>OZ024742.1:291598165-291608165 GCA_964016885.1 Eledone cirrhosa
AGAAAGACGGTCTCTCCCACATCGACCCAATAGAGGGACCAGCAGTGTTAGTCCAAGGTAGTATAATAAGTAAGGCAATCAAAGATATGAAGACAGGTAAGGCGGCTGGGCCTTCGGAAATAGTTGCTGAGATGCTGAAAGCCTCTGGAACGGTGGGACACACCATGGTCACCCGGATAGTAAACCAAGTCATACAGAAGGGTTGTTCCGAAGGACTGGCGCAGCAGCATCATCATTAACTGTTACAAGGGTAAAGGAGATGCCCTAGATAGGAGTAACTATAGAGGCATTAAATTAATCGACCAGGTCATGAAGGTCACAGAAAAAGTAATAGCGCAACTAATCAGAGAGAGAATTGATCTAGATGAAATGCAGTTCGGGTTTGTGTCAGGCAAAAGTACCACAGACGCTCATTTCATTGTACGACAACTACAGGAGAAGTACCTAGCTAAAAGTAAACCCCTATACTTAGCTTTTGTCGACTTGGAGAAAGCCTTCGACACGGTCCCCCGTTCCATTATCTGGTGGGCTCTTAGAAAACTAGGTGTTGACGAATGGCTTGTGAGAGCTATACAAGCCATGTATAAAGAAACAGTCAGCAAGGTTAGAATTAACAACGAATATAGTGAAGAGTTTAGCGTAAAAGTTGGTGTTCATCAGGGCTCCGTTCTTAACCCTTCAGGCTATAACAGTGGATTTCAAGACTGGCTGCCCATGGGAACTCCTATACGCAGATGATCTAACGCTCATAGCTGAATCAATGGCTGAACTAGAGAAGAAATTCCAAACATGGAAGCACGGCCTAGAATCAAAAGGCCTTAAAATTAACCTGGCTAAGACTAAAGTTCTAGTTTGTAGGAAAGAAAATAAGCCGCCGGTCCCTTCCGGGAAATGGCCATGCTCAGTGTGTAGGAAAGGCGTAGGTAGAAACTCCATTTTATGTCCCGAATGCAAAGTATGGGTGCATAAAAGATGTAGCGGGATTACAGGTAAGCAAACTAAGAAAATAGATTTTACATGTGGCCGGTGCTCTGGTGCAATAAGTAGCAGCAAGTGCCCACAAAATACTAGCTCTTTCAATTGCGCAGAGGGTTCTATAGAAATAGTGGACAGCTTCCGTTACCTGGGTGACAAAATTAGCAGTGGGGGAGGGTGCTCTGAAAGTACAGTAGCTAGAGTCAGAACTGGATGGAAAAAGTTCAGAGAGCTTATACCACTATTAGCCGCTAAAGGGTTCTCCCTAAAAATGAAAGGCAGGCTATATGATGCCTGCATACGAAAAGCAATGTTGCATGGCAGTGAGACCTGGGCATTGTGTGCAGAGAATATACGCAGACTAGAGAGGAACGAAGCTTGCATGCTCCGCTAGATGTGTAATAGTAATATACGCGAACGGCAAAGCATAACCGAACTCAGGCAAAAATTAGAAATAAGAGGGATCAGATGTTGTTTAGTCGAGAGAAGGCTACGTTGGTATGGTCACGTGGTTTTGTCTTTGCGCGTAATTGTTTTTCACCGCTCCTATTAATGACGTATTATTCGTTTTTTCCCGTTCTTTGCCAGCGAACGTTACCACGAACCAAAGTATCGTCTTCCTGTCTTCCTCCGGTTGCAACGTTTTTTGAAATATCCAGTTCTGCGTTTACAGATTGACTTTGTTAGTTTCAGAAGATCCCGTTAAGGGTGAAAGCAGCGATTCTTTGCTTAAACTTTAATCTGTTATTTTAATAAATATATCATATATATATATATATATATCATATATATATATATATATCATATATATATATATATATCATATATATATATATCATATATATATATATATATATATATATATATCATATATATATATATATTTATATATCATATATATATATATATTTATATATTATATATATATATCATATATATATATCATATATATATATATATCATATATATATATATATCACATATATATATATATCATATATATATATATATATATCATATATATATATATATATCATATATATATATATATATCATATATATATATATATATCATATATATATATATATCATATATATCATATATATATATATATATATCATATATATATATCATATATATATATATATCATATATATATATATATATCGTATATATATATCATATATATATATATATATATCATATATATATATATATATATCATATATATATATCATATATATATATATATATATATATATCATATATATATATATCACATATATATATATATATCACGTATATATATATATATCGTATATATATATATATATCATATATATATATATATATCATATATATATATATATCATATATATATATATCATATATATATATATATATCATATATATATATATATATATCATATATATATATATCATATATATATATATATATATCATATATATATATATCATATATATATATATATCATATATATATATATATCATATATATATATATCATATATATATATATATATATATATATATATATATATATATATATATATATATTTATATATCATATATATATATATATTTATATATCATATATCATCATCATCATCATCACCGTTTTACGGCCGTTCTTCCACGCTAGCATGGGTTAGACGGGTTGTCCTGTTGTGGGTAGTGTCTGGTCGGCTGACCATGCCTTGCTCATACAGGAACTGATTTGGCTTGATTTCTACAGCTGGATGCCCTTCCTAACACCAACCTCATTCACAGTGAGTGCTGGGTGCTTTTTCGTGGCGCCTACACGTCCACTTTACAGTGTGGGCTGGGTGCTTTTTTGCCGTGGCACCTCCACGACCACCTTGCGGTGGGGGGAGGGGCATATTGTCTATATGCTTCAGCTTGTACCCATGGGAGGTCGGGTACTCTGTATTACTGCGTGACGCCAGAGGTCACGGTCGTGTGTCATTGCCTTTGAGAGGTGTAATTGGGTATGGTCGGCTTTCATCACCTCATCCCAGGTCATCTTGGTTCTCCCCACTCCGCGGTTTCCATCAACTTCTAGTGCTCTGCACCTTTTTATGCAGCTGTCATCCTTCATACGCATCACATGTCCATACCAGCGCAACCGCCTCTCCTGCACACAGCATTTGATTCCTCTTATGCTCAGTCTCTCTCTCAATTAATTTATGCTTTGTCGTTCACGTATATTACTGTTACATATCCATCGGAGCATGCAGGCTTCGTTTCTCTCTAATCTACGTAAGTCTTCCACCTTCAGCGCCCAGGTCTCACTACCATGCAACATCGCTGTTCGGATACACGCATCATACAGTCTGCCTTTCATTCTGAGGGAGAAGCCTTTTGCAGCTAGCAGTGGTAGTAGTTCCCTAAACTTCTTCCATCCCGTTCTTACCCTAGTTATTGTACTTTCTGAACACCCACCCCCGCTGCTAATTCGGTCACCTAGGTAGCAGAAGCTGTCTACTGTTTCTACAGAGCCCTCCCAGAGATTGGTGGTACTTGTTTCCTGTGGCTGTTTGCTGCTTGCTGTCTCAGCACAGCTGCTGCATGTGAATCCTACATTCTTAATTAAGCTTCCTGAGATCCCGCTACATCTCTTGTGTACCCATTGTTTGCATTTGGGGCAGAGAATGGAGTTCCTACCTACACCTTTCCTACATATTGAGCAAGGTCGACAAGGTCGACAAATGCCAGGTACAGTGGCTTACTTTTAGCTAGGTACTTTTCCTGTAACTGCCTAACAAGGAAGAGGGCATCAGTGGTGCCTCTTCCTGGTACAAACCTAAATTGCATCTCATCTATTTTCACCCGGTCCCTAATCAGCTGTGCTATAACTCTTTGTTACTTTCATGACCTGGTCCATCAACTTTATACCTCTATAGTTTCCTCTATCTAGTGCATCACCTTTACCTTTGTAGCAGTTGACAATGATGCTACTGCACCAATCTTTTAGTATGGCACCTTCTTGTATTACCTGGTTAACGATACGTGTGGTTATAGTGTGTCCTACAGACCTAGATGCATTCAGCGTCTCGGCAGCTATACCCGATGGACCAGTTGCCTTCCCCATCTTCATATCTTTGATTGCCTTACTTACTACGCTGCTGCTGACTTGTACTGCTGGTCCCTCTATAGGGTCTACTTGGGGTAGGGTCTCTTCTTCCTATGTTAGTAATCTATCATATATATATGATATATATATATATATATATATATATATATATATGCCATAAATACATAACAGGTAATCTTATAAAACTTATATAAAAAAAATTTTGTTTAACAACATAACAGCGTGTATAACATAAAATTTCCTTTAATATCTTAACAACTATAACATTTTTAAGATTCCTATATCTTAAATTAAATTAAAGAATCATTTATGCTTTGTGTGTATATATTATATACGTAGTTAGATATGTTATGTATTTTATTAGTGTGTATATATATGTATATATATTTTTGCGTGTGTATACGTGTTATATGATATGTAGTTCTCTAGTAATATATGGATTTCTTAATGTATAGATCCCAATTTTTAATATATTGATCTCAATTTTTAACTAAACATCTAATCATATTTAAACAATGCTTAATTTCTCATATTATATATGTATATTCCATTCATGATTATTAACATTTCTAATTTTATTTATTCATTTCATCTCAATTGTTAAGTTAACTCAACAAGATATGACTTAGAGTTTTTCGTTCTCTCCCCTTCTCTCTGTCTCCTCTCTCTCTATATATCTTTCTCTCTCTGTTGTTTTGGTGTCTCTCTCTCTCTCTTTTTCTCACTCTCCTTCTTTATCTTTTTCTTTCTCTGTAACCCAACGGCTTATTTTTAAAATAAAAATATCCAATACTAATAATAATATAATTAAATAACTCCACTATCCGGGTGCTTCCAACAGTAATGGTTGCATTTTTTAAGGGTATGTCAATATTTATTTATAAAACTGATCTATATTATATTTTGTCTGATGAAAGCACACCATAATTTAACTTGGTGTCCTTGAAATATGTATAATGAAATAAATATGGTTTTATAAATATAGTTTCCATTTGTTAATATCGTATTTTTACTCAAAATATTTGTTGAATTCTTTATATCAGTTATAAAAATATTTGCTTGTTGTATCCCAACAATTTAAATAGAACTTTTACATATATCCTGCTCCTGTATTGTCGAGCGCTTTATATTATAACTGAAAAATGGAATTCTTTAAGATCTCTTCTTCTCTAAAAGACATACCTTTACCTAGGAATAAAGATTTTATTAAACAATTATTTGAAAAATCAGACTCTTTTATAAGAAGAATCAGGTGGCCTGCTTTCCACTTCAATAAATCTAATCTAAATGAAAATGTCTCCAATCTGGATAAAATCTTCAAATCTAAAAAATCCCCCCCCCCTCCCCCCAACAAACTACTAATGGATTTTGAAAATGATATCATATCTATCATCCAAAGCATCAAATTCAAAAACAACTTCAAAGGCCAGAAGAAATATTAAAAATAATATTGAAAACTTGGAGAAAACGGAGAAAATTCTAGTCAGTGTGACAAAACCAATAATCTTTACGGAATACAAAAGGACATTTATAACGATCTTATATTAAAGGAATTAAGGAAGAAATACAAAGTAGCAAATAAAGACGACCTTGAAAAATTGAATACAGATGCCTCTTGTATAATGCATGAACTAGGCATTGAAAATAGGACACAACCCTTCATGCCAAGGAAACCTAAGATTAATATGAAGGATCATAAACGGAACTTCGAAACTGATTTACCAGTCAGATTAATTGCACCATCTAAATCTGACCTTGGCAGACTTAGCAAAAGTATTCTGGACAGAATAATACCACAAATTAAGAATTTATCTAATTTATCTTATTTAAAATTATGGAAAGGAACTGGTGAAGTTATCGATTGGTTTAAAAAAATTAAATATAACTATAATAATAATTTTATTCAGTTGGATATTGCTAACTATTACTCATCTATCACTCCTAATCTACTGAATAAGGCACTAACTTACGCATTTAAACATACAGACATAACTAGCAATGAAATGCACATTATATTATCAGCACGGAAAATATTAATAGAATTTAATAACCAACTCTGGACTAGGGCAGATAGAAATAATAATTTCGACATAACTATGGGATCATCCGATTCCACTCAGGTAACGGATCTTGTGGGCCTATTTATAATTAATTCTCTACATAGAAAAATACCTGAGATAACCGGAGGTTTATATCGTGACAACATGCTTTTACTTATAGAAAATAATAACTGTGAACTAAATAGAAAAAGAAAACAAATTATACAATTTTTTAATTACCTTAATCTAAAAGTAGAAATAGTCAATTTTCTAGATGTAACACTAAATCTTAACACGTCTTCATTATCCATTTCACAAACTAAATGAGAACTTAAATTACGTCAATTTTAACTCTAATCACCCCAGATCCGTTAAAAATACTATAGTGAACTCTGTACAAGAACGAATTTCGAGAATTTCAGCTAATAAGAATATATTTGATGAAAAAGCACATTATTACAACGAAGCGTTAGGTAGAGCTGGGTATAGAAATAAAATTAAATACATCGATAATAATAATAATATAACAACTAGCCATAATCGTAACAATTTTAACAACTATAATAGAAAACCTTACATTAATTCTGAAAGCCGAAAAAGAAATAGAACTAGGAATATATTATGGTTCACTCCTCCTTTCTCATTAAATATTAAAACCCCTATTGCTAAACTATTTTTTAAAGCTCTTGACAAATGCTTCCCTAGAACACATAGATATTACTCAATTTTTAATAGACATACTATAAAATTAACTTATTCTTCCACCAAAAATTTAGCGCAAAATATTAATAGAATTAATAATAGAAATTTAAAACCTAACCAAAATACCAATAATAACCCAAGCAATATTCAATCTGATAAATGTAACTGTAGAAATAAATCTAACTGTCCATTAAATAACAATTGCTTAGCTAAAAATGTAGTATATAATTGTAATGTAAAAACTAATTTAAATTCATTTAATTATGTGAGATCTACTTCCACAGAGTTTAAATCCCGCTTCAATAATCATAAAAATTATTTTACAGATCCAAACAAAAAATCTTCAACTTCTCTATCTAGCCTATTATGGGACCTAAAACTAAAGAACGTTGAATATTCGTTGATTTGGAATATTATTTCAAAAGCTACTCCTTTTAACTCCTCTTCAGAAAATTACGATCTTTGTATAGAGGAAATATTCTTTATATTAAAGACCAAAAATTCCCTGAACTTAAGGAATAATTTATTCAGTTGCTGCAGACATAGATTAAACTCAACGTTTAAATATAAATTTAAAATGTATATAATTAATTTATTAATTTTATTAATATATTGAACCTGTCGATAAATCATTAGATTCCTTCATCTTTTTTTACTGATTATACACTCAAGTAAAAATAACTTTTCTTCCTAAATATAAATATAATAAACTATTCTAGAGAAATATATTGAGAGCTCTTGAAAGAGAAAATATTTCTTATTTCTTATTTTTTTATTGTTCTGATAGCTTCTCCGATTTTCGAAAGTTTATCCTTTCAAAATTTTGAGTTAAATATACGTAAGATAAATTTCTATACTAAATCTATTAAACATACTATTATTTTGAAATTATAACTTAAAATATTCTATAATATTTTAAAATTGTATTGTTTTTAAAGTTATATGGCTTATAATTATATTTCCAAATTGTAATATAATTCTTTTGTATTTTATGTACTCAATTATACTATGTACTGTATTTATATATACATCTCTCTATATGTATTTATGTATTTATATATACTTCTCTCTATATGTGAGTATATATGTATATGTGTGTATTGACATACATGTACATATGTTTTATGCGTTTTTATGAATGTATGTCTGTATGTATGTATGTATGTATGTATATGTATGCGTGATGCGTATCTACCTATTGGCTGAGGGTACACACACATGTATATATATGTATATGTGAGAATTGTGTATATGCGTGTGCGTGTATATCCATACAATTTGATTGCACTTATGTATAGTGATTATCCCAAGATTCAGCCATAAATACATAACAGGTAATCTTATAAAACTTATATAAAAATAAATTTGTTTAATAACATAGTGTATAACATAAAATTTCCTTTAATATCTTAACAATTATAACATTTTTAAGATTCCTATATCTTAAATTAAATTAAAGAATCATTTATGCTTTGTGTGTATATATTATATACGTAGTTAGATATGTTATGTATTTTATAAGTGTGTATATATATTTATATGTATTTTTGCGTGTGTATACGTGTTATATGATATGTAGTTCTCTAGTAATATATGGATTTCTTAATGTATAGATCCCAATTTTTAATATATTGATCTCAATTTTTAAATGATTAACTAAACATCTCATCATATTTAAACAATGCTTAATTTCTCATATTATATATGTATATTCCATTCATGATTATTAACATTTCTAATTTTATTTATTCATTTCATCTCAATTGTTAAGTTAACTCAACAAGATATGACTTAGAGTTTTTCGTTCTCTCCCCTTCGCTCTGTCTCCTCTCTCTCTATATATCTTTCTCTCTCTGTTGTTTTGGTCTCTCTCTCTCTCTCTTTTCTCTCTCTCTCTCTGTTGTTTTGGTGTCTCTCTCTCTCTCTTTTTCTCACTCTCCTTCTTTATCTTTTTCTTTCTCTGTAACCCAACGGCTTATTTTTAAAATAAAAATATCCAATACTAATAATAATATAATTAAATAACTCCACTATCCGGGTGCTTCCAACAGTAATGGTTGCATTTTTTAAGGGTATGTCAATATTTATTTATAAAACTGATCTATATTATATTTTGTCTGATGAAAGCACACCATAATTTAACTTGGTGTCCTTGAAATATGTATAATGAAATAAATATGGTTTTATAAATATAGTTTCCATTTGTTAATATCGTATGATATATATATATATATATATATGATATATATATATATATATATGATATATATATATATATATGATATATATATGATATATATATGATATATATGATATATATATGATATATATATATATATGATATATATATATATGATATATATGATATATATATATATATATGATATATATATATATATATATGAAATATATGATATATATATATATGTGATATATAGATATATATATATATATCATCATCATCATTTCATTTTACGTCCACTTTTCCCTGCTTGCAAGGGTGGGACAGGAATTGATGCTGGCTAGATTTCTACAGCTGGATGCCCTTCCTAACACCAACCTCATTTGCAGTGGAATGATAGGGATCCCAGTCCCTATCATCTCATTTCTACAGCTGAGTAAACTGAAGCAATGTGAAATAAAGTGTCTTGCTCAAGGAAACAACACATCACCCGGTCTGAGAATTGAACTCACAACCTTTCGATTGCAAGGCCAATGCTCTAACCACTAAGCCATGTGCCTCCATATATATATGATATATATATATATATAAAAACAAATAACGAAACGAAATTAAATTTCGTTTGTTTGTAACTCACTTTTGTATGACTGACGCTTAAACAATTAAGTTAAAAATGTACATCTACATATGCATACTGAAATACTAGTGTGTATATGAATACACACACGTATACATATGTAGGTGTAACAAGTCTTTCACTGGTTGCTTTACTGTGAGCAACCCAGCTATTCTGTATGTAAACACACAGACAAACCGGTTTTTACAGTCATACTGGTTTTCGGGGGAACACCTTCCCTCTATTCTCCAGAAAGCCAGACAAGGAATATTGAACTAGTTTCGTTGTTGTTACATAGTAAAACCTACATAGTAAAACCTACTACAGTCAGTAGGCATCTCTAACAAAATACACCCCGTCCCACCACCCC
>OZ024742.1:291621764-291626764 GCA_964016885.1 Eledone cirrhosa
GTCGGACGCCATGCTTTGACGCATAGAGTTACGGCCCTTGCCATACTGAGTTCAAATCCCGCCGAGGTTAACTTTGCCTTTCATCCTTAAGGGGTCGATAAAATAAAGTACCAGTAATGTACTGAGTAATTGCTGGCCTTGTGCCAAAAGTAGAAACAATTATATATATTTCAGGGATATCATATTAACAATATGCTATGCCTTCCTCAGACAAAATACAATATAAACAGTTTTATAGATAAATAGATTCGACATACCGTAACAACATCTACTTGCATTTGAGAAGGTTGATTTGGTAGTGACAAAATTGTACACAGAGAGAAAGAAAGAGAGGGAGAAAGAGAGAAAAAGAGAGAAAAAAGGAAAGAAAGACAGAAAAAGAAGAAAAAGAAAAAGAAGAAATGCATGGAACAAAATAGAGAGATGGAAAGATAGATAAAGAGAAGAACTTCATGTAAAGAAACAGAAAGAGATATATATATATATATAGAGAGAGGAAATAGAGATAGATACATATATATAGAAAGCTAGGTAGTGGGACGTCTGTTGAATAACGTATCAATGATACATTTATTTATTTATTTAGCTCTAGTATTAATGTAAGGGAGATATATGGAGGGAAAACCAGCTGTTATATAGGGAGAGAAAAAATATAGAGAGAGAAAAAAAGAGAGAGAAAAAAAAATTCAAAAATATCCAGACACAGGCGAGGCGTAAAAACCTCTGTTTTAATGTAGAGGTATTAGTATTTACAAAACCAGCCTCTACATTGTAAATATCAGTATTCCTGAATGAGATATGTATCCACAATGTGTGAAAATTAATGATCTTATGTTTAGTGATAATTACAAACATCTATGTGAATGTACATGATCAATTCTGCAAACCCTAAGTTCACGGAAAGTATTCTCAATGCAGTATAAAAATTTAAGTATACATATATGTGTATATAGAGTCAATATTACTATTTCTGTCTCTACTCTACAAGATTATCTATCAAGCAAAAATAGAGCAGATTTCAATATACTAATAAAAATAAAAATATATCGGAAACAAAACTAAAAATAACAAAAAATAACAATAATAATAATAAGTAATAATAAAATAGAAAACTAAGAAATATTACGAAAGAATATTACATATTAAAAATATTACATATTAAAAAATTTACATATTAAAAATATTAAAAATAAAAATATTAGGAAATACTACAATAATAAAAATAAAATAAACCACAAAGATCAACCCTTCAAAATTAATTGACAATATATTGCCAAGTTCATTATAAACATCAGAGTCGAAAAACAGATAAAGCCAAAAATTATCTATCAAATCGCATCTAGCAAAGATCATTTCAAAAAGTATAGGATGCCCAATTTGGTCTACATGTGTTCTTATATTTAATATAGAAGTTTATCTAGTGTAACGTTTATTCGAAATATTTGGAGCATCAACTTTTAGGATAGCTTAATTTTTCATGAAGAATGTTTAAATAAATAAAATAAAAATAAAAAGAATAAAAAGAGAATCAAAGATTTATCGGCTAGTTTCCCATATAATTATAAATCAAACTAAATATACTACATTTTAAATTTAAATTTATATTTAAACGTTGAGTTTAATCTATGTTTGCAACAACTGAATAAATTTGTCCGTAGATTAAGGGAATTTTTAGATTTTAGTATAAAGAATATCACCTCTGCGCAGAGGTCACATGTCTCAGAGGATGAATTAAAAGGAATCCCTCTTGAGACTATATTCCAAGCCGTCGAATATCTAACGTTATCTAGCTTAAGTTGCCATAGTACGCCTGATAGTGCCGTTGAAGATTTTTTACTTGGATCTGTGAAAGAATTCTTGTGGTTATTATAGCGAAGTTTAAATTCCGTCGATGTGGAACCGACGTAGTTAAAAGAATTAGAGTCAGTATTAACATTACAATTGTATACTATATTTTAAACTAAGCAGTTGTTATTTAACGGACATTTAGATCTATCTCTACAGTTACATTTGTTAACTTGTATATTATTTATGCTGTTATCACTAGGTTTTAAGTTCCTATTATTTATTCTATTGATATTTTGTGCTAAATTTTTGGTGGATGAGTAGGTTAATTTAATTGTATGTCTATTGAAAATTGAGTGCTATCTATGTGTTCTAGGGAAGCGATTATCAAGAGCTTTAAAAAATAGTTTAGCGATGTGGGTTTTAATGTTTAGTGAGAAAGGGGGGGCAAACCAAATTATGTTCCTAGTTCTATTTCTTTTTTGGCCTTTGGAATTATTGTAATGCTTTCTATTATAGTTGTTAAGGATGTTGCCGTAATTAAAAAAGTTGTTACTTTGTTTAGTTTGTCTATCATTATCTATGTACACAATCTTATCAGCATATCCTGCTCTAGCTAATGCTTCATAAATAAATAAATAAATGTATCATTGATACGTTATTCAACAGACGTCCCACTACCTAGCTTTCTATATATATGTATCTATCTCTATTTCCTCTCTCTCTATATATATATATCTCTTTCTGTTTCTTTACATGAAGTTCTTCTCTTTATCTATCTTTCCATCTCTCTATTTTGTTCCATGCATTTCTTCTTTTTCTTTTTCTTCGTTTTCTGTCTTTCTTTCCTTTTTTTCTCTCTTTTTCTCTCTCTTTCTTTCTCTCTGTGTACAATTTTGTCACTACCAAATCAACCTTCTCAAATGCAAGTAGATGTTGTTACGGTATGTCGAATCTATTTATCTATAAAACTGTTTATATTGTATTTTGTCTGAGGAAGGCATAGCTTATTGTTAATATGATATCCCTGAAATATATATAATGAAATAAATATGGTTTTATAAATATAGTTCCCATTTATTTAATATTGTAAATATACTCCAAATATTTGTCGAGTGCTTTTATATCAGTTATAAATATTTACTAGTTGTAACCCAACAATTTAAATATAACTTTCCATATATCTTGCTCCAATATTGTTGAGCGCTTTATATTATAACTGGAAAATGGAATTCTTTAAGATTACTTCCTCTTTAAAAGACATACTTCTACCTAGAAACAAAGACTTTATAAAACAATTAATAGATAAATCTGACTCTTTTATAAGGAGAATCAGGTGGCGAGCATTCCACTTTGATAAATCTAATACAAACGAAAATGTCTCGGACTTAAACAAAGTTTTCAAATCTAAAAGAAATCCACCCCCTAACAAACTTTTATCTGACTTTGAAAACGATATAATTTCTATCATACAAGGGGTCAAATTCAAGAGAAACTTCAAAGGCCAGGAATATCTGAAAGGCATTAAGGATAACATTGAGAGCTTAGAGAAAACTGAGAAGATCTTGGTGAAATCTGACAAGACCAACAACCTCTATGGAGTGCAGAAAGACATGTATAATGGCCTCATACTGAAAGAGCTGAGGAAAAAGTACAAGGTAGCAGATAAGGCCGAGCTTGAGAAAATGAATGTCGAAGCATCTTCTATAATGCACGAGTTGGAAATTGAGAACAGAACACAACCTTTCGTGCCCAGGAAACCGAAGATCAATATGAAAGATCACAAGCGGAATTTTGAAAATGACCTGCCAGTTAGATTGATCGCACCATCAAAATCGGACCTGGGCAAATTAAGCAAAAACATTCTTGACAGGGTGATACAGCAAATTAAGAACTTGGATTGTTTATCTAACCTGAGCTTGTGGAAGGGAACTGGAGAGGTCGTTGAGTGGTTTAAGCAAATTAAATATAACAATAATAATAAGTTTATTCAACTTGATATAGCTAACTATTATTCTTCTATTACCCCTAATCTACTAAATAAGGCACTAAATTACGCATTCAAACATACTGACCTAACTAGCAATGAAATGCATATTATATTATCGGCTAGGAAAACTTTGATAGAATTTAATGACCAACTATGGACCAGAGCAGATAGAGATAGCAATTTTGACATTACTATGGGATCATCCGACTCAGCCCAGGTAACTGACCTTGTGGGTTTATTTTTAATCAATTCGCTACATAGGAAAATACCCGGTACTACCGGAGGTTTATATAGAGACGACATGCTTTTACTTATTGATAATAATAACTCTGAACTAAATAGAAAATGTAAACAAATTACACAATTTTTTAATTACTTTAATCTTAAAATAGAAATTGAAAACAACCATAGAATAGTCAATTTCCTAGATATAACATTAAATCTCAACACATGTCTTCACTATCCTTTTTACAAGTTGAATGAAAACTTAAACTATGTAAACTTTAACTCTAACCACCCCAGATCTGTCAAAAACACTATATATAGTAAACTCTGTCCCAAAACGTATCTCTAGGATCTCGTCGAATAGAAAGATTTTCGACGAAAAAACCCAATACTACAATGAAACATTAGCTAGAGCAGGATATGCTGATAAGATTGTGTACATAGATAATGATAGACAAACTAAACAAAGTAACAACTTTTTTAATTACGGCAACATCCTTAACAACTATAATAGAAAGCATTACAATAATTCCAAAGGCCAAAAAAGAAATAGAACTAGGAACATAATTTGGTTTGCCCCCCCTTTCTCACTAAACATTAAAACCCACATCGCTAAACTATTTTTTAAAGCTCTTGATAATCGCTTCCCTAGAACACATAGATATCACTCAATTTTCAATAGACATACAATTAAATTAACCTACTCATCCACCAAAAATTTAGCACAAAATATCAATAGAATAAATAATAGGAACTTAAAACCTAGTGATAACAGCATAAATAATATACAAGTTAACAAATGTAACTGTAGAGATAGATCTAAATGTCCGTTAAATAACAACTGCTTAGTTTAAAATATAGTATACAATTGTAATGTTAATACTGACTAATTCTTTTAACTACGTCGGTTCCACATCGACGGAATTTAAACTTCGCTATAATAACCACAAGAATTCTTTCACAGATCCAAGTAAAAAATCTTCAACGGCACTATCAGGCG
>OZ024742.1:291639264-291644264 GCA_964016885.1 Eledone cirrhosa
AGAGAGCAGATTTCAATATACTAATAAAAATATATATCAGAAACAAAACTAAAAAAATAAAAAGATAACAATAATAATAATAAGTAAAAATAAGTAATAATAAAAAAATAAAAATAAAAAAGAAAACTAAAAAAATATTACGAAAGAATATTACATAATAAAAATATTACATATTAAAAATATTACGTATTAAAAAATATTACGTATTAAAAATTTACATATTAAAGATATTAAAAATAAAAATAAAAAATAAAAAATATAAAATATTATAAAATATATAAAATACTACAATAATAAAAAAATAAAAATAAAAATAAACCACAAAGATCAACCCTTCAAAGTTAATTGACAATATATTACCAAGTTCATTACAAGACAAAGCCAAAAATTATCTATCAAATCACATCTAGCAAAGATCATTTCAAAAAGTTTATGACGTCCAATTTGGTCTACATATGTTCTTATATTTAATATAGAAGTTTATCTAGTGTAAGGTTTATTCAAAATATTTGGAGCATCAGCTTTTAGGGTAGCTTAATTTTTCATGAGGAATGTTTAAATAAAAATAAAATAAAAATAAACAATAAAAAAAGAATAAAAAGAAGGAATCAAAAATTTAGGAATCAAAAATTTATCGGCTAGTTTCCCATATAAATATAAATCAAACTAAATATACTACATTTTAAATTTAAATTTATATTTAAACGTTGAGTTTAATCTATGTTTGCAACAACTGAATAAATTTGTCCGTAGGTTAAGGGAATTTTTAGATTTTAGTATAAAGAATATCTCCTCTGCGCAGAGGTCACATGTCTCAGAGGATGAATTAAAAGGAATCCCTCTTGAGACTATATTCCAAGCCGTCGAATATCTAACGTTATCTAGCTTAAGTTGCCAGAGTACGCCTGATAGTGCCGTTGAAGATTTTTTACTTGGATCTGTGAAAGAATTCTTGTGGTTATTATAGCGAAGTTTAAATTCCGTCGATGTGGAACCGACGTAGTTAAAAGAATTAGAGTCAGTATTAACATTACAATTGTATACTATATTTTTAACTAAGCAGTTGTTATTTAACGGACATTTAGATCTATCTCTACAGTTACATTTGTTAACTTGTATATTATTTATGCTATTATCACTAGGTTTTAAGTTCCTATTATTTATTCTATTAATATTTTGTGCTAAATTTTTGGTGGATGAGTAGGTTAATTTAATTGTATGCCTATTGAAAATTGAGTGATACCTATGTGTTCTAGGGAAGCGATTATCAAGAGCTCTGAAAAATAATTTAGCGATGTGGGTTTTAATGTTTAGTGAGAAAGGGGGGCAAACCAAATTATGTTCCTAGTTCTATTTCTTTTTTGTCCTTTGGAATTATTGTAATGCTTTCTATTATAGTTGTTAATGTTGTTGCCGTAATTAAAAAAGTTGTTACTTTGTTTAGTTTGTCTATCATTATCTATGTACACAATCTTATCAGCATATCCTGCCCTAGCTAATGCTTCATTATAGTATTGGGCCTTTTCGTCGAAAATCTTTCTATTCGACGAGATCCTAGAGATACGTTTTTGAACTGAGTTTACTATAGTGTTTTTGACAGATCTGGGGTGGTTAGAGTTAAAGTTGACATAGTTTAAGTTTTCATTCAACTTGCGAAAAGGATAGTGGAGACATGTGTTGAGATTTAATGTTATATCTAGGAAATTGACTATTCTATGGTTGTTCTCAATTTCTATTTTAAGGTTAAAGTAATTAAAAAATTTTGTAATTTGTTTACATTTTCTATTTAGTTCAGGGTTATTATTATTAATAAGTAAAAGCATGTCATCCCTATATAAACCTCCGGTAGTACCAGGTATTTTCCTATGTAGCGAATTGATTAAAAATAAGCCCACAAGGTCAGTTACCTGAGCTGAGTCGGAAGATCCCATAGTTATGTCAAAATTGCTATCTCTATCTGCTCTGGTCCATAATTTGTCATTAAATTCTATCAAAGTTTTCCTAGCCGATAATATAATATGCATTTCTTTGCTAGTTAGGTCAGTATGTTTGAATGCGTAATTTAGTGCCTTATTTAGTAGACTAGGGGTAATAGAAAAATAATAGTTAGCTATATCAAGTTGAATAAACCTATCATTATTGTTATATTTAATTTGCCTAAAACCACTCAACAACCTCTCCAGTTCCCTTCCACAAGCTCAGGTTAGATACACAATCCAAGTTCTTAATTTGCTGTATCACCCTGTCAAGAATGTTTTTGCTTAATTTGCCCAGGTCCGATTTTGAAGGTGCGATCAATCTAACTGGCAGGTCAGTTTCATATATATATATATAAATATATATATAAATATATATTTATATATATATATATATATAAATATATATTTATGTATATTTATATATATATATATATTTATATATATATATATATATATATATATATATATATATATATATAAATATATATTTATATATATATATATATATAAATATATATTTATATATATATAAATATATAAATATATATTTATATATATATAAATATATATATATTTATATATATATATATTTATATATATATATATTTATATATATATATTTATATAAATATATATTTATATATATATATATATATTTATATATATATATTTATATATATATATATATATATATATATTTATAATATAAGATCAAAAGATGGTTAAAGGAGTTCCATGTATTTTATTATGCGCATTTCAAAAACAAACATCATCATGCAATAATATTTGTGTTTTCATCAGATAAAACAGAACATGATATGAAGGCTAAAAAACACTTGTGGATAGTGCAGTTTTAAATGAACATATGAAAAGTGGTTTTAGATTGATGTGTGATATTGGGAAAAATATTTTATTTAGAGAGGGGGGGGGGAAAGGATGAAAAAGGGGAGGAGATGAGAGGGAGAGATGGGTGATAGAGAGAAAGAGATAGTTTTTATAACTGAGAGGAGATATATTGTTTTACATAGAGAGGTTGAAAACCGTTGGAAGATAATGTATAAATTAAAAGAATTTGAAAATTAACGAAGGGAGGATATGTGCGAGGAAAAAATATTTTATTTAGGGAGGGGGGGGGGGTGGAAAGGATGAAAAAAGGGGGAGGAGATGAGAGTGAAGGTGGAGAGGGAGAGATGGGTGATAGAGAGAAAGAGATAGTTTTTATAACTGAGAAAAAGATATATTGTTTTACATAGAGAGGTTGAGAACCGTTGGAAGATAATGTATAAATTAAAGGAATTTGAAAATTAACGAAGGGAATTTATGTATGAAGATAGAGAGAAAAAATAATAATTGTGGATGAATATTCTAACGTCAAAAAAAGTGTATGTTGATAAGTATTGTGGCAATTTCAAAATTAACGAAGAGAAAAATTATTAAGGTTTGTGTGTAGAAGGATTTGAGAAAAATAATGTGAAGTTAAAGTTTGTATATTGAAGGAATTGATAATATATGCGAATAAAGAGTTAATATGTATTAAGAATGAGTTCGTTGATGGGGAGAAAAAAATAATAAATTAAGGATGAAATTGAGATTAAAAAGTTTTATGATAGAGAGAAAAAATAATAATGATTGCGGATGAATATTCTAACGTCAAAAAAACAAATGTATATGTTATGAAGGATTTTACAAGGTGAAGATAGAAAGAGGGTAATGAGTAAACAAGTATTATAGAGTGTATAATGCCCTTTAAAGTAAGGTAGGAAGATGGGTATATTTTAAAGAGGTGTATGTATATGTGCCTTTGAGAAAAGATTCTAAATTGATAAAGAATTGAATATTAACTGTATACTTTGTGAAAAGTCCTATGGAATTTATGCAGGCAGATAGAAAACAAATCAGTACGTCTATTTATTATAGAATCTAGGTTAGAGATAATGGTAAATTTTTCATTTAGGCAGAGATTACAGATTTTAGATAGAGAGCTGTTCAAGTATGAGGATGCAGAAGAAACCTTCTTCCAAAAGATGGTATATTTAATGTTTTTGTCTTTCAAGGACCATATGAGTTCTGAGAGAGCTGTGTTGGTTCTTTTAAGTTTGTATTTGAAAGATGAATGATGATTATAGAGACGAGCTTTAAAAGAGGTGGAAGTGGAGCCAAAATAGGTGAAGGAATTGGTGCTAGTTATCATTTTACATTCATAAATTAAGTTTTTATCGAGACAATGGTTGTTGAGAGGACATTTATTTTTAATGCGGCAGTTGCAATTAGAGAGATTATTAATGAGTGACCTAGTGTTATCTATAGAAGGAATTGGATTGGAGAAGTTGTTTGCGATAGGAATAATAGGAATAATAGTTTCTTGATTTAGAGTTGGATTATGAACATTTAGCGAAGTTGTGTTTGACGTTGTATTTGGGTTTACAGAAGTTAGCCTAGGGTTTACAATGACGTCGGGAGTACTATTACTGTTATTATGAAATTCAATGTTGGAAGGAAGAGATTTAGTATTTAGTATTTTATTGTTGTGTTTAGAGATGATGTTGGAAATATTGGAGGATGTAGAATAAGAAAATTTGATGGTGTGTTTGTTAAATATTTTACTATAGATATGTGAGGGAGGGAAGCATTTATTTAAGGCACTAAAAAATAATTTAGGAATATTGTTATTAATAGAGATGGAGAAAGGAGCATTATACCAGATTATGTTTTTGTATCTAGGTCTTTTATTAAAATTATTGGAATGATCATGATTAATTATGCTACTGTAAGTTTTTCTAGAATTTGTTTCTTTACTATATTTGATTTTATCTGGATAGCCGGCTTTAGAAAGTGCGTTATTATAGTAATTGGCGTTAGCATCAAAGATGTTTTTATTAGAAGATATGTTAGATATTCTTTTTCCAATATTACTAACTATAGCATTCTTGATATTGGTAGGATGGTTAGATTTAAAGTTAACATAATTTAGGTTCTCATTGTTTTTATGGTAAGGGTAATATAGGCCAGTGTCAAGATTAA
>OZ024742.1:291689264-291774264 GCA_964016885.1 Eledone cirrhosa
CACCCACAGATATAACCACTTTATTGTAAATTCCTTTGTTAAATATTTTGATACAAAACATTATTTGTTAATCTCTAGTTAACACATGGAAATGTTATTATATATGTAGCTGAAGGATGGGAGTGTAGATCCAACAAAGGGACCAACTATGGAAATTAAAATCCACATAGCCGAAATGGCAACTTATCCTTTCCTTACCAAATACAATGTATTTCTAATAAAAAACATTGTATGTGGATTAATTAATGAAGAATTTAAAGAAGTTTTCTAAGATTATTCATAATTTCATTATCAACATGGTATTTGTAACATAAAATGTTTTGAAAGATTTTAATTTAAATAGGAGCTCTTTAAAATGGGTTGTTTTGTTTTATAGAATCAGTGCAACTTTTAGGCAGGATGGGATTAAAAAGGTTAACGAAGAATTTGATGGGTTTACTAAACTTATTAATTACTTCATTAGTAAAAGACTGATATTTTTTTAAAAAAGCCAGTACAAAGCAGTAGAAAAATATGAAACAAAATGAAACAATGTAATGTTTTACCCAGTGTATTTTAGTATGATATTTCAGGGCTATCACCCTCTTTTCAGATGCGAAGCTGAAAACAGTCCAAGACATGACAAAACAACTAATGCTACAACACCATAACAACACAACTCTATTGTAAAGTTAGCAACATCACACCTAACCAATGAGAGGCCATCATTAATACCAGCTGAAGCCTCCCTAGTAGAATAAAACACATCTTCAACCCCAGAAACAGTAAGCTCTCCACCTTCTACCATCACATACACGAACCAGTTGGAGTGCACAGCCTTCACAACCTGCCGCTCTTGTTCCTTCTCCATGGATGACATCCTTATGTAAACTTCAAATTAACTACACTACTCTATTCTTAATTACTTCATTATTAAGATGGTATTTGTAACATAATGTAACAAATGGTTTTTATACAGAATTATGTTTAAAGGCTTTAATTTAAATACAAACTCTTTAAAATGGGTAGTTTAGTTTCAAAGAACAAGAACCAGTTTTGAATAGGCTGATATTAAAAGCATTAAAATATGAAAGCAGCAGAAGCAGCTGAACATTAGATAAGACTCCAAGATGCTAAAAATATCTAACAAAGTTGGACATGTACAAATCATTCACGCAGACAATTGGGTGGTACGGGAAAAGTCAATCCTATTGACTGGTGTAGTAGCAGCAGCATCATTAACTGCTTCAAGAATAATGGAAATGTTCTAAAAAGAAGCAACTATGGAGGTATGAAATTGATGGACCAGCTTATGATATTCACAGAAAGAGTTTCAGCATGACTGATAAGGAAGAAAATTAGTTAAGATGAGATACACTATGGATTTATGTCAAGATGGGAGTCCACTAATGATCTCTTCCTAGTGAGATGACTACAGAAATTGAGACAGAATGATTATGGCAGAGTTCCATGATCTGGAGTGTGGTCGTTGCTAAAAAATAAAAATGGGTGTAAATGAAGGACAAGGAGAATTTAGCAATAAATTCAGTGAGGGATTTAGTATGCAGGTTGGTGTCTATCAGGGCTCAGTTCTCTGTTTATTACAGTTCTCCAGGCTACAACAAAGAAGTTTAACCCATTTGATACTAAACTACCTGAAACCATCCTTGGTTCTACGATACAAAACTGTTTATTTTAAAGTGTTTGTGTTTATCTAAAAAAACCCATCCATTATAACTTTACATAAGAAGCTTTGTTACATTTCAAACATCATTTTTTTAATAATTAAAAAGTTATATCACTATATCCCTCCAAATTCTTGATTAATTTCAAAATTATTTGAACATGATAGGCAGTATTTTTTTATCAGAAATATGGTAACAAAGGGGCTAATACTAGCTGTCTATGGGATTTTCTGTATGCTGTGGAAGACACTTACCTAAGGTACCTCAGATTATGACTGAATACAAAGCCATGTGGTTGCAAAACAAACTTTTTAACTACACAGCCATGCCAGCACCTATTTATATATATTTCCACATATATATACACAAACAGGCATAAGTACAGTGACTAGAAGGCTATTAACTTGGCCTTTTGTTATTGCAATACATAATGTGTTCATTAACAATGAAAGCAATATAACTATGATAATTATTCTGAATGAGTCAATATTTTATGAAAATAATGATAACAAAAATAAAGTGGAATAATTCAACATTTAATGGAAATAAAATAACAGAAGATAGTGAATACTTTAATCTATCATCATCTGCAACATTAACTACTACTGCTACTACTTAATGATTTGCAGTTATGGAAGTACATTTTAACCCTTGGTATCAACCCACCAAAAACTGTCCCTGGTTCTATGATACAAATCCCATTTTAGCTATATTGATACTAAACTACTTATAACTGCCTCTGGCTCTATGACGTAAATCTGCCTGTCGATGATGATGATGATAATGACACTAATGATGATGATGGTGGTGGCAGTTTATTTCACTAGAAATATAGTAACAAAAGAGTTAAAGTGTTTATATTAAAACCTTCCATCATAACTTTATGTAAGAACCTTTTTGTCAATTTTCTAACTGAATAATTAAAAATCAGCTTAACGATAAAAAAAACTAGTTTACTAAATTCATTAAAATTCATGTTTCATTCAAAAATTAATTCAACCATAAGCAATATATTTTTTGGAAATATGGTAATAAAAGGATTATATATATATATATATATATATATATATATATATTTAATAGGTATTGCTTAATGTCTATTCTTATACAGAAACTGCGTAATTTGACGGCAGCAGCTTGAAAAATTCTATCTCCTGAGTTAGGGGTTGGAATATATGGATGATGTCTGAGGTAGGGATTATGGGGGATGTTTTAGTTCTAATATAGACATTTAGTTCATGATCGGCTTGGTTTTTACAAATGTAAATTTTATGAGTTTGGAATCCACTAGATGCTTTGTTTTTTTAATGCATTATTTACATATAAGGCATTCAATGATTGCTTGCGTTCTAGGTGTCTGAGTTCGGATTTACTATTTTGACGGTCCTACTTGGTTGTTAACACACACACACATATATATATATATATATATATGTCCAAACAAGCAAGTTGGACCATCAAAATCGCAAATCTGAACTCAAACATTCGAATCTAGCTGTCAAAAAAATAGCCAGAGCTCAACCGTTGGGGTCCTGAATATTTTCATATATATATATATATATATATATATATACTATATTATATTTAGGATAGTTATTGATGGTGAATAGATTGGTTGGAGCAATCTTGTTTATATATTGCTGATTCGTTGATTAACGTCTATCTTCCACGCTAGCATGGGTTAGACGGGTTCGTCCCATTTAGAGGCAAGTTGGGTTCGGTGACCATGTCTTGCTCATATCGGAGAATTTCTGGCTGGTTTTCTACGGCTGGATGCCCTTCCTAACACCAACCACATTGATAGTGTGTGTTGGGTGCTTTTTGCTGTGTCTTTTACACGTCCTCTTTACAGTGTGGGACTGGTTTCCTATGGCTGGATGCCCTTCCCAATGCCAACCACATTTACAGTGTGTGCTGGGTACTTTTTGTCGTGACACCTACATGATTATATATATATACACATATATATATGAATTAGATTTGTAAAATAAAGGAAAACTGAATAAGATTATTTTCAAAAACAATCATCATTATTATTAATTTTATTAGTCTTATTTACATTGCATTACTGTGTGCCTTGGGTATGTGCAGTGTTGTTTTTGGTGCTGTTTCTATTGTATTAAGAGTACTACTAGTAGTGCTATTTTCTATATGTTGCATATATTTGGAAGTCCTAGACTTTCAATTGTGCACCTGTCTGTGTGTCATTTTTTTCATTCCCTGAGTACCTAATACTATAGCAATTATTTCTGTTTTCATCATCCATATTTGGGTTATATCTATATCCAGATCATTGAGAGATATACTGTCATTAGTTAGATAGCATTTCTTTTCTTTCATGTTTGCTTAATTTTATTTTATTCTGCTTACTTTATATCAGGCTGCATATAGCTCACAGGTGTCAAGCATATGGCTTACAGGCTGCATGTGGCTCACAGGTGTCAAACACATGACCTACAGATATCTTAAACTCATGGCCTGCAGACTGCATGTGGCCCACAGGTGTCTCAAACACATGGCCTGTGGGCTGCAGTTCACAAACTACTTTTTTATGGCCTACAGCAGAACAATTTTTGTGAATAATATTCTCCTAAAACTTTGTAATTTGTCCTGGTTTTAATATTTATAGTACAATTTATAGCAAGTTACCCATCAAATATAATAAAATGGAAAAAAGACAGAATTTATCAATAAATTCCATGAAAACGGAAAAAAAGGGGAATTTATCAAATGTAAAAACAGAATTAATGAAAATTTGTCCCCTAAATGTTTTACTAATTCACATATCCCACTTACCATCATATGCATATTATAATTTTGGAATTCTAACATTTTCAAATTTCATATCACCCACCATTTTGATAATTCATAAGATTTATTTACTTCCGGCTCTAGCTGCAAGCTGCCGAGTATATCACCTTAATTTAAACAGAATGGGTAATTAGCTGTCCCTTAGTGTAATGGTTAAAGTGCTCACTCTCTGTTCAAGATATATGGAGTTCAATTCTCTGTCGAGGCTACTGGCCACTTTTTTCCTCTATAGGGGCATTTTACAAAATGTTCTAAACTATTATTTATAGTGATAGACTGTGGTTAGTTATTTTCTGCATTTGGGATGCAATCTCAATATCAACCCAATCCCTCCAGCAAGTTTACACCCTCCTATGTTCAGGGAGATGACATCTCAATCCAGCAACTGATTTAAAAGGTCTTAAGCATAAGTAACAGATTTATACTAGTGTATGTACTGGGTTTATTGGATCAGGATGTGGAATTTCATGTTGATGAACCTTCATACAGTGTTTTAACCCGGAGGTTGTCTCACATATCTTGCTATAAATTTGACAAGTAGTCACATCTGGAGGAAGATTTGCAACATAATCCGCCTGTGTCAATTGTCTATTCATGAGTTTTCAAATGGTTTACAAAACTGGCTTTAGAGAGAACATGCTGACAGAAATTGCAATTCCAATAATCAACATTTTCAAAGCCCTACCAACTCACCCTTTTTGGAGCCCATTTTAGTTCAACTTTTGCTTTTCTCGTTTCATCCAATAATTGACACTGATTTAATTGTCTTCATGTTTTACAATCAAGAATTTGCTTTTTCCCATTGATCTATATCTAAACAGACATTTTACATTTTCCTTATTACAATCTTTGTACTCTTTCTTAAGCCTATGCAATGTGTTTTTTGCTTTGCACAAGATCACCATGAAAAATTTCCTTTGGAAGCTTTGCATCATTCAAAACACTCTACCCAGCACATCTGACTCTTAATGACAAGGGAACTGATTATAGAGCACCCTGATCTTTGTAAAACGTCAGTATCAGATATCACGCTTCTCTAATACCTAGGATCTACCAAAGGCACTTTTATTGGAATGTTTCAAGTATCTTGAAATGCTACTGGTGAGTGGTCCATGCTTCACAATCTATATACTACTAAAACTCTGTGATTGTGTCTTCTCTGTAATTTAATACAGCTAAAACTGCACATAATGAGAAAATACTTTGAAAGGAAGTTGCCCCTGAAATGGGAATACAAATGGAATAAAATAAGTTTTGTGTAAATTGGAGCACGGGTTTCTGAGATACAGGGTTTTCTAGGTACCTTCATAAATAGAGAGAGAGAAAGATAGAGAGAAAGAGATAGTGGTTGTGAGAGAGCTGATTGACAGAGAAGCATGTCTGTGTATATTTTAATTATTGAAAAATTATTTTTAAGTGAACATGATTTTTTTAAAAATATTTTTAAGTGAACGTAACCCAATGGGTCACAGGTGGTCTAGTTATACAATAAAACTATAAGCACACATGCCTGCACACATATTTTTGTTCTCAATGTTATACGGCTGGCTGACCATACCCTTTTCACTCATTTCCCCAAAGCAGTACCTGCCTTCTGTACTTGAAGATGTATTTCTACATTTAAATCCCTTCCTCTTATAGTACTACCTAGATTCACAAAAACATCCACCACTGCCAAACTAGTCCTATTCTCATATACATTTGGCACAACATATGATTCTCCAGGTACTGGAGTGTACATCACTTTGGTCTTAAGCTTACAATGTGCCCCAAAAGAACACAATTCAGAATATACATATATATATCATCATCATCATCATTTTAACATCCGTTTCCTCTGCTAGCAAGGGTTTTATTTATATATATAATACACACACACACATATATATATATAAGATATGTGACGGGTGGAGAGAAATGAAGCAAGTATGCTCCGTTGGATGTGCAATGTCAATTTGCGTGAAGCATAGATGAGTTGAGAAAGAAACTGGGTATAAGAAGGATAAGTTGTGGTGTGCAGGAGAGAAGGCTGAGATGGTATGGACATGTGATGTGCATGGAGGATGATCACTGGGTGAAGAAGTTCCAGGAAGTCCCAGTGGAGGGAAGGAGCAGTAGAGGTAGACCACGAAAAGCATGGGCGGAGGCGGTGAGAGCAGACCTCAGATCGCTGAAACTCACCGAGGAGATGACGAAGGACCATGACAAGTGGAGAGATGCTGTGCTGAATAGGACCCGTCCAACCCTTGCAAGTAGGGAAAAGCGGACGTAAAATGATGATGATGATGATAATAAATATATATTTATATATATAATTCAGAGGCTGGCAAGCAATGTGGCAGCGTGCTACATCGTCAGTCTCTCGATCAAAAGCATAGCACACACTTTTTCCTTTTTGTTTTTCTTTGCTTGTTTCCTTAAAGCTTACCATCATTCTGTTGGTATACATCTATTACACAATTTACACCTGATAAGGTCACCAGGTTCTTACGCAACCTGGCCACTGAAATATGCATAGTGTTTACAGTATTAACAAATTAAGGAAATTCAACATATTTGGCCTCCTGTCATTTCACTTTATAATATATATATATATATAGTGTGATTTATATATGTAGTGTGATAGTCAAAGCAATTAAGGGTATGAAGGTAGAGAAGTCAGCTGGACCATCTGGTATAGTTGCCAAGATACTAAAACATCCAACATGGTAGTTTACCAACTAGTCATATGCATAATAAATCAAGTAGTACAAGATGGTGTAATATCCAATGACTGGCACAGCAGTATCACGCTAAATTCCTACAAGGGTAAAGGAGATGCACTAGAGAGAGATAACTAGAGACAACTAGTATGTACCAAGTCACAAAAAGTTTATAGTACGAAAAGGTTATAGTACAACTAATTAGTGACAGATTTAAGTTAGAGGAAAATCGGTTCGACTTTATATCGTATAGTGGTACTATTGATGCCCTCTTTCTGGTGAGACAACTGCAGAAGAAGTATTTGGCTAAAAGTAAACCACTGTACCTGGCATTTGTGTATCTGGAGAATGCCTTTCGCAGAATCCCCATATATATATATATATATATATGCAAAAAGTAAAAAGAAACAACAAAGCAAACAGCACAGTACAAGGAAGAAATATATATAATTTAATGCTTGATATAGTAGGAAAAGAGTTTTTGACACTAGTCCTACCCTACACTAGAAGATAGAACAAGAAATAAAAGATGAAATAGAAAGATAGAGAGTGAGAGGATGAAAGAACAAAAAAAAAATATTCAGTCAGCTATATATATGAATTGTACTTGTTTGTTAAGAGACTTAATCCAAGATGGCATGTTGAAACTAAAACTCTTCCAGCACGTCTCCCTCACCATCCTCTGGGGTATCACCTGCTCTATTCTATCTGCCAGGGCTGCAGGGTGGCCAGTGTGTGGGACTCTATTTGCTTATAATAGTGAAAGATGGGGAGAGTGGGAGAGATGGAGGCAGTGACAGTGGGAGTTTGGACCAGGTGTATATGTATATATTTATTTACAAGAAAGCAATAGATAAAGAGAGATGAGGTGTTCAAATTCTTTTGATTCTTAAAGTGAAGACAGAAAAAGAAATGAATCAAATTACACCAGAGAAGAGCCATTTTAACCATTAAAAAAACACAATTATGTTCAATTTTCTTTCCCTTCCATTAAAATGGCTGAGAAATTGTAACATCAAACAATCTCCATAGATTGTGATTTAGAAAATTTATTAATTCAACAATAAAAACAATTTACTTCAGTCAACCCCTCAAACTTTTACATAAATATAATATTTTAATGTCACACGAAACATCTTTTCCGAGAACGAAACAATTGTAACAAATTGTTTGTTCTGAGTATGAAAAGGTCAATAAACAACATTAAAGATCATTATAATTGTGTTATATCCATATTTTTCCATGCTGGCAATGGTGGGAGGAGGCTGTTAAAACAATGACATCATCATTACCATCGTTTCTATATCCTCTTTCTATGCTTGGGTGAATTGTCATATTCAGAGGCTAGACTAGTCAGATGACTATCTCTTGCTCATATGTTCCATATTTAACATGGTTTTTATGGCTTGATGCCCTTCCTAACATCAATTACCTTACAGTGTGTACTGATCGCATTTTTTTTTCTTTTGTGTGTGAGTGTGTGGCACCAGAACTACGACTTTATAAAGTGGACTGGGTGCATTTTATCATGGCACCACTACTACTATTTTACAGGGTTGACTGGGTGCATTTTATCATGGCACTATCATTACCGTTTTACAGGGCTGACTGGGTGCATTTTATCGTTGCACCGCCACTACCATTTTACAGGGTTGACTGCGTGTGTTTTATCATGGCACCATTACTGCCATTTTAAAAGGTTGACTGGGTGCATTTTATTGTGGCACTAGCCCTAGTGAGGTTGTCATACGATCATCCAGACACAAATCCCAAACACAGTAACCTCCAGTTTTCACCCACATTTACTTTTATTCAATACCACTGATTCTACAAATAATAGCAATATTTAACCTTTTTCATACCAAACCATCTGAAACGGCCTTTGTTTCTATGATATAAAAGTGCTATAAAGTGTTTATATTTATCTAAAAAAATTCCCTTATAATTTTATGTAAAAATCTTTGCTAAATTCTGTTCCAAACACCGGATTAATAATGAGGACACTGGTGTGGCTACTGTTCAGTATAAGACAGACCACAATCTCACACTGAGATTAAATAATATGGTGTGGAAGAAACAAAACTAAAGAGCCTTCTGTAATACATTGTTTGATCACCAACTAATTTACAAAATGTACAGGGTGCATTATATAATGATTCCATCACTAAAAATGTTGCAATGTCTTAAAAAAAAATCTAGTGTCCTCTCTACCCTATGGTATATCTGATCACCAACTACTTTACAGACTGTACTGGTTGCATTTTAACATAGCACCGACACTAAAGAGGTTGTCACGTCCTTGATAAGGCTAAAAAGTCCTCTCAACTCTACATTGTCTGATCAACAACCACTTTACAGTATTTTATCATGCTTCCAATACTAGAAAAACCCACAAATCCTCACTAAGAATAAGGAGTCTTCTCAACCTTTCATTGCCTGATCATCAACTACCATACAGAGTGTACTGGGTGCATTTTATCATAGTATCAGCACTAGAGAAGTTGTCAAGACCTCAACAAGAGTAACAGGTCCTCTCTACCATATATTATCTTCATTCAATTACCAACTACTTTATGGAGTATATTTAAATTTGTCCTAAGAATATTATGTTCTAGAACAGTTAAGTCCTCAACAAGAGTAACAAGTCCTCTCTACCCTCTTTATTAACTCCATGCAATCAACAACTACTTTACAGAGTGTATTTAATATTTAAATCTGTACTAAGAATATTATTTTCTACTGATCATTAAAACATTCGATACAGTTTTATGATAAATGTGAAGATGTAAATGTAAAAATGTATAAAATTGAGTAAGGTTCGTTGATATATTTAAATAAAGAATTGAAAGTGGAAATAATAGATTAACCTATATTGATATTGGTGAAAACCTAACATTTCCTGGTAAATCTTTTATATCCTTCTATAATTAATAGACATGGATTCAGAAACACATTTTAAAACATTACCAACAAAATCAATACTTTATAGGAAAGAAAATCGATCCGTGTGTTAATTCTTTCATTAATATATTTCTAATGAACGATACTGCCAATGATCTTCAATTAATTTTGGTGGGATTTAAAATATAACTTAATTTCTCATTATTAAGTTCATATTTGGATCATAACCCAACAAAAGTTTTTACATGAAATTATGATGGAAGGTTTAAATTTATATATAAACAATCAAAAATAAGGTTTTGTATCATAAAACCAGAGGTGGTTTCTGGCAGGTCAGTATCAAATTATTTAACTGGAACTTGGAACATAAATTAAAGATTCTTACATAAAATTACGATGTAAGATGTTTTCGAATAAATATAAACAATTTAAAACAAAGATTTATATCATAAAACCAAGGATGGTTTCAGGTGGCTTGGTAGCAAAAGGTAATTTCAATGTGGAATAGTCATTTTAGTCATTCAAAAACACAAACTGTTAAATTTACATTGCATATAAAGTGTCACAACAAAAAGCACCCAGCCCACACTGTAAAGTGGCCATGTAGGTGTCACGACAAAAAGCACCTAGCCCACACTGTAAATGTGGTTGGTGTTAGGAAGATCATCAAGCCATGGATCTCAAGCCAAAACCAGTCCTGTATGAGCAAGACAGTTATCGGACATGGCTTGTCTCACAACGTGGCAACTAATCTAACCTAAGCTAGTGAGGAAAAATGGACGTTAAACAATGATGATAATGATGATGATTTATTTCTTGGTGTCAAAATCTCCATTGCAAAGTTTGTGACCGGGTCTCTGACAGTGCAATGGCTAAATTGACTTCCACACAATGTAATTGAATCCATGATGTAATAGATTTCAGTTTCACCATACTGCCTCAGATGAAGCTATTAGCCAGACATGTTCATTACTGGTCAAGAGGCAGGTCAGATGATAAAGGGAACGAATCTACCCCAAATTCTGTCATCAATGGCCTCTGAAATTTCTACTTTCACAATTAAACAGTATTCACAGATTATTCTAAATAGTATTAATGAATAAAAGATAATGAACATTTAAAATTAATTACTGCAGCAAAAAACACTTATCTCATAACAAAAATCAATGAAATAAAAACTTCCTACACAATATTTGTAAACCATCAGAACAGCATGGAAAGTAGTAGTAGTAGTAGTAGAGAAAATATATATTTAATTATAACTAATTAATTTCTGACAGAATAAGTAATTGTGAAAAAATTTTTAAGAAAACCACCAACATTTGGTCGAAAACAAGCCAAAAAAATATACAAATAGAAATTTTTAGATCAGAATTAACAATTAAATCTAATTTAAATACAATTATATTTTCATTTTTATATTTTTAAACAATGCTTTTAACCATTTTGAGACCAACAAACATTTGCCCACTTCCTGAGAGGGTTGTGGGAGCAGAGTCCTCAAACACTCCTTCCAATGGGACCTGTTAGAAGCAACTGTCTCTAACTGATCCCCAAGCTCTTGGATGTTGCCCAACTATCTTGCTCAGGGTCTACCCTTGGGTCCCCTGCTGGTTGGTTTTGCATGTAAAATCTGTCCAGCAATTCTTTCCTGAGACATTCTAATCACGTGCCCATAGTATCGAAGCTTCTTAATTCGGAGAAGTAGCAGCTCTACCTGGAGTGACTCTCTGATCTCTGAGCTACACACTATCAAGCAATGTTACTTCAAAGATCCTTCGGGGAAACCACATTTCAGCTGCTTGAATTTGCAATCATATTCTTTCGGTCATTACCCAAGATTCATGACCATGGGTAAGGGTTGGCATGAATACCAAATTGAAGATAGCAAATTTGGCTTTTACACCTACCTACCTTCTTCAATAAAACCCCTTCTAGTCATAGTTTGTTTTTATAAAATACCTCCATCATAATTTTATGTAAGAATCTATATTTTCTAAACACCAAAATATAATGGGAAAGTTATTTATATTGCCAAATCTCTCCAAATTATTGATTATTTTCAAAATTATTTGAAAATCATAGGCAGTGTCTTTCATTAGAAAGTATGATAATGAAATTGTTAAAATATTTATATTTATCTAAAGATCATAATTTTATGTAAGAACCTTTGTTAAGCTATGTTACAAACACCAGCTTAATAATTAAAAAGGCAGATATATTACTTAAATCCCTAAAAATTAATGATTATTTTCCAAATTATTTGTAAACCATAAGCAGTGTCTTTCATTAGAAATATGGTAATGAAAGTGTTATATTTATTTAAATCCCTTATGTCATAATTTTATATAAGAACCTTTATGTTCCAAACACCTGCTTAAGTTATTTCAGGCCTTGATGGTGTTGGTCAGTCCCATAACAAATTAGACACCCAAGAGCACCTTGGAAGATTTTTACCTTAGTGTATCTAAGATAATTCTGCTTGGCAAAGACTTGGAGCTATATCCACAGGATGAATTAAAACATAGCTCTGTAAGACAATAATGAAATACTGAGCAATAATATTGATATTGTTTACAGTGATGAAGTGTTCAAGCTATGAAGTACCACTTTACAGCTAGGTGGATCTCGAGTAATTGCCCCTCTGCAGCTTAAATTTTTAGATTTTTTTCACCACCACCCCGCTCTAACCCTCCCCCTATTTTTATTAAATTTTGCTAACCTATCAACAGCCAGTTGATGAGGAGGTCATGGAATTGAACCACACAACCACTGTTTGGCTGTGAGCAGAATGGAGGCAAGTGAGACAACATTGATCCAAGGAAGGCTCAAGCCATTTGAAAGTTGACCTGCACTTGATGTTGTCCCAGTTGTTTTGGGTGTCTACAAACTGGAGGACAAAAAGACCTCCATCTTTCCAAAAGCTCAGAACCGACTCCAGTTACAAATACTATCTTAATAATGACATCATTAATAATTTTTGTAAATCACTCCAAATTCTTCATTAATGCTTTTGACCCAGTCACAAGACCTCAGGTTTTGTGAAAAAACCATCCATTTTAAAGGCATCCTATTCAAATTAAAGCTTCCCAACATAATTTGGTATGTTATTATCTCAATAATGTAATAAATAATTCTAGTAGATTTGTTTAAATTCTTCATACAGTGTATTTCATTAGAATAACAGTAACAAAAGGGTTAAGATTTAACATTTGTTTTTTGTTTATCTGAATAAATTTTGTCTCTAAACAATTTTTATTTCATTTAATGTCATATTAAAACTTGGATGGTGGAAACTGCGCTTAAAATATAGGGCATATTTTTTTTTTATCCAAATAAATTCTATCTCTGAAATAATTTTTGTTTTATTTAATGTCTTAATATTAGGCTGGTGAAGATTGTTAATAAAATACAAATATGGGTTCTGTGATTTTTGGAAAATTGTATAAATGTTCCATGCCAAAATAAAATACTTGTTTTTAGATATTTTCTGCTACATCATTATAGGATGTTAAAAGAAAGCAGAATACAGTGAGTGGGAGAGGGAGAGAGAGAGGTGATAGTGTACTGAATCAACATTTGAGATGTTTTATAGTTTCTACTCTGTCAATTAGTAAAAACATTTCTGAGTTTACATTTGGACAACTATAAATGCAAATGGAATTTATTCAGTAAACGAAAGCATTAACGAGTGGACCTATTCATTAATGAAATTATACATCATAAACATATGTTGACTATATTTTACAAAAAGAAGCTATACAAGGATGGAAATATGATTCTAAAAAAAGATAAAAACAAAATTAAGTAATGAAAAATGGGGGAAGGGGTAAAGATTGGCAGATCTGGCTGTATAGGAAAGGAGAGGAAAGGACTATTATTAGAGCATCACATTAAATGCCTTTGTATTTGTTCTGGTTCTCAACATTGAGTTCAATTTTGCCTTTCATCCTTTCAGGTTTGATAAAATACCAGTCCAGGAGAAGTCAAATCTACTGGTGTAATGTATTGGCTACATACTACTACAATGTAGTACATATGCAGTATTGTTGATGCTATCTACCAGTTACAACTCCTGGTAGAAGCGCCACCCTTTTATGATGATGACAAGAGGCAAGATTTGAACTCAGAACACAACACCAGAACAGATACTTCAAAGTAACCCCTTCGGTGCTATGACAATTCTGCTAATCCATTGTTCCTGGACTGGTACTTTATACACACACACACATATATAATAAATGTATATATATATATATATATATATATATATATGTATATTATATACTATATATATATTATAGTAGTGCATTCTATCTTAGTATAATTTGAACAACAATACTAATACAAGCATGAGCTGTGATTTTTTCTTTTTTTCTTCATATGAAAAAAGTGAGGGAAATTTTTAGTGAGCTATTTTATCTCTGCTGGCAAGAAGATGATTGTATCACATTTGTGTATGTAGTGCAATGTTGCATGATAGCATAATATGGGTAATGAATATAGAGAATGTGTGACAACTAAAAGAGGATCATATTCCACTGGTTGTGTAATATTAATATGAATGAAAGGTTGAGCACAAATAACAAAGGTGGACACACAACCAAAACCCTAGGCCTCACAAATATATACTGCATATATAAAATAATAACACTACAAGGTACTGTACATACTCAAGGCACATGGAACTGTGCTTGATAATGCAGTGATACACACTTTAAAAAAAAGACTAATAATAGTAATAATTGTTTCTACTTTAGGCACAAGGCCAGCAATTTTCGGGGAAGGGAAAGTCAATAAAATCAACCCCAGTGTATTATAGGTGCTTTATTTTATCGACCCCGTAAGGATGAAAGGCAAAGCTAACCTCAGTGGGATTTGAAATTAGAACATAAAGGAACATAACTATGCTACAAAGTATTTTTTCTGAAGCTCCACCAATGCTATCAATTCACTGCCCTTCACAATGATCTCAGTTGATAACCAGATTCAATCTACAAATGACAGCAGGTATTCAACATAAACCCACCAGTCAGCAATACTTGAACACTCAACGAGGGTGTGCAGAATAGTTTTGTTGTCCAGATCACATCTCGAACACACCCAACCGATGGTGCTTTCATGCATGTTAATTCTCACCAGTAGCACTGCTAAGCCAAGGATTTCTGGAAGTTATCCATGGGCCCTGGACAGAGTCCTCCGGAAAAGAGAGGCTAGTTGATTTTTGTTGAAACGAGAGTATCCAAGAATGTCATTGCTTTTACCTGCCACAAACCTAATCAGTATAAGAACAGTTTTTATTTCAAGTATTGAAAACATAACTTCTTTTTATTATTTTTATATAGGATTTTTCATATTTCCTTATTAGTTATTTGCTTAGTATGGAACATAGTGTTTCTAAATCCATGTATGTATTAACATTTCGAGGCTTTCACAGCCGCATCTTCAGAATTAGAATGGTCATACTAGTAATAATGTATTGGTTGTGTATGTATATATATATATATATATCAGAATTGTAAATCCAACATAATCCAAGATGGTGGTCCAGATGTATAATCCAAGGTAAAAGAAACTTGGATTATTAAGGTACTCCAAGAATGTAGTAAAATTGGTAAATATCCTGTTTATTTTGTTTTTTGTTCTTTCATTCATACCCGTGTCTGTGCATGCTACATGTGTGCTAAACTTTCTCCATATCAAAAGCAAATTTTCCTTTACATTCCCAGTATCAATAGAGTTCTGAATTGGTTCAATACCCTAATCAGTTAGCCACTATATTGGTGAAGAATATTTATATGACTATGTCAGACTTTCTTGTTGAGAATGATGAATGAATGCAGCAGAGGTGATCAGCTCTAGGTAGGTATAATATTTTAGATTAATACAACAACAATATAACAAAATGAAATTTTATTTTTAATGAAATGTACAGCTCACACCTATGTAGGTTTAGCTGGCCTCCTATGAGGTTACACATCATAGAAGGTTTATTGGGTGTTTTAATGATAGAGGTTCCTGTCTTATGAATAGCAATGTGAAATGAAGCATCTTACTCAGGAATTGAACATGCCACCCAGTCCAGGAATCGAAACCCTGCCCTTATGATTCAACACCCAATCACATAGCAATGCACCTTTCCAACAAAGGTTATGAAGTTACAGGTTCAAAAATGGTCAGTAATTCAAACATAAAAAAATAACAGGTTTCAAATTACAAGTATAATAGGTGTGTGGCATAAAGGTTAGGATGTTAGACTCACATTTATAAAATTATGGGTTTGATTCCTAGACTGGATGGGGTATTGTGTTCATGAGTAAGATGCTCCATTTTATGTTGCTTTTCATGATAGAACTGGGGACCCTATAATTAAAACACTTATGAAACCTTATGTGAGATGAAACCTCATAATAAGCTGGCTAAACCTATATAGACATAAGCTGTAATTTTCAGGTCTTATTTCGTATGAAAAGCGTGGGGAAATGTTTAGTAAGCTATTTTATCTCTGCTGGCAATAAGAGGATTGTATGACACTTGTGTAAGGAGTGCATTAGTACATGATAGCATAACATGGGCAATGAATGTGGAGAATGTGTGCAAACTATAAAGAAATGAGAGGATCATGTTCCACTGGTTGTGTCATAAATATGAATGAATGGTTGAGCACAAATGGGATGAGAAAAAAACTGGGTCTAAGAAGAATTAAATATAGTGCGCAAGAGAGAAACCTGTGCTGCTTGGGATAAGCGATGTTTATGGAATATAATGATTGAGTAAAAAAAAAAAAATGTCAAGCAATCTAAGTGGAAGCAAACCCCAGAATAGGAAGACCAAGGAATATGTAATCTCAAAATGCTGAATCTGACAAAGGAATGTAACAACTAATGAGATGCTGTCTTGGAGAAAATCTGCTCAATACATGCAAGCATGGAAAAATGAACAGACATTGATTATGATGCTAATGATGATAAAGAACCAGCAATGTGTTTATTGTTGGACAGCTATTGGCTCTAATGACAAGTGTTCCAGTTGGTATATAGGTGTGAAGAAGTAACTATTAGTGTGTGATAGTGAGGGTATCTAAGGGCTTTAGAAAAGTGGAGTAGATTAAAGTAAGACAAACAAAAAAGAAACAAGGCCATATTTCTTTGTGTATATAATATGATCTCAGAGTAAGTAACGTTGTTGTAAAACTTTTTGTAAACTTGTACCATGTTATCCATAAACATCTTGATTTCATATATATTACCAAACAAAAGGGTTGGGAGGACCCTCAGTTGTGTCAACGACATGACAACCTCTCTTGTACATTCAGTGAAGCGTCAACCATACATAAAGTGAAACTCGGATCCCTGGCCTGCCAGTGGCTCCATTTCAGTTCTGACTTGGTCTATGTAGACCCATCCAACCCTTGCTAGCAGGAAAAGTGGATGTTAAATGACGATGATAATGGTTTTACTATAATATGGTATTTAAGAATGTAAAACAACCAAATGTTTAGCATTTTGCAAACAATTGTTATCAACATGTATTTACAATCTTGCCATTCAACTGACTGTATCTGGCCAGAATTCTTTCCCCTTTTTGAAACCAGCCATAACCAGCATCTCATGTCAATATTAAGGTATTGTTCTTAAGATAAGCAATAACATCATCAAACTCTTGAAGACTCGAGATTATGCAAGATAAAGCCTTTACCATGAATATACAAAATTAGATATAGAGTAATATAAATGCTAAAGGGTTAAAATGAGTATTTTTAAAACCAGGAAAAAATTCTGGAAAAAAAATGGTATTTTAACTTTTACCTAGTGCGAATCACAGAAAAACATGGCTTGCCATAATTATCACATTCTAATTCTTTCTTTTGAAGAGATTCTAACCTCAAAATATGAACTATACAGTAAACGTTTAAACTGATGTTTATGTAGGGGCCAAATAAAACCAGCTTGTGATAAGTTTAATCCAGCCAGATTATAATATGTTTAAGCAGGACAAATGTAGTTAGCTTATGCTGTGTCTAATCATCTTGTGACAATCACTATTTCAATTGATTATGGAAACATTTTGAGTGGTTTCTAAAATTATTGATTATTTCATTACTAAGATTTTAACTTAACATATAGTTCTCATACATTTTGCAAGAAGATTTAAATTCAAATGATAACTTTTTAAAATAAATGGTTTTGCTTCATAAAATCAGAGCTGGTTTTGGTACCAAAAGGATTGAAGAGAGCAGGCACAGTCAGATAGGAAAGATGTAGGTAGCTTGTGATGTGTTTAAACAGGTCAGATATTGCTATCTTGTAATGTGTTTAAACAGATCAAATATAGGCAGCTTGTAATGTGTTCAAGCAGATCAAATATAGGCAGCTTGTAATGTGTTCAAGCAGATCAAATATAGGCAGCTTGTAATGTGTTCAAGCAGGCCAGGTACAGCCAGCTTGTGATATGTTTAAACAAGAGAAAATCTGCTTTGTAAAGATTACCTAATAAGTGAAAAGATCACCCAACAGAATGACATACTAGTGAACCAACATCAATCATTTTTCAGCCCCCCCCCCCCCCCTTCGCACACACATTTACTAAATTTTGAAATGATAGCATTCCTGTGACTATTTTCTTTATACATTAAAAAACATTATACATGACAAAAAAGAACATTACAAGAAATTGTATACATTATTAAATAAATAGCATGTATTGGGGTCTCAATATGTAAACTAAACAAATAATTCTAGTTTTTTTTAAATTCAAGGGAGACAACCTAGAAAAATTATCGATTTTCACCTCCCCATCCCTATTATTTGGGACCCAAGAATAGTGAAAATAATTTAAGATTAAGATAATATATGGTAATATCTAAAATTTAGTTACTTCCTTGGGTTTGAAGTCAGATTTAATCCTGAATAATTAGCAATGGAAATGATTTGTTGGATATAGTCAAGCCAACAATTATATGAATGAAAAAAATTAAAAAAGGAAAAGAGCCGATTATCAGATTGGACCAAGGAAACAATGTTTCCATTGGTTTTTAGCAAAAGAAAGGAGCTGATCATCTAATCAGGCCAAGGCTGCTTACTAAGTTTGCTAATAAGCTAATTGCATTGGTCTTTCCATTGCTGATGCAATATGTCAGACACAATTCATAGCTGAAGAAAGGAGCTGACCATCAGCTCGGACAAAGGGCACTATGTTCCCATTGGTCTTTCCACAGCTGATATTGTCTGCCAGTTACAACTCACAGCATATTTGAACTCAGAAGGTACACAACTGAAGCAGATCTTGCAAAGCATCCTGTCCAACTTGCAAAGTTAACTCAGAGTGGAGCGAGCTGGAGCAAATAGCAAGGCATTTATTCCAATGACCAAATGGCAGCCAATTTGCTGCTTAAGGATAGGAGATATTCATACCTTTGCCAAGTGCAAGTAAAACAGTGTAACAACAAGCAAAGATTGAAACTATATAACTAAGTTGATTCACTACAAATGTGTAGATATATATTGTCATACTAAACCATGGGCCCTTAAATCCTGATGAAGCCATAAGGGCGCTGTCATGACATATGGCATGTCTTCTGCAATTAAACCTGACAGAACCCCCTCTCTCCTCTCCACAATGGAGCATAGCTGATTTCTTTGAGATAAATAAAGAAGGTGAGAAAGAGAGACAGAAAGAATCAACACAAGTACTGGGCATCTATTTCATTTATTGGCCTTAACTGTATCAGAATTTGAGCTCAGAATTTGAGCTCAGAGTTGGGACAAATTTCACAAAGCATTTTGTCTGACTCGCTAATGTTTCTGCCAATCCCAGCCCCCCCCCCCTCAGGTTTTTATAATAAACACACTAAACATGAACTAAATAAAGGGCTTGTACACTGTGTATAGAGTCAAAATAATAACTTATCAATAATCACTGTGTATTTCAAAATTTCACCAACATTATTGGCTTTTCAAAACACAGATAAGCTGGCAATTTCAGTGAAATTTTGAAGTAAACAGCCACTATTAATAACAAATACTATACTTAGCCAAATATTGAATTAACATTTGGCAGATTTAGAATAGAAATGTTTCTTTATGGAATATGGTTTAAGAGAATGTTAAGTTTAGCAGAGTGATTCTAGAAGCAAGTTTTCCTCTGTACCACTTTATCATTCTTACTCCAATACTGAGGTAGCTGTGACATGATGACAGCTTAAATACCTACAGCAAGACATAGTGTATGTTTATTATACATAAACATATATATGACTTGATATATATTTCTATTCTGAATCATTCAATGTTAGTGGTACTGCTAGTCAAGCTTGCACTCATCATATTCATCATATTGATGTCTATTTTCCTTGCTAGTAAGAGTTGCACTATATGTAAATAAGCTTTCTACAAAAATAGTTTGTTTACAAAATCTATAAGAAGATATTGTTTTCTATACATACTCCAGCATCTTCACATAACTGAGTAGTGATGATCTGTAACAACAGTGAAATACATGCATCCAGTGCTCTTATCCTATTACTGAGGTAACTGTCATCATTATACATAAACGCGTTCATATACACCTTTATTCTGAATCACAGTGTTATCGCTAATTACATTTTTATAGATTTTATTTCTAATATGGATTCTTCTAGATAAATATTTCATGTTGGATTGTACAGTTCTGTCATAGTTAGAATTCCCAGATAATTCACATCTATCTTTAATTTTGGAGGCGATGTATTTGATATAAAATCATGTGATGAAAGAGATATTGTTATATTTGGAAACCAAACCAAACAGTGAGTGTGTTTTACTATATTTTTCTGGCAATATTAGAACAACATAACCCTCCCCAAATATAACAATATATAATTTTGGAATTTTGATAAATACAGAGAAAATTTATGAAGTGGGGATTAATTTAGACATTAAACCTTCGACATATTTCAAATAAAAGGCACTGCCTATAATTTTTAAATCATTTAAAAAATAATCACGAATTTGAGGGACTTAACTTTCTCATTATCAAATAGGTGTTTGGAACATTACAAAGGTTCTTATATAAGATTTTTAGATAAATATACACAATATTAAATAAACAGTTTTGTATTGTAGAACCAAGGGTGGGAACAGGTGGTTTGGTACCAAAAGAGAACGAGGTAACTGAAAACATACCTCGCCCATTTACCACCACCACAATCACCAAAATACATATGTATATATACAGTTATAACATGGAATATATATATATTTTTTATAGTTCCTTTAATGGATTATACTGGTAATTTCCTAACTGGGGTGCTTTTTCTGGTTTTGAGAAATTTCACTTCTCAATATTTGTGCTGAGTGTATATGCCTGCATGTGTTTGTACGTAAATACACACACACACATATATATATACACACACAATGTCACTATTGGATGGACATGCATGACCATTAGCATACCAAAATGATTGCATAACTGCACCAGTGATTGCATGAGCATCTGGCGAAGTCACATGAATAACCATGTAACAGAAATATATATAATGCAATAAACAATTATGGTGATGTAATCCCGACTTAACTACCTGATGTAACAAAAAAAAATTTTTTCTCTGTTCCTGGCTTGTAATCACTTTTTTTGTGTTGCTTAGGTCCCAAATAAATAAAAAAAAAAGTGCTATTAAACAGTTAAAAGTTGGGGTTTGTAAAAATTCTAAGCTATTCACTAGAATTATTTGTATGCTGGATTTTATGTTGTATGTAAGTTTAATTTGCTTATGTTAAATGATTTTTTTTATATATGTTTCAGGTTAAATTAAAATTATAAAATAAAGAGTAATACCTAAAGAAAATTATAAAAGTTCAATAAAGTATAAAATTGTTAAAAAGTGGATTAAAGAGATTTATTGATACTGGATTTTTGCACCCTGAATAAAGGGTAAGCTGTGTTTTAAGCATTCGTCTCCAGGAAGAGGCAGTGGAACTTGGTCAAGGAGGAAGTGCAAGTGACAAGTCAGAGAAGTCGACACAAACCTTTCTCAGGCTTTTACACTCTTAGGGATGGCCTCTGCTTCTGCCATGACGTGCCTGGACTGTTTGACGTTATTGGGGTGCCGTTTGTGCCCAAGGAGTGGCGGCTATTTATAGACAGCTCCACCACAAGTTTGAAGGCTGTCCTCCTCCACAATGGAGACAAGTTCCCGACACTGTCCCTAGCTCATTCAATCTGCCTGAAGGAAGATTACTACAGTGTGAAAGTCCTCTTGGAAGCTCTGCAATACAACCAGTACAATTGGGAAATCATTGGAGACTTCAAGATGGTGGCTTTCCTGCTTGGACTCCAAGGAGGCTTTATCAAATTCCAATGCTTCCTCTGCCTTTGGGACAGCAGAGCCACCTCTGACCACTACAAAAGAAAGAACTGGGAGCAGAACAGAATTTGTAGTTGGGACCCGGAACGTCATGTGGGAGCCACTGGTTGATCCCAGGATTGTGATCATGCTGCCACTGCATATTAAGTTGGGGTTGATGAAGCAGTTTGTGAAGGCTCTCAACCAAGAATCAGCCACTTTTAAGTACCTTCTTGAGTTCTTCCCCAAGTTATCTGAGGCCAAAATCAAAGGTGGAATTTTTGTTGGATCTCAGATAAAGAAGGTGTTTGAGTCTACCGAGTTCTCCAATAAGCTCAATAGGATTGAGAGAACAGCATGGAACTGTTTCAAGGCAGTTGTTAAGGGCTTCCTGGGGAACTACAGAGCTGAAAACTACCAGCAACTGGTGCAGGATCTAATAAAGGCTTTTGGCGCCATGGGATGCAGGATGTCGCTTAAACTCCATATGCTGGACGCTCACCTGGAAAAATTCAAGGACAATATGAGCGCCTACTCAGAAGAAAAAGGCGAATGATTCCACCAAGATGTGAAAGAGATAGAGTAGAGGTACCAGGGCCACTACAATGAAAAAATGATGGGGGACTATATCTGGGGGCGAGTGCAGGAATGCGACCTGAACTACAACCGCAAATCCAGGAAATCCAGTCATTTCTGACGTGTATAAGTTGCTTTATAAGTTTTAGTTGTTTTTACTTGTTTGCTTTTGATAAGGTTGTGTAATAAAATAAATATATTCTCTGTTAATTTAATTATATGAACTGATAAATTTTTTTTAAATGTGTTTTTTCTTGAAAAATATGAAAATTTCAAAATATCAAACTCCTGACTATAACCCAAACTTTTGATTAAATAATAGTGTTTTTTTATAATAATGGGATATAACAAACCATGAAATGACACTTAGAACCGGGGAACAAAAAATATGTTACACGGTGTTATTTGATATATGTGTATGTGCATGCGTATACATATATAGTATATATGATAATGAAACAGAAATAACAAAACAAATGACAAAGCATAATAAAGAAATATATTAGTTTTACACTTGATATAGTGAGAAAAGAGCTTTAACGTTTCAGACACTTGTCTGTCATCAGAAAATACAATGAGAAATTAAAGAAATAGAAAGATAGAGGAGAGTGAGCAGTGGAAGAAACCAAAAAATTATTTAAGATAGAACAGGACTTTTCAGGTCACCATCTCTTGTGTGTATGTGTATATATATACGCACACACACACGTGTGTGTGTGTGTGTATTTGTAGAACAGAATTTGTATTTACATTATAGATCCCCCCCCCCCCCCCCCCCACTCACCAACATTATTATTTGGACCAATCATAAGTCAGCGGCCTATGTTATTACTTCTTAAGTTTAGACCTGGTTGCCTTTCAATATGATAGATAGACTACGGAATTCTGGAGAGTTTGAAAAAATCTGGACACTCAGTGACAATGCCAAAGATAAAGACAAATTCACCTCATGCTGCCGGACGAGAATGCAAGGACTCCTCCTCTTTATTTAGGCCACGGACAGCTAACATAGCCCCATCCCCTTCACCCGTCCCTGCGCCCTGTCCTCCCCACCCACCAAACGCAATCCAAAACTTCAGAGTTGGTACCATGAATGTAGGTACATTAAAAGGTCGCTCTAAAGAGGTTGATGTTTGCTGTATTCAAGAGACCAGGTGGAGGGGTGGGTCTGCTAGATTCATTGTGGGTAAAAAACGATGCTATAAGCTTTTCTGGGTGGGAAATGACAATGGGCTGGGTGGAGTAGGAATCATGCTAGCAGAAAAGTGGGCAGATAAGACAATAGACGTAAATAGAGTGAATGACATAATAATTAAAATAAGACTTGTCCTCAATAGAACTACTGTGACAATAATATCTGCGTATACACTCCAACCCGGACTGCCTGGCATTATAAAAGACAGATTCTATGATTTGTTAATGCTCATTACCTCCCAAATAACCGACAGTGACTATATAATTATTGCTAGCGACCTAAATGGTCACGTTGGACAACACTGACGGCTATGCTGGAATCCATGGGTTTGGTACTAGAAATGAGGAAGGCTCCAGAATCCTGGAATTCTGTGACGTAAATAATCTAACTATCTGTAACACAAACTTCAAAAAACGAGACAATCACTTGATCACCTATAGATCAGAGGAACACGCCAGTCAGATAGATTATATCCTTACCAGAAGACGAGACAGAGTGTCTGTTGTAAACACTAAATCACTCCCCCAAGAAGAATGCACCTCCCAACATAGCCTCATATTTAGTGACCTCATAGTCAGGACGAGACATATTCGACAACAGAGGAGGACTATTCTTAGGAGAAAAATATGGAAGTTAAAGGACCCCACAACCAGTAATAAATTTAAAAGCATATTACTTGATGCTTTTGACAGTAAGGAAGAGCAATTAGAGTCGTACAATATAGAGGAACAGTGGGAATTCCTGAAAGCTAACCTGCTGAAGGCAACAGATGAAATCTGTGGCTGGAGCAGACCTATAGGCAGGAGGAAAGTAACTTGGTGGTGGAACAGTAAGGTGGAGGAGTCGATCAAGGCCAAAAACCAGGCTTGGAAAGTATGGTGGGATGGGGAAGAAGAGAAGACTATCAAGTGGCCAGAGGGAAGCTAGGAGACATGTGTACTTCGCAAGAAGGGAAGCAGAGGAAAGAAAATTCAAGCATGTTCTACAATGTGAGGACCAAAAACGTGAGGTGTTCAGGATTGCTAGACAATGTGTCAAGGAGAACCGTGATATTGTCGGAGAGAAGTGTGTCCGTAATGATGATGGTGTACTTGACATCACTGACGCTGATAAGAAGGTAACTTGGAAGTGTCACTATGAAAGGCTACTAAATGAGGAGAATAAATGGGAGAAAGACAGTCTCCCCCACATCGATCCAATAGAGGGACCAGCAGTGCAAAGATATGAAGACGGGCAAGGCGGCTGGGGCTTCGGAAATAGTTGCTGAAATGCTGAAAGCATCTGAAACGGTGGGACACACTATCGTCACCCGGATAGTAAACCAAGTTATATAGAATGGGGTCGTACCAAAGGACTGGCGTAACAGCATCATCATTAACTGCTACAAGGGTAAAGGAGATGCCCTAGATAGGGGGAACTATAGAGGTATTAAATTAATTGACCAGGTCATGAAGGTCACAGAAAAGGTATAGCGCAACTAATCAGAGAGAGAATTGATCTAGATGAAATGCAGTTCGGGTTTGTGTCAGGTAAAAGTACCACAGACGCTCTTTTCATTGTACGACAACTACAGGAGAAGTACCTAGCTAAAAGTAAACCCCTCTACTTAGCTTTTGTAGACCTGGAGAAAGCCTTTGACAGAGTCCCCCGCTCCATTATCTGGAGGACTCTTAGAAAACTAGGTGTAGATGAATCACTTGTGAGAGCTGTAAAGCCATGTATAAAGAAACAGTCAGCAAGGTTAGAATTAACAACGAATATAGTGAAGTGTTTAGCATAAAAGTTGGTGTTCATCAGGGCTCTGTCCTTAGCCCCCTCCTATTTATTATTGCCCTCCAAGCTATAACAGAGGAGTTCAAGACCGGCTGTCCTTGGGAACTTCTATACACAGATGATCTAACGCTCATAGCCGAATCAATGGCTGAGCTAGAGAAGAAATTCGAAACATGGAAGCATGGCCTAGAATCAAAAGGCCTTAAAGTTAACTTGTCTAAGACTAAAGTCCTAATATGTAGGAAGGAGAATAGGGCACTGGTCCCATCTGGGAAATGGCCATGCTCAGTGTGTAGGAAAGGTGTAGGTAGAAACTTCATTTTATGTCCCAAATGCAAAGTATGGGTGCATAAAAGATGGGATCACAGGTAAGCTAACTAAGAATATAGATTTTATATGTGGCCAGTGCTCTGGTGCAATAAGTAGCAGCAAATGCCCACAGAATACTAGCTCATTCCATTGCACAGATGATTCTATAGAAATAGTGGACACCTTCCGTTACCTGGGTGACAAAATCAGCAGTGGTGGAGGGTGCTCTGAAAGTACAGTAGCTAGAGTCCGAACGGGATGGAAAAAGTTCAGAGAGCTTATACCACTATTGGCCACTAAAGGTTTCTCTCTAAAAATAAAAGGCAGGCTGTATGATGCCTACATACGAACAGCGATGTTACATGGTAGTGAGACATGGGCCTTGTGTGCAGAGGATCTACGCAGACTGGAGAGGAACGAAGCTTGCATGCTCTGTTGGATGTGTAATACGCGAACAGCAAAGCATAAATGAACTAAGTGAGAAATTAGGAATAAGAGGGATCAGATGCTGTTTACTCGAGAGAAGACTACGTTGGTATGGTCTCATGATGCGCATGAAAGACGACAGCTGTATAAAAAAGTGCAGGGCGATCAAAATAGACGGTAGCTACGGAGTAGGCAGACCCAGAAAAACCTGGGACGACTTGATAAAATCCGACCTCACACACTTACACCTCTCCAAGACAATGTCACTGGACCGAGATCTTTGGCGCTACGTAGTAATACAGAAGACCCACCTTGCCTAAGTACAAAGCGAAACCTACAGTCAGTTGGCATCTCTTAACCAAAATAAACCCCGTCCCAGTAACCCTACCCCCACCGCCATCTAAACTACCCCTTTCGATGTAAAGCTATGTTGGTACCACAACATCCAGTCCTAAATAAATGAGGTCGTGTAGGTGTCACGACAAAAAAACACAGTCCACGCTGTAATGTGGCCGTGTAGGTAACACGGTAAAAACCTCCCAGTCCACACTGTAAACGTGGTTGGTGTTAGGAAGGGCATCCAGCCGTAGAAAACCTGCCAGACAGTCCTGAGCAAGACAACCAATCTTGCCTCAAGTAGGACAATTCCCGTCCAGACCCATGCTAGCATGGAAAATGGACGTTAAACAATGATGAAGGTGATTATAAATGTGGATATTTATTGGAGATACAAGCAGAACAAGGTAGCAGGGGAGATGGAAGAAGAGAGATAATACAAATTAATGATATATTCTTCAACTTGTTCATTCTAAGATGACAGTTATGACTAACAAATTCAAATATGAAAGTTTATATATATATATATATATACACACACATACACACTAGTCACGTATGTATATATATATATATATATATATATATATATATATATATATATATATATATATTTATATATATCGACTCTTTGCGTGTGTGTGTGTGTGTGTATATATATATATATATATATGTATGTAAAAGGCGAACAGAAATAACAACACAATCGGTACAGTATATGGAAGGGATATATTAGGTTAACACTTGATATAGCTGGAAGAGGGTCTAAACGTTTCGGACGCTAGTCTTTCATCAGAAGAAAGAATGAGAAATAAGATAGATTGAGGGACGGGCGGGATGGAATTGGAACAAATGTCTTTAGATAAAAATAACAGGCCCATTCATGTTGACATTGCTTGCAAATATATACATATATACACACTAGTCACCTATGTATGTATGTATGTACATATATATATATATAGACTCTTTTAAATAAATTTAGAAAAAAAAAAAATATATATATATAGATAAATCTACCAAAATGTACGGTAGTGTCCAATCCGTATGAAGAACTCAATGTAATCCGAATATCATGAAAAGAGAAGATGTATTCAAAAATTTTTTTCAATGAAAAACACAGGAAAAACAGAGTCAAGATAAATTAATAAAAATAATGAATAAAAAACAAAGAAACAGTTCCTTATATTTAAAAATTCATCATTTTACGATCGTTTCTAGGATATATATGTGTGTGTTAGTATGTATATCATATAGATCTATGTAAAATTTTTACAAACTATCAGAGGGAATATACATACCTACACATATATATGCTGTCTTCAGAAATAATGATATTTGTTTATTGAAAAAAACCAACAAAGATTTAATATAATAGGTCTGTTTGGGAACAGGTTTTGAATTGACCAATAGAAAGGTAGTAAGTGGTCAAGATGGTAGAATAGTAGTAATGGAACTTTAATTTAGGGGTAGAGGAAGGCAGATTTCAGTTTTGAATGGAAAGAGTATATAAAATAAACCACAGCAAACCACCATCTCATTGACATACAACAAGTCGTGAAAATTCCACACCTAATTTGACTATCTCCTCTGATATAGCATTCACGAAAGGTTGTAACTGTAGAAACAAAGCAAATTGCCCATTAAAAGGAAATTGCCTTATTAATAACATAGTATATAAATGTAAAATTAACACTAAGGACTCAACTTATTCATATATAGGAGCTACTTCTAACCAATTTAAAGTAAGATTTAATACCCACAAACACAGTTTTAAAAATGCCGCATTAGCTAATACAACATCCTTAGCTGAAATAATTGATAATTATAGAAAAAGGAATATAGATTATAACCTGACCTGGAGTGTGCTCAAAACGGCCACCCCTTATCAAAATAATAGATATGAATGTAGATTATGTTCCCAGGAAATTTTTGAAATAATGAAATCTAAGGATATCCTATTAAATAAACGACAGGAATTAATTATATCATGTAATCATAAATTGAGAAGAACTTTTAAATATTATAAACCTAATTAATATACACTTTACAAATTATTATAATAACACTTTTTTAAAATTAGTTAACCTATAATTAATATTCTACTACTAATAGGGAGCAGCGGCTGTTAGGGCAAGACGTGTTTTTCTCGGGCTCTGCTAGAGTCAGCAGCAACACACAACCACGTATTGCTACACACACACAAGAGGAAAGAGAAAATTTATGAGACCAATAGAGATATGTACATTTATATATATATATATTTATATATTTATATCTAGATATTGCTATTATCATTTAGAGTCCCTCTGTGTTTAATGTATGTTCATTAGTATATGTGTTGTTATTTCTTATTTCTGCTTACATTTTACATACATATATCTATATATATGCTTGCGTGGACCCCTCTCAAAAATTTGTTGGATTTTCTAATTGGATACCCCGAAACTGGATACCAACACTGAATACACCTGAACTTCTACCAGGAAATCTTTCGTTGTTATTTCTGCTTGCATTTTACATATATACATATATATATCAATGCTTGCGTGGACCCCTCTTGAAGATTCGTTGGATTTTCTAATTGGATACCCCGAAACTGGATACCAATCACTGAATACACCTGAACTTCTACCAGGAAATCTTTCATATCAGTGAAAATTTTCTTTTGTTTGCTTCATATATATATATTATATATACTTGTCCGCCATTGCAAAAGGCCATCAATTCAAAATTTTGGAGAGAGAGGAAAAGAGAGAAGTGATCTATGAACTTGTACATCTAACTGACCCCCCCGTCACCACAATAACAATAACGCCTACACTCGCTCCCCACCATCACCACATTACTCTAAGGTCGCTGTCCTGTCCCCTGTTGACATACTGCTGACTCTCTTTGGATGTATGTATGTGTATATACATATGTGTATGTGTGTGTATAGGTATATCTCAGTGGATACGACCAGATTTCAACACAGCAACAACTACAACAACAACAGCAGCAACACCAACAACAACAACAACAGCAACAACACCATCGTCTGTGTTGAATGTGTGTGTGTGTATGTATTTGTATATTTGCGACAGCAATAACAGCATCAACACCATTGTCTGCAGCAACAGCAGCAGTGAAATGAAGGACAACAACAACAGCAACAACGACAACAACTACAATAACAACTACAGCACCAACAACTGCCACCACCATCACTGACCATCCACCACCACCACGCTGATACCATCCACCACCACCACACTGACGCCATCCACCACCGCCATTACCAGTGTAAAGCAAACAATTATTATTGTTATTATTATTATATACAAACTGAACTGGACTGGGAAAGGTCAACAGTTGACATGATAGTGATTTTGATGATTTTGATTTTGTATCAGTACTGTCGGTAATATATGTATATATATGTTTGTGAGTGGTATGTGTGATTGTATGCATGAATGAGTGTTGGTATGTGTGGTTGTGGTTTGTATGCATGAGTATTGGTGTGTGAGTGTTTGTGTGTGCGTCATGTCAAGTTTTTTTTTTTTTTTTTTTTTTTTAATGACCATGCTGTAAAATGGAGGGGTAGAGAGGGCCCTTGAGTCTAGTAAGACATCCTCTCTAGTGCTGGTGGCACAAATAAAAGCACCCAGTCCATGCTGTAAAGTGGCGCTGGTGTTAGGAAGGGCATCCAACCAGTGTATCAATGCCAAATCGCTTATCAGCACAGCAACAAAACAGCATAGGAACAACAAGAAAATATGAAGACGTCGCATCTCAGAGTTGCAACACTTAATGTTGGCACTCTCAGAGGTAGATCTGCTGAAATAGCGGAGATGCTGGAGAGAAGGCAGGTGGATGTGTGCTGCATGCAAGAGGTGAGATGGAGAGGTGCCTCTGCAAGACTAGTCGTAGGCAAGCGTCTTAGCTATAAGCTATTCTGGGTAGGTAAGGATGATGGGTTAGGGGGAGTAGGCATTTTCCTGGCTGAGAAATGGATCAATAAGACAATAGAGGTAGTTTGAATTAGTAATCGAATAATTAAGCTTAGATTAGTTGTAGGTAGGAGACTACTGACAATCATCTCGGTCTATGCTCCCCAAGCAGGCCTAGGCAAAGATGAGAAAGACTGCTTTTATGAGCAACTTTTGCAAACAACCACAATGACAGAGGACGGAGACATTTATGCTAGCAGGAGACTTCAATGGTCATGTTGGACAGCTCCAGGATGGTTACACTGGGGTACATGGTGGGCACGGTTACGGTTCAAGAAATGAAGAAGGAGTGAGATTTCTTGAATTTTGTGATGCGAGTACATTGACTATTTGCAACACAAACTTCCAGAAACCTGCCAATCACCTAATAACCTACAAATCTGGTGAGCACATAAGCCAGATTGACTTCCTGCTAGTTAGGCAGCGGGACAGGCAGATAGTGTCTAATACCAAGGCATACCCTGGGGAAGAATGTACCCCACAGCATAGGTTAGTTGTTAGTGATATCTCAGTAAGCAAGAGATGGAATGAGACATATAGGAAGGTGTGGAGAAGACAGGTCTGGAAGCTAAAAGACCTTTCACTAAAATACAAATTTAGGAAAGCCCTTCAAGATGTATATGACGAAAAAGAAGACGATTTAGAGACGTATGACATAGATAATAACTGGAAGTTCTTACGTGACAATTTGCTGCAGGCTACTGATGAAACCTGTGGCTGGAGCAGAGCTCCAACCAGACAGAGAGTGACCTGGTGGTGGAACAGCACAGTAGATAAGGCTATTAGAGACAAAAGACTAGCATGGAAGGCTTGGAAAAAGGGTGGGAGTAGGGAAGAATATACAGCCACTAAGAGAGAAGCTAGACGTCAGGTGTACTTAGCACACAGGGAGGCAGAGAGTAGGAGGTTTGCCAATGTTCTGCGACGGGAAGATCAGAGGCATGCGGTGTTCCACATTGCAAGGCAGTGTGTCAATGCAAATCAGGATGTTGTTGGAGATAAATGTGTCCGGGATGATGCCGGTGTACTTAGTGTCACGAATGACCAGAAAAAGGAGGCCTGGAAATGTCATTATGAGAGACTGATGAATGTGGAGAACGAATGGGAGAGAGAGAAATTACCCTTGGTAGATCCGACAGAGGGACCAGCTATTGAGATTGACGAATATAGGGTCCAAGAGGCGATTAGGGAAATGAAAAATGGTAAGGCGGCCGGACCATCGGGAATAGTTGCTGAGATGCCGAAGGCATCAGGGGACGTAGGCACTAAACTGGTTGCACGGATCATCAATCAGGCTATATATGGTGGTGTCATACCCAAAGACTGGTGCAGCAGTATTCTCATAAATTGCTACAAAGGTAAAGGGGATGCTTTGGAGAGGAGCAATTATAGGGGTATAAAACTGATAGATCAGGTTATGAAAGTGGCAGAAAGGATTTTAGCACAACTAATTAGAGAAAGGATCAAACTAGATGAGATGCAGTTTGGTTTTGTGCCTGGGAAGAGTACAACAGATGCCCTCTTCTTGGTGAGACAAATGCAAGAGAGATCCTTAGAGAAGAATAAGCCACTATACTTAGCCTTTGTTGACCTAGAGAAGGCCTTTGATAGGGTACCCCGATCTGTCATCTGGTGGTCCCTAAGGAAGCTAGGTGTTGAGGAATGGCTTGTGAGGACAGTGCAAACTTTGTACAGAGGTACTCTCAGTAAAGTCAGGGTAGGAATGGAGTTTAGTGAGGAATTCCAGATACAAGTAGGAGTACATCAGGGTTCGGTCCTCAGCCCGCTCTTGTTCATTATAGTCCTCCAAGCCATAACAGAGGAGTTTAAGACTGGCTGTCCATGGGAACTTCTCTATGCTGACGATCTGGCTCTTATAGCAGAATCAGTAGAGGAGCTAGAGAATAAATTCCGGCTATGGAAACAGCAGTTGGAAGCAAGAGGACTGAGAGTAAATCTAGCTAAGACAAAAGTGTTGATGAGTAGAAAAGAGGACAAAACCCTGATTCCGTCAGGGAAATGGCCATGTTCGATATGCAGAAAAGGAACTGGCATAAATTCTATAAAATGCACACAATGCAGGTCCTGGGTACACAAGAGATGTAGCGGGATAGCAGGCAAACTAACAGGTAGGGAGAAATATGTATGCAGTAGATGTACAGGGAAATTAGACAGTAGAAGTCGCACTGATAGACACATTTTTCAAATGCAAGAGGGCGCTATAGAAGTGGTGGATAGCTTCCGGTACCTAGGAGATCAGATTAGCATGGGAGGAGGGTGTTCCGAGGCCATAGTATCTAGAATAAGGATGGGTTGGAAGAAGTTTAGGGAGCTGCTTCCTCTGTTGACGAAGAAGGGTTTCTCCCTGCGTACGAAAGGCCGGTTGTATGATGCCTGTGTGAGGAGCGCGATGCTGCATGGTAGTGAGACATGGGCAGAGGATATGCGACGGATGGAGAGAAATGAGGCAAGCATGCTCCGTTGGATGTGCAGTGTAAATGTGCGTGAACGACCCAGCATAAATGTGTTGAGAGAGAAACTATGTCTGAGAGGGATAGAATGTAGTGTACGGGAGAGGAGACTGAGGTGGTATGGACATGTGATGCGCATGGAGGATGACCGATGGGTGAAGAAGTGCCAGGAAATGCCAGTTGAAGGAAGACGTGGTAGAGGTAGACCACGAAAAACATGGGCGGAGGTGGTGAGAACAGACCTCAGATCATTGAAGCTCACGGCGGAGATGACGAGGGACCATGACGAGTGGAGAGATGCTGTGCTGAATAAGACACGTCCCACCCTTGCAAGCAGGGAAAAGCGGACGTAAAATGATGATGATGATGATGATGATGATAATGAACTGCATAATTTATTTCCCTTTTGCAGCTATCTTTTCCTAAAATTTATACCAATAAGTATACATATAAACTATTTTAATTTCAGGTTATGAATCTATATTCCTTATAATCTATATAAATTTGTTATTTCTCATTAATAAATTTACCCCCCCCAATAATTATTATTTTTTTATTTATTTTCCCTTCGTTTTTAACAGCATTCTTCAATTACATCTAACTCTTATTTATCATATCTATATGAATTAATATAAATTTATCAATATAAATATACCTATCAATTTAATTAATTTATTTTCTTTTTATAGATGTAAATTCCTTATAAGATTGATATTTTTCACTAACACATTTATCGTAAAATTTTATTCTCCTTAGATATTTACATTAGCATTATTCTTTTATAACTTCAAATTTTCGTGTACCTTTTACCGACTTGACCTATTTTCATCCCCAAAATAATCTTTTCATTCATTCGGTCGGGTACTTCTCGAGTTTTAGGGATTCACACAGACAGACATCCTCTGTTTTATATATATATAGACTAGCAGAAAACCGCCCACTGAGTGGTTTTCTGCTAGTATATATATATATTACGGAAAGTATGGCGGGATGGGGGAAGTAGAGAAGACTATCAAGTGGCCAGGAGGGAAGATAGGAGGCAAGTGTACTTCGCAAGAAGGGAAGCAGAGGAAAGAAAGTTCAAGCATGTTCTACAACGCGAGGACCAAAAACGTGAAGTGTTCAGGATTGCTAGGCAATGTGTCAAGGAAAACCGTGATATTGTCGGGGAGAAGATGTACTTGCCATCACTGATAAGAAGGTAGCTTGGAAGTGTCACTACGAAAGGCTACTAAATGAGGAGAATAAATGGGAGAAAGATAGTCTCCCCCACATCGACCCAATAGAGGGACCAGCAGTGTTAGTCGAAGGTAGTATAATAAGTAAGGCAATCAAAGATATGAAGACGGGTAAGGCAGCTGGGTCTTCGGAAATAGTTGCTGAGATGCTGAAAGCCTCTGGAACGGTGGGACACACCATGGTCACCCGGATAGTAAACCAAGTCATACAGAATGGGGTTGTTCCGAAGGACTGGCGTAGCAGCATCATCATTAACTGTTACAAGGGTAAAGGAGATGCCCTAAATAGGAGTAACTATAGAGGCATTAAATTAATCGACCAGGTCATGAAGGTCACGGAAAAAGTAATAGCGCAACTAATCAGAGAGAGAATTGATCTAGATGAAATGCAGTTTGGGTTTGTGTCAGGCAAAAGTACCACAGACGCTCTTTTCATTGTACGACAACTACAGGAGAAGTACCTAGCTAAAAGTAAACCCCTATACTTAGCTTTTGTCGACTTGGAGAAAGCCTTCGACAGAGTCACCCGTTCCATTATCTGGTGAGCTCTTAGAAAACTAGGTGTTGATGAATGGCTTGTGAGAGCTATACAAGCCATGTATAAAGAAACAGTCAGCAAGGTTAGAATTAACAACGAATATAGTGAAGAGTTTAGCGTAAAAGTTTGTGTTCATCAGGGCTACGTTCTTAGCCCCCACTATTTATTATTGCCCTTCAGGCTATAACAGTGGAGTTCAAGACCGGCAGCCCATGGGAACTCCTATACGCAGATGATCTAACGCTCATAGCTGAATCAATGGCCGAGCTAGAGAAGAAATTCCAAACATGGAAGCACGGCCTAGAATCAAAAGGCCTTAAAATTAACTTGGCAAAGACTAAAGTTCTAGTTTGTAGGAAAGAAAATAGGGCGCCGGTCCCTTCCGGGAAATGGCCATGCTCCGTGTATAGGAAAGGCGTAGGTAGAAACTCCATTTTATGTCCCAAATGCAAAGTATGGGTGCATAAAAGATGTAGTGGGATCACAGGTAAGCTAACTAAGAACATAGATTTTACATGTGGCTGGTGCTCTGGTGCAATAAGTAGCAGCAAGTGCCCACGAAATACTAGCTCTTTCAATTGCGCAGAGGGTTCTATAGAAATAGTGGACAGCTTCCGTTACCTGGGTGACAAAATCAGCAGTGGGGGAGGGTGCTCTGAAAGTACAGTAGCTAGAGTCAGAACTGGATGGAAAAAGTTCAGAGAGCTTATACCACTATTAGCCGCTAAAGGGTTCTCCCTAAAAATGAAAGGCAGGCTGTATGATGCCTGCATACAAACAGCAATGTTGCATGGCAGTGAGACCTGGGCATTGTGTGCAGAGGATATACGCAGACTAGAGAGGAACGAAGCTTGCATGCTCCACTGGATGTGTAATAGTAATATACGTGAACGGCAAAGCATTAACGAACTAAGGGAAAAATTAGAAATAAGAGGGATCAGATGTTGTTTACTCGAGAGAAGGCTACGTTGGTATGGTCACGTAATGCGCATGAAAGACGACAGCTGTATAACAAAGTGCAGGGCAATAAAAATAGACAGTAGCCACGGAGTAGGCAGACCCAGAAAATACCTGGGACGACTTGATAAATTCCGACCTCACACACTTACACCGCTCCAAGACAATGTCACTGGACCGAGATCTTTCACGGTACTCAGTAATAGAGAAGACCCGCCTTACCTAAATACAAAGTAAAACCTACTACAGTCAGTAGGCACCTCTAACAAAATACACCCCCGTCCCACCACCCCTACCCCATCCACACCGCCACTTTCAATGTAAAGTTATGTTGATGCCACAACATCCAGGCCGAAACAAATGAGGTCGTGTAGGTGTCATGACAAAAAAAAAACACACAGTCCACGCTGTAATGTGGCCGTGTAGGTAACACGGTAAAAACCTCCCAGTCCCACACTGTAAATGTGGTTGTTGCTAGGAAGGGCATCCAGCTGTAGAAAACCCACCAGACAGCCCTATGCGAGCAAGACAACCACTCTTGCCTCAAGTGGGAAAACTCCCGTCCAAACCCATGCAAGCGTGGAATATGGACGTTAAACGATGATGATGATGATGATGATGATGATGACACAGAAATGTATATATATTTCTGTGTGTATATATATATATGTTACACACACAGAAATGTATATATATATTTCTGTGTGTGTATATATATATATATATTACACACACACAGAAATGTATATATGTTTCTGTAGCACTCCTCAATTCCCCCCTCTCTCCCTCCCGCTATCCCCCTCTTGTATTCTGTCTCTTTTTTCACTCTACGCGTGCGCAAAAAACATTCGCACGTGCGCACGTGTTTTAGCGTCTATTCACTCTCTCTCTCTCCCGCTATCCCCTTCTCGTAGTCTGTCTCTTTCTTTCACTCTCACTCTACGCGTGCGCAAAAAACATTCGCATGCGCGCACATGTTTCCACTGTCGGACAGACAGTCAAACAGAGAAATTGCTGGTTATATATTATAAGGAGATATATATACATATATAGTTAGGTGACAGTGTTGTATTTAAAGGATTCTGTTAGTTGACATATATTTTTCATGAGGTTCCCTTAGGATCTTATTAAAGCTGAAAACCCTCTGAAAAAATTAAAAACTACAGCCATCACTTGTAATTGAGGTTGACTTGGTAGTGTGTCTCATTCTTTTGTTTATGGTTTTAAGTGTCCATACAGTCACAGGCAGGCATAGACATTCTTTCGGCCCTCACTCATGTCAAAGATCACAAAGCACCACCTAGTCCAGGAATTGAACTCACAACCTTATAATTGTGAGCTTAACCACTCGACCATGCACCTTCACTATTTAGTGATGATAATGATATCACAATACAATAACCATATAGTTAGTAAGAAACTATGACTGTGGCTATAGAAGTTACTCAATGAGTGAATCATTAATAGAACAGTTATCAGATGACATATATTGTTTGAAAACAGTGAATTGGCAGATTCATTAGAACAGTGGATAGAATACTTTATAGTATTCAGTCCCTGTGCTACGAGTTTAAATCATGTTGAGGTAAATTTTATGATAAATGAAATGCAAGTCCAGTACTGGTGTTGATTCTCCCTCTAACTCTTTCTCTCTATATATATATTCTCCGGAAAAAATAAGCACTGCACAGACCTGGAGATGGGTAAACTCCACCAAGACACTTCATATATCACAACGAGCCCCTACAGCTCCATCAGCAGGTAAGGGTTCATGCCATGCCATATATTGTGTTGTAGCACACATATACAGAGTGGGTAATAATTAGCTTATATTACAAAGAAACTTAATAGTGTGCTTCCATTAATACAGACAGGTAGCATTTTGAACATTATACAGGGTGTATCAAATAGAATAATCCGATTCCAAAAGACTATATTTTTGAAACAAATGGACATATAATCATGTGGTAACTTTTACAATACATGTCTGAATATATAGTTTTATTTACAACTTTTACAAATGCTCAATATGCCCAGCCCCAGACACACAACATACATCATTTACACGATATACATCTACACGTTAGTCAAACTCACCCCATACTCAAGTGAATATGTCTGATGATTCTTTTTGATACATCCTGTATAAACATACATGAATTACCTATGCATTACTTAGAGTATAAATTTTAATATCACTATGGTTTTCTTTTTATTCATAATCCAACACTAAGCTAATAAGCTAATTATGGTCCAGCCCATATTTCTCCTACTCGGTCTGTATTTGGTTGAGAATAGGTACACTGTATATCTGTGTGTTTTTAGAGTTAACTAAAAGGGTTAATGTAAAGAAGAGCATCTGACTGTAACACATTGCTTCAAAAAGGACTCCATGACAAGTAGAAAGCCTATCACAGGTCTCAGAAAGTTAACCTCTGCTTTAACAGAAAAAAATGGCCTGAAAACACATTTGTACTATATGAAGTTTAATATCAATTTAAGTCCTGTAAAAGAGAAATGTGTTATTAGGCATTTGGTATGAGTGAATCACTCCAAAGGGTAGTTTTCAGTGATATAACAGCAATCATTATGTTAATCCCGCCGAGGTTGACTTTGCCTTTCATCCTTACAGGGTCGATAAAATAAAGTACCAGTAATGCACTGGGTAATTGCTGGCCTTGTGCCTAAAGTAGAAACAATTATGTTAACCCTCGCTTTAGTAGTGGAAATGGACTTAATCATTTTATTCCTATATTTCTAATGATTATATTATACGCCTATGGCTTTTAAATAGTTTTGAAAATAATCAAGAATTTGGTGGGGTTTAGTAATATAACTTTCCCAAGCTGGTGCTTGGAACATAAGGTTCTAACATAAAATTATGATGGAATGTTTTAAGATAAATATAAACTGCTTTGTATTGTAGAACCTGGAACAGTTTAGTTATTGTGTCTTTGTTCTAACTCTTTGAACACTTTAGTTCTTATATCCCCAACAATATTTATATAATGTTAAATATAATATAAAACAATGTATAATCAATAAAAATTGACATAAGGGTTGAATGACATGGATTTGTTTAGGACAGATGGAAGTTGAAAGAATTGAGGGAGAAATATTTCATGGCAGCAATGAACAACTGTCAAAGTTTGACAGCTTATATAAGATATGGTTTGCATACTGAGTGGGGTAGGGGGAAATAAAGAGTGGTCTACAGTGTTAGTGGTGGTGGTAATGGTATTGTTGTTGTTGGTGGTGGTATTGTTGTTAGTGGTGGTAAGGGTAATAATAGTGGTGATTAAGGTAGCAGTGATAAGGTGAGTGCATTGGTGATGATGTTGATAGTGAGTGATGATGGTGCTGATATGCCCACATAAAATATTGCTCCCAGCTTTTGCTGTAAACCCCCCCCCCCCCATCCCTCAAGAGGTTCATCTCTGACCTCCACCACAACATTATGTTAGTTCCATGATTAAATATTGTGGTACTCTAGCTCTCACAAACCCATGCCAACATGGAAAAAAATAGGCCACAAACTTTTATGAAAATAATGATTGTGTGTGTGTGTGCATGCATGTGTGTCATCATCATCATCAACATTTTGTTCTGCTGCGTTAAATCAGATGACCATGTCTTGCTCATACAGAGCTGTTTCTGGCTTAGTTTCTATGGCTGGATGCTCACCCTAACACCAACCACATTTACAGTGTGGACTGGGTAATTTTTACTGTTGCATCAAAATGACCACTACAGTGTGGACTGTGTGATTTTTACTGTTGCATCAAAATGACCACTACAGTGTGGACTGTGTGATTTTTACTGTTGCATCAAAATGACCACTTATAGTGTGGACTGTGTGATTTTTACTGTTGCATCAAAATGACCACTATAGTGGGGACTGTGTGATTTTTACTGTTGCATCAAAATGACCACTATAGTGGGGACTGTGTGATTTTTACTGTTGCATCAAAATGACCACTATAGTGTGGACTGGGTGATTTTTACTGTTGCATCAAAATGACCACTACAGTGTGGACTGTGTGATTTTTACTGTTGCATCAAAATGACCACTTTTAGTGTGGACTGGGTGATTTTTAATGTTGCATCAAAATGACCACTACAGTGTGGACTGTGTGATTTTTACTGTTGCATCAAAATGACCACTACAGTGTGGACTGTGTGATTTTTACTGTTGCATCAAAATGACCACTATAGTGTGGACTGGGTGATTTTTACTGTTGCATCAAAATGACCACTATAGTGGGGACTGTGATTTTTACTGTTGCATCAAAATGACCACTATAGTGGGGACTGTGTGATTTTTACTGTTGCATCAAAATGACCACTATAGTGTGGACTGGGTGATTTTTACTGTTGCATCAAAATGACCACTACAGTGTGGACTGGGTGATTTTTACTGTTGCATCAAAATGACCACTACAGTGTGGACTGTGATTTTTACTGTTGCAACAAAATGACCACTTATAGTGTGGACTGGGTGATTTTTACTGTTGCATCAAAATGACCACTACAGTGTGGACTGTGTGATTTTTACTGTTGCATCAAAATGACCACTACAGTGTGGACTGTGTGATTTTTACTGTTGCATCAAAATGACCACTATAGTGTGGACTGGGTGATTTTTACTGTTGCATCAAAATGACCACTATAGTGGGGACTGTGTGATTTTTACTGTTGCATCAAAATGACCACTATAGTGTGGACTGGGTGATTTTTACTGTTGCATCAAAATGACCACTACAGTGTGGACTGGGTGATTTTTACTGTTGCATCAAAATGACCACTACAGTGTGGACTGTGTGATTTTTACTGTTGCATAAAAATGACCACTTATAGTGTGGACTGGGTGATTTTTACTGTTGCATCAAAATGACCACTACAGTGTGGACTGTGTGATTTTTACTGTTGCATCAAAATGACCACTACAGTGTGGACTGTGTGATTTTTACTGTTGCATCAAAATGACCACTATAGTGTGGACTGGGTGATTTTTACTGTTGCATCAAAATGACCACTATAGTGGGGACTGTGTGATTTTTACTGTTGCATCAAAATGACCACTACAGTGTGGACTGTGATTTTTACTGTTGCATCAAAATGACCACTATAGTGTGGACTGGGTGATTTTTACTGTTGCATCAAAATGACCACTATAGTGTGGACTGGGTGATTTTTACTGTTGCATCAAAATGACCACTACAGTGTGGACTGTGTGATTTTTACTGTTGCATCAAAATGACCACTACAGTGTGGACTGGGTGATTTTTACTGTTGCATCAAAATGACCACTACAGTGTGGACTGTGTGATTTTTACTGTTGCATCAAAATGACCACTATAGTGTGGACTGGGTGATTTTTACTGTTGCATCAAAATGACCACTACAGTGTGGACTGTGTGATTTTTACTGTTGCATCAAAATGACCACTACAGTGTGGACTGTGATTTTTACTGTTGCATCAAAATGACCACTACAGTGTGGACTGTGTGATTTTTACTGTTGCATCAAAATGACCACTATAGTGTGGGCTGGGTGATTTTTACTGTTGCATCAAAATGACCACTACAGTGTGGACTGTGATTTTTACTGTTGCATCAAAATGACCACTATAGTGTGGACTGGGTGATTTTTACTGTTGCATCAAAATGACCACTACAGTGTGGACTGTGTGATTTTTACTGTTGCATCAAAATGACCACTACAGTGTGGACTGGGTGATTTTTACTGTTGCATCAAAATGACCACTACAGTGTGGACTGTGTGATTTTTACTGTTGCATCAAAATGACCACTACAGTGTGGACTGGGTGATTTTTACTGTTGCATCAAAATGACCACTACAGTGTGGACTGTGTGATTTTTACTGTTGCATCAAAATGACCACTACAGTGTGGACTGTGATTTTTACTGTTGCATCAAAATGACCACTACAGTGTGGACTGTGTGATTTTTACTGTTGCATCAAAATGACCACTATAGTGTGGACTGGGTTATTTTTAATGTTGCATCAAAATGACCACTACAGTGTGGACTGTGTGATTTTTACTGTTGCATCAAAATGACCACTATAGTGTGGACTGGGTGATTTTTACTGTTGCATCAAAATGACCACTACAGTGTGGACTGGGTGATTTTTACTGTTGCATCAAAATGACCACTATAGTGTGGACTGTGTGATTTTTACTGTTGCATCAAAATGACCACTACAGTGTGGACTGTGTGATTTTTACTGTTGCATCAAAATGACCACTACAGTATGGACTGGGTGATTTTTACTGTTGCATCAAAATGACCACTACAGTGTGGACTGTGTGATTTTTACTGTTGCATCAAAATGACCACTATAGTGTGGACTGTGTGATTTTTACTGTTGCATCCAAATGACCACTACAGTGTGGACTGTGTGATTTTTACTGTTGCATCAAAATGACCACTACAGTGTGGACTGGGTGATTTTTACTGTTGCATCAAAATGACCACTACAGTGTGGACTGTGTGATTTTTACTGTTGCATCAAAATGACCACTACAGTGTGAACTGTGATTTTTACTGTTGCATCAAAATGACCACTATAGTGTGGACTGTGTGATTTTTACTGTTGCATCAAAATGACCACTACAGTGTGGACTGTGATTTTTACTGTTGCATCAAAATGACCACTACAGTGTGGACTGGGTGATTTTTACTGTTGCATCAAAATGACCACTATAGTGTGGACTGTGTGATTTTTACTGTTGCATCAAAATGACCACTACAGTGTGGACTGGGTGATTTTTACTGTTGCATCAAAATCACCACTATAGTGTGGACTGGGTGATTTTTACTGTTGCATCAAAATCACCACTACAGTGTGGACTGGGTGATTTTTACTGTTGCATCAAAATCACCACTACAGTGTGGACTGGGTGATTTTTACTGTTGCATCAAAATGACCACTATAGTGTGGACTGGGTGATTTTTACTGTTGCATCAAAATGACCACTACAGTGTGGACTGTGTGATTTTTACTGTTGCATCAAAATGACCACTACAGTGTGGACTGGGTGATTTTTACTGTTGCATCAAAATGACCACTACAGTGTGGACTGTGTGATTTTCACTGTTGCATCAAAATGACCACTACAGTGTGGACTGGGTGATTTTTACTGTTGCATCAAAATGACCACTACAGTGTGGACTGGGTGATTTTTACTGTTGCATCAAAATGACCACTACAGTGTGGACTGTGTGATTTTTACTGTTGCATCAAAATGACCACTACAGTGTGGACTGGGTGATTTTTACTGTTGCATCAAAATTACCACTACAGTGTGGACTGGGTGATTTTTACTGTTGCATCAAAATTACCACTACAGTGTGGACTGGGTGATTTTTACTGTTGCATCAAAATGACCACTATAGTGTGGACTGTGTGATTTTTACTGTTGCATCAAAATGACCACTACAGTGTGGACTGTGTGATTTTTACTGTTGCATCAAAATGACCACTACAGTGTGGACTGTGATTTTTACTGTTGCATCAAAATGACCACTACAGTGTGGACTGTGTGATTTTTACTGTTGCATCAAAATGACCACTACAGTGTGGACTGTGTGATTTTTACTGTTGCATCAAAATGACCACTACAGTGTGGACTGTGTGATTTTTACTGTTGCATCCAAATGACCACTACAGTGTGGACTGTGTGATTTTTACTGTTGCATCCAAATGACCACTACAGTGTGGACTGTGTGATTTTTACTGTTGCATCAAAATGACCACTACAGTGTGGACTGGGTGATTTTTACTGTTGCATCAAAATCACCACTATAGTGTGGACTGGGTGATTTTTACTGTTGCATCAAAATGACCACTATAGTGTGGACTGGGTGATTTTTACTGTTGCATCAAAATGACCACTACAGTGTGGACTGGGTGATTTTTACTGTTGCATCAAAATGACCACTACAGTGTGAACTGTGTGATTTTTACTGTTGCATCCAAATGACCACTACAGTGTGGACTGTGATTTTTACTGTTGCATCAAAATGACCACTACAGTGTGGACTGGGTGATTTTTACTGTTGCATCAAAATCACCACTATAGTGTGGACTGGGTGATTTTTACTGTTGCATCAAAATGACCACTATAGTGTGGACTGTGTGATTTTTACTGTTGCATCCAAATGACCACTACAGTGTGGACTGTGTGATTTTTACTGTTGCATCAAAATGACCACTACAGTGTGGACTGGGTGATTTTTACTGTTGCATCAAAATGACCACTATAGTGTGGACTGGGTGATTTTTACTGTTGCATCAAAATGACCACTACAGTGTGGACTGTGTGATTTTTACTGTTGCATCAAAATGACCACTACAGTGTGGACTGTGATTTTTACTGTTGCATCAAAATGACCACTACAGTGTGGACTGTGTGATTTTTACTGTTGCATCAAAATGACCACTATAGTGTGGGCTGGGTGATTTTTACTGTTGCATCAAAATGACCACTACAGTGTGGACTGTGATTTTTACTGTTGCATCAAAATGACCACTATAGTGTGGACTGGGTGATTTTTACTGTTGCATCAAAATGACCACTACAGTGTGGACTGTGTGATTTTTACTGTTGCATCAAAATGACCACTACAGTGTGGACTGGGTGATTTTTACTGTTGCATCAAAATGACCACTACAGTGTGGACTGTGTGATTTTTACTGTTGCATCAAAATGACCACTACAGTGTGGACTGGGTGATTTTTACTGTTGCATCAAAATGACCACTACAGTGTGGACTGTGTGATTTTTACTGTTGCATCAAAATGACCACTACAGTGTGGACTGTGATTTTTACTGTTGCATCAAAATGACCACTACAGTGTGGACTGTGTGATTTTTACTGTTGCATCAAAATGACCACTATAGTGTGGACTGGGTTATTTTTAATGTTGCATCAAAATGACCACTACAGTGTGGACTGTGTGATTTTTACTGTTGCATCAAAATGACCACTATAGTGTGGACTGGGTGATTTTTACTGTTGCATCAAAATGACCACTACAGTGTGGACTGGGTGATTTTTACTGTTGAATCAAAATGACCACTATAGTGTGGACTGTGTGATTTTTACTGTTGCATCAAAATGACCACTACAGTGTGGACTGTGTGATTTTTACTGTTGCATCAAAATGACCACTACAGTATGGACTGGGTGATTTTTACTGTTGCATCAAAATGACCACTACAGTGTGGACTGTGTGATTTTTACTGTTGCATCAAAATGACCACTATAGTGTGGACTGGGTGATTTTTACTGTTGCATCAAAATGACCACTACAGTGTGGACTGTGTGATTTTTACTGTTGCATCAAAATGACCACTACAGTGTGGACTGGGTGATTTTTACTGTTGCATCAAAATGACCACTACAGTGTGGACTGTGTGATTTTTACTGTTGCATCAAAATGACCACTACAGTGTGAACTGTGATTTTTACTGTTGCATCAAAATGACCACTATAGTGTGGACTGTGTGATTTTTACTGTTGCATCAAAATGACCACTACAGTGTGGACTGTGATTTTTACTGTTGCATCAAAATGACCACTACAGTGTGGACTGGGTGATTTTTACTGTTGCATCAAAATGACCACTATAGTGTGGACTGTGTGATTTTTACTGTTGCATCAAAATGACCACTACAGTGTGGACTGGGTGATTTTTACTGTTGCATCAAAATCACCACTATAGTGTGGACTGGGTGATTTTTACTGTTGCATCAAAATCACCACTACAGTGTGGACTGGGTGATTTTTACTGTTGCATCAAAATCACCACTACAGTGTGGACTGGGTGATTTTTACTGTTGCATCAAAATGACCACTATAGTGTGGACTGGGTGATTTTTACTGTTGCATCAAAATGACCACTACAGTGTGGACTGTGTGATTTTTACTGTTGCATCAAAATGACCACTACAGTGTGGACTGGGTGATTTTTACTGTTGCATCAAAATGACCACTACAGTGTGGACTGTGTGATTTTCACTGTTGCATCAAAATGACCACTACAGTGTGGACTGGGTGATTTTTACTGTTGCATCAAAATGACCACTACAGTGTGGACTGGGTGATTTTTACTGTTGCATCAAAATGACCACTACAGTGTGGACTGTGTGTTTTTACTGTTGCATCAAAATGACCACTACAGTGTGGACTGGGTGATTTTTACTGTTGCATCAAAATTACCACTACAGTGTGGACTGGGTGATTTTTACTGTTGCATCAAAATTACCACTACAGTGTGGACTGGGTGATTTTTACTGTTGCATCAAAATGACCACTATAGTGTGGACTGTGTGATTTTTACTGTTGCATCAAAATGACCACTACAGTGTGGACTGTGTGATTTTTACTGTTGCATCAAAATGACCACTACAGTGTGGACTGTGATTTTTACTGTTGCATCAAAATGACCACTACAGTGTGGACTGTGTGATTTTTACTGTTGCATCAAAATGACCACTACAGTGTGGACTGTGTGATTTTTACTGTTGCATCAAAATGACCACTACAGTGTGGACTGTGTGATTTTTACTGTTGCATCCAAATGACCACTACAGTGTGGACTGTGTGATTTTTACTGTTGCATCCAAATGACCACTACAGTGTGGACTGTGTGATTTTTACTGTTGCATCAAAATGACCACTACAGTGTGGACTGGGTGATTTTTACTGTTGCATCAAAATCACCACTATAGTGTGGACTGGGTGATTTTTACTGTTGCATCAAAATGACCACTATAGTGTGGACTGGGTGATTTTTACTGTTGCATCAAAATGACCACTACAGTGTGGACTGGGTGATTTTTACTGTTGCATCAAAATGACCACTACAGTGTGAACTGTGTGATTTTTACTGTTGCATCCAAATGACCACTACAGTGTGGACTGTGATTTTTACTGTTGCATCAAAATGACCACTACAGTGTGGACTGGGTGATTTTTACTGTTGCATCAAAATCACCACTATAGTGTGGACTGGGTGATTTTTACTGTTGCATCAAAATGACCACTATAGTGTGGACTGTGTGATTTTTACTGTTGCATCCAAATGACCACTACAGTGTGGACTGTGTGATTTTTACTGTTGCATCAAAATGACCACTACAGTGTGGACTGGGTGATTTTTACTGTTGCATCAAAATCACCACTATAGTGTGGACTGGGTGATTTTTACTGTTGCATCAAAATGACCACTACAGTGTGGACTGTGTGATTTTTACTGTTGCATCAAAATGACCACTACAGTGTGAACTGTGTGATTTTTACTGTTGCATCCAAATGACCACTACAGTGTGGACTGTGTGATTTTTACTGTTGCATCAAAATGACCACTACAGTGTGGACTGGGTGATTTTTACTGTTGCATCAAAATCACCACTATAGTGTGGACTGGGTGATTTTTACTGTTGCATCAAAATGACCACTATAGTGTGGACTGTGTGATTTTTACTGTTGCATCCAAATGACCACTACAGTGTGGACTGTGTGATTTTTACTGTTGCATCAAAATCACCACTATAGTGTGGACTGGGTGATTTTTACTGTTGCATCAAAATGACCACTACAGCGTGGACTGGGTGATTTTTACTGTTGCATCAAAATCACCACTATAGTGTGGACTGGGTGATTTTTACTGTTGCATCAAAATAACCACTATAGTGTGGACTGGGTGATTTTTGTCAAGTCACCAAAACAACCACTTTACACTCTGAGCTGGGTGCTTTTTGTTGAGTCACCAAAACAACCACTCTTCAGTGTGAACAGTGCTTTTTGCCAAGTCACCAAAAAGGTCATTATATAGTGTGAACTAGGTGCTTTTTGAAATCAGACCATAAAGGGCCTAAATATGGTGTAAAGCATGCTGTCTGACGCTCTACTGATACTGCCAACCCACCATCCTACACTGAATAATAATAATGGTTTCTGATTTAGGCACAAGGCCAACTATTTTTGGGGGTGGGGTAAGTCGATTAAATTGACCCCAGTGCATTACTGGTGCTTTATTTTATTGACCCCATAGGGATGAAAGGCAAAGCTAACCTCGGCAACATTTGAACTCAGAATGTAAAGAACCAAAATATATGTTGCAAAGCCTTTTATCCATCAATCGAATGTATAAAACTAAACTGATAGAGTTAAAAGCAAGCAACTTTAAAGAAAATTTAAAGTTGACACATCACAAAGTTTTTATAAAAACAGAAAAATCAAATGCATCAGGAGAATTAGATAAATGGGTGTTGTGTTTTTCTTTCATCCCAGAAGATGTAAAGAGGGAATATATCATACTATCTTGTCAATGTATAAAGGGGAGGTAACACAAAACAAATTAATTGATAAAAACTTTACATGTCAAGTTATTTTATATTGAAATTATGTCAACTAATCTCTTTCTTGTAAATGTTTTCTACAAAATGTGATTTACAACAGCCAATGATTCCGATGATAAATGGTAGCTTTCCTTTGGAAAAAACATCAAACAGTTTGGAAGTTCTGAAAACCAGTTTTTAACTGTTTGTATTATTTCCTCCTACTGGTTCAATATTCTCTGTAAATGAAGTTCTTGTTGTTGTTACAGCTCATATCTGTATAGGTTTAGCTGGCCTATGAAATTGCATCTTATAAGAGGATTCTAAGATGCTTGAATAATAGGGGTTCCAGTTCTATCACATGCAATCATGTAGCTATTACAGCTCATATCTGCAGAATTTTAGTTAGCTTCTTATAAAGTTGATTCTCATAGAAAGTTTCTTGGGTGTTTTAATGATAGGTGCCCAAGCCCTATCACACACATGCACATATATGTTGTTGTTACATCTCATACATACGCAGGTCTAGCCGGTTTCCTATGAGGTTGCATCTCATAGGATGCTTCTCAGGTGTTTAAATAAGGTGTCCCATCATTTTCATTGAAATTTTTTTATATAAACAATAATAGATGTATATATGAAGGCATATATGATATGTTTATGTATAATGGTTTCTTTATTATGATATATTTATGTATAATATGTTTATTATAATATGTTTATTATGATATGTTTATGTATAATAAACATACAAGAGTCATGCTATGAATATTTGAAGCCGTGATCATATCACAGCTATCTCAGTGATTGGTAACAATGTGAGACATGTTTCTGGAATGTTATGCAACATCTTCAGTATTTACTCATTCAGTACTTAGGAAAGAATAAGCTCAAGCTTATATGCTTTTTTGTGTATGGAACATCTGCTGGGGATGCTCATTTGCATGTAGTGCAAATTGGACCTGCTACTAAATAATAAACAAATACAAAAGAATAACAAGACCGTTGCTTAACTTACCATTTCTGTTTATAATCCTGGTACAATAAGTCCCACAAATACACACTAAGTAAGGAGTCCTTCCCTGTAAAAGACAAGAAAAAATATATATGTAGTTAAATATATACATAGTTATATATATATATGTGCTAGTTATATACAGCTTGAAGCTATATATAAAAATAAATGAAGAGGAATATGTATATATATCATCTTCATTTAACAGTGTTTTCTGTGTGTATAAATTTATATAAAGTACCAGTAACACATTGGGGTTGATTTAATTGACTTTCTACTCCCCAAAAATTGTTGGCCTTGGGCCTAAATCATAAGCCATTATGATTATAAAGGGCTGCGAATTGACAGTATTTCTAGAGAGTCGGACGCCATACTTTGCAGTATAGAGTTATAACTCCTTATGGTCTTTGTTCAAATCCCGCTGAGATTAGCTTTGCTTTTCATCCTTGTGGGGTCGATAAAATAAAGTACCAATAATGCACTGGGATAATTGCTGGCCTTGTGCTAAAAATAGAAACAATTATGATTATAAAGTGCAGTGGATTGACAGAATCGATAGCGCACTGGACAACATGCTTTGTGGCGTATAGTTCTGTCCCTTTACACTCTGAGTTCAAATCCTGCCTTTGCTTTTCATCCTTATGGAGTCGATAAAATAAAGTACCAGTAATGTACTGGGTTGATTTAATCGACTTTCCTTTTCCCTTCAAATTGTTGGCCTTATGCCAAAAGTAGAAACAATTATTATATTAGTTTATACTAATTCACATAACATTCCTAACTGGGTGAATGGGAGGGAGGAGATAGACAGATACACATTTACATACATACACAGATACATATAGGCATTCATACATATATATACATAGATACACAGTCACACACATTTACATACACACACAAGCACATATAGGCGTACATACACATATATACATAGACACAAACAGTCACATATATGCGCAGTCAAACACAGATACACAAGAACATAGATGTACATACATATATATACATAGATACACAAACACAGACACATGTACACATAGAAAGATATATACACAATCCTGCCATACATATACCACCAACAATACCACCACCTCCAAAAATAACAACAGCAACAACATAACCACCACCACCAGCAACAAAACCAACACCACCCCCACCACCACTAACAACAATAACACAGTTGAAGAAGTATTCAATTTGTGGTTGTCAAAATTCCGTCTGTAATTAAAGTTTGTGTCAAAATGCCAGATTTATTAGAAGAGTTTTGAAAATGTTTCAAATCTAGAAGCAATAAAAGATTGGATTGTTTTAGTAGAACTTGCTAGAAATATGAGAAGTACTTAAAAAATTGTTGAGCAATGGCCAAGATAATCAGTGACAAAAGGAGTAATTAAGTTATCTTGGTTGTTGCTGTTGGGCTTCAGTTCAGTCCTTTAGTAATCCCTTTTGATACCAAATCAGTCATGGCCCCATTATACAAAACTGTTTTAACCCTCTCATTACCATATTTATAATGAAAGACATTATGATTTTTGATTCATTTGAAAATAAATTAAGAATTTGGAGGGATTTAGTAATATAACTTTCTCTTTAACCCTTTAGCATTTAAACCAGCTGTACCTGGCCAGAATTCTTTCACCTCTTTATGTTCAAACTGGACATAACCAGCTGCTCATACCGACATTAAGGTATTGTTCTCAAAATAAATAATATCAAAATTTCATAGATTCGATATTATGTGAGATAAAGCTGTTAAAATACAATAGTAAATATAGGGTAATGTAAATGCTAAAGGATTAATCTGCTATTTGGAACATAACTTAAAGCTTTCTACATAAAATTATGGTTGAAATTGTTTTGAAATATAAAAACTATATAAGTTGGTTTTTTTTTTCAACCATAGAATGGGGAGTAGTTTTGAGTGGGTGGTATCAAAAGTGGTAAAGTGTTTATATTTATCTAAAAACCTTTCATCATAATTTTATTGCCACCACCTCCCCAATTAATTCCATCATGGAAAACAGACATAAAATGAATTTTTGTTAAATTATGTTCCAAACATCAACTTAATGAGAAAGTTATATTACTAAATCCCTAAAAATTCTTAATTATTTTCAAAATTATTCAAAAATCATAGGCAGTGTATTTTATTAGAAATATAATGAAAGGGTTATATTTATTTAAAATCCTTACATCATAATTTTATATAAGAACCTTTATGTTCCAAACACCAGCTTAATGAGAAAGATATTAATATTATTAAATCTCTCCATATTCTATATTATTTTCAAAATTATTTGAAAACCATAAGCAGAGTTTCTCATAAAGAATATAATGGCGGAAAGGTTAAAAGGTTCAATTTGTTATAAGAATTTTTCTTACACCATTTTTCAAATACCATCTTAAGAATGAAATAATTGAAGATTTTAGTAAATCTTTTTAAATCCTTCATTAATTAATACCAATACCGTATAATTTCATTAGAAATATAGCAATGAAAGGCTTAAGAAAACCTATGAACAAAGGTGTTCAAGCTGTTATTATTTAAAATTGTGATCATGCCTGATGCAATCCTACAGCATGGCACCTTCTGCAAATGTCTGCTGTTACTTCGGGCTGAGCAATGCTTTGAGAGGGAAATCTGGAACACAGAAATCTGCAGAAGCCCATTGTATGGGTATGTATGTATATGTGTGCGTGTGTGTGTGCATAAATATGGAGGGGGCAGCCTCCATTTGAGTGTATGTATGCCCTATCTAGAACAGGAATAATATATACTTGCTTGTTGTAAGAAGCAAATAAAATAGTTGGCACCAAAAAGGGCATTCAGACATAAATCTTTGCCTCAATGACATGGGGCCCACAAAGCTAACCCCTGTTTTAACAGTGAAAATGTCTTTACAATGCCTATTGTATATATGCTTGTTTGTCTCTACATATATCTTTCCATTGACAACTTAAAAACAAATGATTCTATTTATTTGTGTTTCACACCATAGCAGTATGACATGTGAAGATTAGTAGAATAAGTACAGGTTGGCGTTAAGTAGGAACTCCCATTAACAAATACTGCTTTAAAAAAAACTCATTCATTCTATGTCACCAACGTGGAAAAGCAGACCTAAAAACAATGAGGTTGATGACTTTACTAAATGAAATTAATGTTAACTGAAGAATTTCTACAGATTTTAGAAGAAACTAAAGTACTTCATATACTTTAGTTATTGAAGTGACGTCCAAGGTGGAGTAGCTGTTTCAGTGTATCTCCCTTACTGTCCTCCAGGGCAATGTATTCTCCATCCTGTCAACCGGGACCCAGTGGCAGAGGGTAAGTTAGTTGATGGTGGAGGATACTTGTTTGGATGTCACTTCAACAACTAAAGTATATTTACATATGAAATACTTCTTTACTTTCTTCCCAAAATGAAGTTAATTAAACTTATAAATCAATATATTTGTTGCTTAATTGTAGGTCCTTAACACTTTTGTAACTAGATTTCTAATAATAATATGCTGTCTGTGTTATAATTATTAAAATAATCAAGAATTATGGGAGTTTTAATGAAATAAATATCTTTTATTATTAAGTTGAAAGTTAACTACTGAAATCTAATATTATTTGTCATGTAATAATGAAATTTTTGTTCAATATTTATATTTATATTTCAATAATTTAACCCATGACCATATTTCTAATGGAATACGTTCTATTTCAATGAATTAATGAAGAATTTTGAATGATTAACTAAAATTATTAATAATTTTATAATTATGATGGTATTTGTGAGGTGACAAAAGTATCTTGAAAATTAACTAGAAGATTAATTTAAATTTCAAATAGGAACTTTTCAGATTGGATAATTTTGTTTTGTAGAACCAGGGTCAGTTTTGGTTGGGTTGGTATCAAAAGGGTTAATAGAAGCTGTTTTAGGTTGATTCATGCTTAAATTTCTTTAATGTCTGCTCCCACCACATAAATCCACTCTGCCATCTAGTGAATTTCCAGTACACCAGAAATTATCAAAGATCTGTAAGTAATCCCTGAGGAAGAGTATTAAGATCAGACCCTTCTTCTTGACCCACTTATTCCTGAGAGAGTCATGGGGGCAGAGTCCTCAAACACTCCTTCCAGCAAGTACTGTCAAAAGCAACCATCTCCAGCTGAGACCAGCCAAGCTCATGGATGTTATCCAACCATCTTGCTTGGGGTCTCCTGCCGGTTGATTTTGCCAGTAAAATCTGTCCAGTGATTCTTTCCTGAGATATTGTAACCACATGCCCCCATAGTATTGAAGCTCTTAATTCTTGTTTTTTTTAAAGCAAGTTTTGTTAAATGGCTGTGAGACATGGACACTGACACAGACACTGGAAAACCAGTTAGACATAATATATTCCTACAGGTTATGGGTGGTTCTTAGCATCACTTGGAAGAGCTGCACCAACAATACAGAGCTTTAAACATGAACCAACACACTATCCAGTCCATTGGTCCTGGAATCGAACCCATGACCTTATGATCATGAGTTCAACTTTCTAAATCCCCTCCCCAGGTCACATATCTTCAATGGTTAGTGTATTTAATAGTTTGGTAATACTGGTGGGGGAAAAAATGAAGTTTACAGTTTATACCTATGCATGATTTTTACAGCTGGATGCCCTTCCTTATGCCAATCAGTAGAGCATGGACTGGGTGCATTTTATCATGGCACTGCACTACCACTTTACAGAGTGTACTAGGTGCATTTTATTGTGGAACCAGCTCTACCACTTTAGAGTGTGCAATGGATGCATTTTAACATGGCACCACCACTACCACTTTATAGTGTACTGGGTGCATTTTATCATGGCACCAGCACTACCATTTTACAATAATTTAAAACCAAAGGAAATCATTAATATGGTAAATACTGGTGATACTAAAGTCTTTCTCGAGCCTAGAGGCTCAGGAAGTTTGAGGATATCTAATTTATCACAAGGTTAACCTCCAGCTGCTGCTGTTACTAATCTTTTTTCAACTGAGTGAACAGAGGCAACCTTTCTCAAAGACTCACTACAATGTTCAGTCCAGGAATCAAACCCACAACCTTATGACCACAAGATCAATATCCTAACCACTAGTTCTCATTGGTTAGATATGTCTAGAAATACGTTAGAATTTAGTAATTTCTATGTTTATGATTATTTAATTCTTTAAGTATTGGAAGAGATGAAAGCTTATAGCTTGGAGACAATAATTTCAAATGAAATAGGAAAGCATTAATATATATATGTAAATACTACTATTAGATTGTTCTAGTAAAGTCTGTAGACTGAAATATAAATATAAGAGAGGTAGGAATGGAGATTGTCATAATTTTGTGTTATGTAATTACTTTAGCTTAAGTAGAATTGTTGAAATACATATGGTATATATGTGTTTATTGTAAACTGATTTAAATATGTCATAGCACAAAACCCTTTTACTAAGCAATTTGGCATGAAACAATGTATCAATGGAAATTATGGTTAAGTACTGTTATATAACAAGTCTGTTCTTATGTCTATCATAAAGACTGTAGTCTTAGAGTAATTTGGTTCTAAAGAGAACTTTATATCCATAATGACTACGAATAGATTTATTTCAATATATTAATAGCAATCACTATTAAAGATAAACCAACGACACAACAGTGGGTTTCATTGGCATCTTTTTCTCAGTGTAGAAATAATACTTTTGGATGAGCTGAGTGAACTTTAACCCTGTTAAACACCATTTCATCTCATCTCAATTGATCTTTCAAATGAACCAGGGTAAATAAACTCATGCCAGATCACATCTTAACCCTTTAGCATTTAAACCAGCCGTATCTGGTCAGAACTCTCTCACTTTTTTCTATTCAAACCAGCTGTAACTGGCCACTCATACCTACATTAACATATTGTTCCCAAAATAAATATCATCAAAATCTCATAGATTTGATATTATGTGAGATAATTACGTAAGATAAAGCCTTTACTGTGAAAATACAATAGTAAATATAGAATAATGTAAATGCTAAAGGGTTAATCTACCATTAGCATACACATTTTCAACTCAGTCTTCTGTTTAGTGTCTTTTTGAAGTTTATTTATCCATGCATTCACTGCCATAGTATCATATTTGAAGCTATTTCTTCTCAGACAAAGACCTGCCTGTTATGTATTATATATAATGATTTAACAAAAAAAGTCAAATTTTTGTTATACTTCAGTAACACAATAAAAACAAGACGTGTGTGTGTGTGGAGGGGGGGGGGGGTCAACTTATACATCCTCAGTTGGACAACATATCTCAGCAGTCTTCCAATGACAAGATGGTAAAAGCATTGTCACAGAGAACAGCCAGCCATATCTACTGCATCAGCCATTTCACCTAATGGACTCCTTCTTCAGGCATTCCCATCTCCTGATTTTACAGAGGAAAGCAATGACAGCTTGAAGACTGAGGACACCAGAGGAAAACTTGCACAAAAAGAAAATGGCCAGTCATAGTCTGGTATTTTAAGTATGCTTCATTCATGGTAGTGGACTTGAGTCAGTGACTAGGTCATAGAGAGTGCAATGAAATGGATCTCACTTTAGGTTTTGACAACATTCAAATTATTCAGTCAGTGTTTGATATTTAGTAATTTGCTGATCCTCTGCATTGCTGGTGGCACTGTTCAGGTTTATGACTGAAGTGATGAGATTGGCACTGGAGACAGTGTCACAACATTTGGCATCCAAAATGAGTGTGGAGACATGTGGCCTAGTGGTAAGGGTATTGAACTTTCAATCATAATGTTGTTGGTTCTATTCCTGGGCTGGGTTGCGTGTTGTGTTCTTGAGAAAATCACTTCATTTCACATTGCTCCAGTATACTCACTCAGCTGAAAATGAGTACCAGCTATAGGTGGGAACTTAACCTTGCGATGAACTGGCGTCCTATCCTGGGGGGGGGGGGGGTTGTCTTGTACTCTCAGTTGCTTCACGCCATGAAACCGGGATAGGCAGAGGCCTGACCAACCTTATGGCTTGAGACAGACTTTAGAAGATGAGTGACCTACCATATCCAGGCAAGTTGTGGGAAGCCACCTAAACTTGCATAAGTGTGAGCTGTAAGTTTTATTTTTTTCCCCCATCAGTATTACTAAACTATTAATTACATTCACCATTGAAGATATGTGGCATGGCAGTTAGGGAGTTGAACCCATGATCATAAGGTCACGAGTTTGATTCTCAGACCACTGGATTGAGTGACGTGTTATTGGATTACAGCCATGCTGGGGCACCACTCTTAAAGGGTTAATCAATCATATTGACCACAGCACTTATTTTTAAAAGTCTGGTGCTTCTTTCATCAATCTTTATTTGTTGCACTGCTAAATTACAGGACATAAACAAACAGCACCAGTTAAGCAGTGCAAACATAAACACAAGCAGAGATGACATATATTCATGGTCACACAGACATCCACACAGTTTCCGCCTATGAAATTTCACTCACAAAGCTTTGGTCAACCTGTGATCATAGTAAAATACACTTGCTTCATGTGAGATGTAGTGGGACCTAACATGAAAACAATATCGCTGTGAAGATAACTTAACCACACAGCCATAATTGCACTGATCACAGTTATGCCTGCACTAGTATTAATTAGGATTATTATTATTGGATTGGCAAAATTGTTAGAGCATCAGTCAAAATGCTTAGTGGTATTTGTACTGAATCTTTATGTTCAGAGTTCAAATCCTGCCAAAGTCAACTTTAACTTTCATCCTTTCAGGATTGCCAAAATAAAGTATCAGTAAAGTACTGAGGTCAGCTAATCAACTTCTCCTCCCCCAAAATTGCTGGCGATCATCACAATCATTGCCACCATTACTACCACCACTATCATCATCAACAACACCATGACTGTTGTTGCCACTGCTGCTGCCACCCCCACAACCACCACCATCATCAACAATACAATGACTATCGTTGTCACTGCTGCCACCACCTCTGCCACCACTATTAGAAAATGTTCAGAAATATATAATTTCTCACAAAATTATACATTTGTTATCTAAAATGCCACATTATTATTTATAACAAGAAGAAATTCTCGTTTGTTGTTTTTTCTTGTTTTTTAGTGAAATATCTCACAATTTTATCATTTAATGAACTTATCTGCCAATAAATCAGCTCTTAAATGATAAAATGTGGTTGTTAACTGGTCGTTAAAGGAAAGTAATTTAACACGGAAGAACATCTATGTTGGAAAATAATTATTTACTTATACAGTCATAAAAATTGGCTCAAAACTTGGATAAAGAAATTAAATATTTAATACACAAGTAAGATGCAAAGGTACAGAGCCTAGTGGTTAGGGTGTTGGGCTCCCAACTGCAATGAATTTGATAATTGAAACTTAAAGCTCATACCTATGTAAGTTAAAATGGCCTCCTGAGAGGTTTCATCACATAGGTTTTTAAAGTGTTTTAATGATAGGGGTTCCAGTTCTGTCATGTTTTTGTTATAGCTCACATCCTACAAGGTTGTATCACATAAAATGTTTCTCAATTGTTTTAATGATAGGGGCCCATGTTACTGCTCCTGGTTCTATGATACAAAACTATATTTTAAAGTATGTATATTTATCTAAAAAGTGTCCATCATAATTTTATGTAAGAACATTTAATTCATGTTCCAAACACCAGCTCAAGCAAGGTACTTCATTTTATGCAGCGCCAGTTCTCTCAATTGGGAGTTAGCCCTATCATTGACTAGTGTCCCATCCCGATGAAATCTCAGTTGCTTAACACCCATGAAATCAGGAAAGGCTTTGTAATCTTGAAAACAATGGATGTAAAACATGAACTTTAATTCTAAAGAATTAGTATTCTTAAATTCTTTTACTAGTTTTAGTCATTGGACTGAGGTCATGTTGGGGTACAGCATACAAGGGTTTAGTCAATATATATAGCCTAGTATTTATAGTTTTCAAGTCTTGTACTTATTTTTTCGATCTCTATTTGTTGAAAAGCTGTTATGGGATAGAAAAAAAACACAGCATTAATTGTTAAGCAGTGTAGATGTAAACACAAAGATGAACTGACACATACACACCTCTCTCTCATATATATATATATATATATAGATATATATATATATATATACACACACATAGCATGGTCACCTAGCCTCACTATTGAAAATATATATTTGATGATGGTGTGTGAACTTAAACAAAACATAGGTGCAGACATGACTGTGTTTCTTTGCTTAAACATCTAATATATATTCTAATTTCTTTTTCACAGTAAAACAATTTATAGGATCTAATTATACAAATAATGAAGTAGTATGAAGAAAGACAAATAAGGATTGTTGGTTCATATAGAATAGAGAAATATTATCATTTAATTGCAAAAATAGACACAAAACTCCATAAGACACAGAAAACAAAACAATAAAAGATATAATTGTTGTTCCCAAAAGAATCTCCTCATAACTGAACCACATAAATGAGATGACACAAAATTGAGCTGACTAGTGATATGTCATAATAAGACACTGAACCTCATGAATGAGATGACACAAGACTAAGCTAATTGATGATATGTCATAATACAAAAGAACTGTACACCAGTATAAGCACTGCAACACTAAAGACCAGAGCGTAAATTGTTGGCAATTGAATAGAGAGAATATAGAATTTGAGTGGACTCTCCTATCTGGCTGAGCCTATGACAACCGCTGTAGTGCTGCGGGGGGGGGGGGGGGGGGGGGGGGGGGCAATAAAATGCACCCAGTACACTATGTAAAGTCTTAGTGTTGGTGCAAAAAAAAAAAGTAACAAAAATACGCAGTCCACACTGTAAGGTGGTTAGCATTAGGAAAGGTGTTTAACTGTAGAAGCTATGTAAAATATGAAAGTTGTGAGCAAGATGAGGTCACTCCGACCTATCTGACAAATTGGTAGAGTCGTTGAGGCATGTCATCATACACAGAAGAAAGAAAAACAAAGAATTGTAACAGACAATTGGTGAATTGGTTATCAGAAAAATGGGTCAACATAGAAATTAAGTCTATGATATATTGTAGTAAGTGGGGAACTCTGGAGTAATGTCCGGGGTAATGCTAACAGTCAATGGGTCAATATATTGGGTTGTAAGATAAATGCATTATTTTCCAATGTTATATACTTGAAAATAACCACAGAGTCAATGCACTGACTCAACAAGGCAATCCAACTGAAATGAGCTAAATAGCAACATGACGTGCTTCTACAACACAACAATAATCGCCCCTTCATCGCTAATCTGACCAAAAATGCTATTCAAGAGCTTAGGAAATTCTACATCAGCCATATTCTCCTGGTATAACACATTCAGATCATCACATTTTCCAAGTGTTCTCCAACAGTCTGTGAGGTGTTTCATTAAATAACGATGTAAAGCTGAAATGTAGCTCAAGGAATTCTCTGAGTAAAGATCCTGTGAAGGAGAATATATTATTGACTGATTTCTTAAAATAGTTGATGGATTACAATAAATGGAAAAAACAAACGAATGGATTTATCTGACAACCCTATAAAATTGGGTTAACTGAGAAATGAAGTCTGTCATGTATACTAGTAAAGTGGTAATGATTGGGGTATCACAGACAATTGGGAATAGGTCAGCATAGAAATGGGTCAACATAGAAATGAAGTCCGTCATATATTGTAGTGAGGGATACTATAGGGTAATATCTGGTGTGACAGAGATAATTGGGGAATGGGTTAACATGAAAGTGGGACAGCATGGCAGTGGATCAGCATGCAAGTGAGACAGCATGGAAGCGAGACAGCATGGAAGCGAGACAGCATGGCAGTGGGACAGCATGAGAGTGAGACAGCATGGCAATGGGAGAGCATGGCAGTGGGACAGCATGAAAGTGGGACAGCATGAAAGTGGGACAGCATGAAAGTGGGACAGCATGAAAGTGGGACAGCATGAAAGTGGGTCAGCATGAAAGTGGGTCAGCATGGCAGTGGGACAGCATGGCAGTGGGACAGGATGAAAGTGGGACAGGATGAAAATGGGACAGGATGAAAATGGGACAGGATGAAAATGGGACAGCATGAAAGTGAGACAACATGAAAGTGGGACAGCATGAAAGTGGGACAGCATGAATGTGGGACATCATGGCAGTGGGACAGCATGAATGTGGGACAGCATGAATGTGGGACAGCGTGAATGTGGGACAGCGTGAATGTGGGACAGCATGAAAGTGGGACAGCATGAAAGTGGGACAAGATGAAAGTGAGACAGCATGAAAGTGAGACAGCATGAAAGTGAGACAGCATGGCAGTGGGACAGGATGAAAGTGGGACAGGATGAAAGTGGGACAGCATGAAAGTGAGACAGCATGAAAGTGAGACAGCATGGCAGTGGGACAGCATGAAAGTGAGACAGCATGAAAGTGAGACAGCATGGCAGTGGGACAACATGAAAGTGGAACATGAAAGTGAGACATCAAAGTAGGCCAATACGACAGTAGATAACAGATGTGAAATATGTCATATGTTGTAGTGTGGGGACACTACTGTATAATGTCAGTGGTAACAGAAACAATTGGAAAATAGGTCAGCATGGAAGTGATCAATACAGAAATTCAATGACAGAGAAATAAATTAGGTCATATATTGTAATCAGGATTTGTACCGATTCTTTTACTGGTTTCAATCATTAGACTATGTATTTCAGTTTCATACATATTTCATCAATTTCTATCCAAATGGTTTAAATGGCTAAGTTACCCAGTGAATTACAAGGATGCATGTCAAAATGCACCATTTTTCTGTGGCACACTCACTCACACACACTTTTTTGCGCCATCACTATATCATGACGTTCCATGCTGTTTGATCTTGAGCGGGATCCCATACTTCTGTGGCTTTGATGTTGAAATTATCAAAAAAGGACCTCCTTTGACGACCTCTGCCATGCTTCCCAGGAATGTTTCCGCTAATGGAAAGGTCTTTCAGCATGCCTTTCCTGATGGCATGTCCTAGGAACACACACCCAAATACAGTGGGCTTCTGCTCGTGTTTGGCAAAGTGGAATCAGCTATGCCTGCATATAACAGAAGTTATCAATGAGTCTTGTCGATAGGGGTAAGATTTGAAATAATAACCATATGGTTCAAAGTCCACCTTTTTAAAGATCTTGTGACCATATAGCAAACAATAATATACTTTCTCTGTTTTAATGAGAAGTTCAGTGAAATAACTAACTTTTGACTTAAAAACAAAAGACATATTTAACTACTGAAATCTAATATTCATTCTGTAATAACGAGATTTCCATCTAAGTTATGAATTTAAATTTGAACACTTTATTAGAGATGGTTTCAGGTAAGTTGGTGTTTAAAGGGTTAGCCTCTCTACCAATTTAGCTACCACAACATTTGAATATATGTATTTAACCATTTTGATACTTAACCAACAGAAACCACTCTGGGTTCTATGATACAAAACTGTTTTAACCCTTTCATAACTGCGTTTCTAATGAAATACACTATTTTGATTGATTAATGAAGAATTGAGGGATTTACTAAAATTATTAATTATTTCATTACTAAGATAGTAACTTAATGTAAGGTTCTTATATAAAATCATTTTGGAAGATATTAATTTAAATTGGAAACTTTTGAAATGGATGGTCTTATTTCATAGAACCAGAGCCAGTTTTGGCTGGGTTGGTAACAAAAGAGTTAAAGCATTAATATTTATCTATTACCAAATCCTTTCAAATTTATTTTAAAATCTTAGGTAGTACCTTTCATTAGAAATATGGCAACAAAAGGGTTAAAGTCTTTATATTTACCTAAAACTCTTCCAACATAATTTTATGCAAAAATATTTGTTATGTTCCAAACATCAATTGAACAATGAGAAATCCCTCTAAAGTTTTGATTATTTTGAAAATGATTTGAAAACCATAGGCAGTGTCATACATTAGATATATAGTAATTAAAGGGTTAAACAAATAGCACAAGTGGAAAACAAATAAAAGAAAGCAGAGCCAGAAATAAAAGGTGAATCTGAAACCCATGACTTGTGGTTTAATCTTCAGGAATATTTTACCAATTATCTGACATAAAGTCACTGTCACGTCTTTCTCTGTCTACATAATCTTATAAGCCTGCTACCAACATCACCACCACCATCATCATCATCAGCACTATCACAATCATCACCATCATCACTATCACAACAACCATCATCAAAATCATCACCATCACCATTACAACAGCCATTATCACCATAATCATCACCATCATCACTACCATTAACACCACCATCATCATCACCATTACAACAACCATGATCACCACAACTATTATCTCCACCACCAGCACCATCACAACCATCATCATCATCACAACAACGACCATCACCACAATCATCAATATCATCATCATCACCATTATCAACCATTAACACCACTGTCACAACAACCACCATCATCATTACTATCACCAATACCACGATCACCATCATAAAAATCACCACCACCAAGACCACTATCACCCCCCCCCCCCCAACAATACTACTATGAAAAAATACCAGTACCACCATTACAATCACCACCACTGCTACTACATCACATGATTAAAGACTGTTTCCATTAAACAAAGGTGTAGTAGATGACAGCAGCAGAAGCGACAACAGCAGCAGCAAAAACATCAGCAGTTGTACACTGTCAGTCTTATCTCTCTTGTTCTTGTAACTCTCCCTCTCTCTCTCTGACAGACAACAACAACTAATTCCACAGTTAACTCAGTGGTGGTGGGCATACACCATCTCTGAAAACTAGATTGCCTATATGGATATATATTGTAATCTACTAAGTAAGACAAAAGGTTTTTCTCCATTTTTTTTCAATAAGTAGATTGTTTTTGAGAGAGAGAATTAGAATAAGAGAGAGATAGATTGACAGGATATCATCATCGTTTTTAGGTCTGTTTTTCCATTATTGCATGGGTTGGATGTGTCCTTTTCAGCACAGCATCTCTCCACTCACTGTGTTTCTTTGTCATCTCCTCAGTGAGTCTCAGCCATTTGAGGTCAGCTCTCACCACCTCTGGCCAAGCTTTTCTCGGTCTACCTCTACTGTAGCATCACACTTTGCACACAAGCATCATACAGTCATCTTTTCCTATGTAGGGAGAAACCTTTTGATGTCACCAGAGGGAGTAGCTCTCTAAACTTCTTCCATCCTATCCTTATGGCAGTTTAGAGAGCTAATCCCACTGTTGACAATAAAAGGTTTCTCCTTATTTACAAAAGGATGACTATATGCCACCTGTGATATATATATATGTTGTAATGTGCGGGAGAGAAGACTGTGATGGTATGGACATGTGATGACAGCTGGGTAAAGAAATGCCAAGAAATCCCAGTAGAAGGAAGACGCAGTAGAGGAAGATCACAAAAAGCATGGGTGGAGGTGGTGAGAGCAGACCTCAGATTGCTGAAGCTCACGGAGGATATGACAAAGGACGGTGACAAGTGGAGAGATGCTGTGCTGAATAGGACCCATCCGACCCTTGCAAGCAGGGAAAAGCGGACGTAAAATGATGATGATGATATATATATATATATATATATATATATATATATATACATACATACATACACGTACATAGACATACATACAAACATTTTTATATATACACGTGTGTATGCATGTATATATGTGTGTAATGTATAAATGATGATAATGATGATATAACACCACATCTGAAAATCTACATGTATATAAAACCATTGGCAATGCAAAGAATATATACATATATTATCTTCATCAGTATATACATATACATACATAGGGTCATCAGCTGTGTCAAGGACATAACATCCCTAGTGTTGGTGCCATGACAAACTGCACCAAGCCCATATTGTAATGCACTAGTGTTAGTACCATAATAGAATGCACCCAGTACACTCCGTAAGATGGCTGTCATTATGGAGGATATCCAGCTGTAAAACCATGCCAATTTATGGAACAATCGAACAAGACATGGTTATCTAACCTGACTAGTCCCAAAACATGACAAGCAGTTCTGCCCATGCCAGCATGGAACATGTAGATAAAACAGTGATGATGATGATATCAGGATCTGATTTAGAGATATTATGAGCTCATACAAGAGGAAGAACTCAATATGTATAATAAAGTATTTATATAACTATGATAGTTTGGCAAAGTAAGTGTGTCATTTGGAAAACATATATATATATATATATATATATATATATATATATATATTGTTTATATATTGTTATAATTTTGGAGGGTCATGCTGTCAATAAAAACACACACATATATTGGATTTACTTCAATTTATTCTAAACTCACAGTCGGTTTGTTAAATAACTGGATGGTTGATTAGTTGATTGTCAAAGCTGTTTCATCACACGTTTTTTATCTCCATAGTGATTACCTTTGTTGTTAGTTTGTGTCTCTCCTTTGTCCTCTCCTACACCATCTTGTTTTTGTGAGCTCATAAAAACGATGGTTTAGGACAGAGCTTGGTGTTTTTAATGGCACCATGACCCTCCCAAAGTATAACAATATCTGTTTTAACACACGATTTCAGATAAAAAAATCTTGCAAAACAAATACAAAAACGAAGTACACACACACATATATATATATATATATATATATAAATTTTGAGTATATGTTGGTTGTTTACCAACACCCCAGTATGCAGATTGGAGCACTGCACTCAACGAAGTATACAGGTTGGTTTGGTTACTCAGGAGTAATGTAAAATAAAATAATTAAGTCAAATATTTAAAATTTGGCTTCGTTTATTAAAGATGTACTGCCGTATTGGTGTGGTAGAGACAGGTACACATGTTAAAGTGTTTTACTCCATCAATACTCCGATATGTCCAACTCCTGGTTGGGTTGTTACTTCTCTGAGGAACTGGAATCATATGATTCCAGTTCCTCAAAGAAATAACCCAACCAGGAGCTGGACATATGGCTGTCACCGAAATATATATAGCAGTACATAATAAACGAAGCTAAATTTTAAATATTTGACTTAATTATTTTATTATATATACAGTATATATATATATATATATATATATATATATATATATATATATAAGAGGTGGGTGGAGAAAGTAGCAACAATGGCTCTGATCATTCTTAAAAAAAGTCCAATGACACAAGAATATGTTTCCAGTTAGATTCCATTGTTAAAGAAAACCATACAAAACTAGAAAAGATAACAAAAAGAAGGACTGCTATGTTTTAATGTTTTTTGGTCTAAATCTGTGAGCACTGAAGATTTTTAAGCAGTTTTTAATTTTTCATTTTGATATCTTGTGATTTACTTTCTACTGATCAAATCATTTTCTTTTTAAATATCTTAAATTATAAATTCAAGCCTATGGCTTATTTTTTTTTTTTTGGTTAATACAGATTCTCTTAAATGGGCACATATTCACTAAAGTTCTGTTTACAATTCCTTTGAAAAGTGTAGAAATAACCAGTTCTAAATTAACTTAAAGAAAAACAAAGAACAAATGTTTTATCCAATTCCATTTAAAAGTTTTTGGTTGAAGAAGAAGCACCTAAGAAAGTGGCAAGAGAGAGAAAGTGAAAGAGATAAGGGGGAAGAAAGAATTGGTAGAAGTAGAAGATAAAGTGTGCATTAGTCCATTCTTTGAAATCAAATATTGATTTCTTTAGAGTGGAATGGTAAAAGGAGTTTTTAGCAATGACCATATATCTGTTTTGATAAAGAAGAAAGTTAAATCTGTAAGTCAGTAAAATTTGAACAGGAAAGAAAAAATAGCATTGAAAATATGCCAAGAAAGGTATTTAATGCAATTGTTTTGTGTATGTATGTATATGTAATGCATGTGTATATAGATGCATGTGTATGTATATATATATATATATATATATATATATATATATATATTAGAGAGAGAGAGAGAGATGTGCGCGCACACATTAACCAGACACATATCAATATATACATATATATATATATATATATATACATACACACACACACACACATTATATTATAATACCTATATACTCATATATATATATATATACGGTAGAGAGGGAAAGAAAGAGAGACAGACAGACAGATAGCAGAAAAAAGTGGATAGTGAAGATATTTTAGTTGACTGAACCAGTTTGAAACCACCTAAATGTGGAGTATTGATTTATTCCTGTTGAAATAAAATTTATACAATAAAATAGAATACATTGATAAATACATATATATATATGTGTGTGTGTGTGTGCGACTTTGTGTGTGTGACTGTGTATGATTGGGTGTGTGTATGCTGAGAAGATAGAAGCCTAGCTAAGCTGAGTGGGTAAATCTTTTCCCATGAACATTTATAGTGGCTCTTATAGGATAGAAACCTGTGGAAATTTGCTTCAATTATGTGTGTGTGTGTGTGTGTGTGTGTGTGTGTGTGTGTGTGTGTGTGTGTGTGTGTGTGTGTGTGTGTGTGTGTGTGTGTGTGTGTGTGTGTGTGTGTGCATACATACAGAGAGAGAGAGATGGAGAAACAGAGAGAGAAATAGAGATGGAGAAACAGAGAGAGCAAGAGAGATGGAGAAACAGAGAGAGCAAGAGAGATGGAGAAACAGAGAGAGAGAGAGAGAGAGATGGACAAAGAGACAGAGAGAAATAGAGAGATATAGATAGACAGTGAGAGGGAGCAGCCAAAGTTAACTGAGCCAGGCTGATATATATTTATATTGCTTTCACTCTTAAGTGAAGGCACACACACACACACATACACACACATATATATATATATTCACATATGGGTGTATGTGGTTTAGTTGTCAGGGTGTTTAGTTAACACAGGGAATGCCATAGGTTGGAATTGTGATGGCATCTTGTATCCTTGAGCAAAACTATGTTAGATTGCTCTAGTCCACTCACCTAGCAAAAATGAGTTGTAGATGTAATGTCAAACACTGTGTAATGATGAATCTCCCTGAGAACTACATTAAAAGGATACCCATGTCTGTGTAATGCTCAGCCACATACCCATTAATTCCAGGTACAGGCTGACTTGTTGTTCAAGTCACTGAATAACTGTCATTAGAACTGACAACATTATATATCATCATCATCATCAACATAATTATTTCATATCTGATTTTTGTCCATGCTGACATGGGTTGGATAGGTTGTCATAGACCTAATTAGTACTTAATTGGAGTTACTGTTTCTTCACCAATGATCCAGGGGCTACATTCCACTTACATGCATTTATGTTTTGCCATGGTTTTGGGATGCCTTTCCTATCAAGCACTATGTTAGTATTCTAAACCTAGTAGAGTTTAGAAGAGAGAGAGAGATCCAAGTTAAATCAGAGGTAACCACAATAAATAAAGTACTGAATACTTTAGTAAAGTGTAAACATCATTATTTAATATAGAAGTGGCTTTTACAGGACTAGAACTGTTTCATTCGAATAAAATCATCATATATGTATGTGTAAATTCAATGAGGAAAACCAACACATAGGAACAATACAGTACAATGAAGATAGGAAAATATTCCTAATATTTCAGATGTTAGTTCTTCAGTAAATAGAATGAGATAGAATAAATAAAAAGATAGATGAGAGTAAGAGGAGGAAGAAACAGAAAAAAATAAAAACCTTTTACAGGAGAAAAGCAAGTGTGTGTTTAGTTAGCCATTTGGGAATATATATGTATACGTACATGTATGTAAGCATACATGTATGTAAACATATATATCCCCAAATGGCTGACAAATACATATATGTATTAGATTAACTGAGATATTTGTGCTAGGATGACATACCATTGAAGCCCTCTTCTGATTGACTAATTTGCATTAGTCAATCTAAAGTAGGCTTTTGACAGAATACCATAAACCCAGACCTCAGAACTCTCACAGGAACCTATTTGGGATTTTCTTCAGATTACACTGGACACTTAAGTATTAGGCATAGAATAATGATTTGTGAGAGTAGTGTAGGCCATGTACATAGGTGTTGTCAGTAAAGTTAGAGCTAAAAATGAGTTTAATGAGAAATTTAGTTTGCAAGTAGGTGTGCACTCAAGCTTGGTTGCTAGCCTGCTCTTGTTTATTATGATTCTCCAAGCTACAACAGATGAGTTTAAAACCAGCTGTCCATGGGAACTCCAAGTGCTTATAGCCAAATCTGTGGAAGATTTAGAGAAAAAATTCCAGACATTGAAACAAAACCTAAATTGAAAGGCCTCAGAATAAACTTAGCACAGACCAAAGTTTAAAGTAAGAAAGAAGATAAAACTGGCAGTGCTTGATATGTAGAAAAAAGATTGGTAGGAATTCCATACTGTGTCCCCAGTGGAAACTATGGGTGTACAACAGAGAAGCTTACAGAAATGTTAGACTATGTGTGTGGGAGATCATCATTATCATTATTGCAATCACAGGGTCGATAAAATAAAGTACCAGTAATACACTGCGTAATTGCTGGCCTTGTGCCAAAAGTAGAAACAATTATTGCGATCACAGAACATTCCTGACAAAGTCTCTTCATAATTCACGATTTTCCATTGCTCCTGGCAACTCCTCTCTACTGAGGTTTGTATTATCTGAGAGTTGATCAATGAAGGTTCAAGCAGGTTTTCCTCTACTGTGTCTCCCATGAGTTGGTTCCCACAATAGTAACTTGTATATAACTTCCTGTTTACTTCTCCAGCAGTGTCCTGCAAATTGTAATCATCTTTGAGCAATTGTAGTTTGGGAGATGTTCAAAGATAATTGGTAGTAAAAACACCAACAAAATAAATTCTTTCCAATACAATGAAAGCTCCAGAGTAACTGAACATTTGATACCTAGGTGACCTAACTAGCAGTGGAAATGGGTGATTTAAAAGCATGGTATCTAGAATAAGAACAAGTGGAACAAATTAGGAAGCTACAACCTCTATGACAACAAAGGGATTTTCTCTCTGAGCAAAAGATAGATTGCATGACACCTGTGTAAATAATGCAATGTTGTATAGCTGTTTAAATAGAAATGAAGTGAGCATGCTCCATTGGATGTGTAACATTAATGGACATGAACAACGAAGTATAGATGACTTGACAGAAAAACAGGAGGAAAGAATTGTAGTGTGCAAGAAAACATTGTACTGGTATGGACACATGATGAATATGGATGGTAATCATTGAGTGAAGTTGTACTAGGAGTTTTCAGTGGAAGGAAGATGTAGATATAGTAGGATGAAGACAACATAGGCAAAAGTGGTGAAAGCTGACCTCAGGAAACTGAACCTTACAAAGGAAAGGACAAATAAAGAAATAAGTGGCAGGATGCTGTGCTGGAAAGGACTCACTTAACCTATGGATGTCTAGAAAAACTGGCACAAAAATAATGATCTTGATAATGTGTGTGTGAGTGAGAATGTGTGTATGTGTCAGTATATGACAGATTATGACAGCCACTGAATGTATGTTTCTCAAGAAGAGTTAACTCTTTTGCAATTATATTTCTAAGCAAATTTATTATTTCTTTAAATTAATTTGGAAAATGTTCAAGAATTTGGTAGGATTTAGCAATATAACTTTCACATTATTAAGCTGATGTTTGGATCATAACTTAAAGATTCTTACATAAAACTATAACACAAGGTTTGAATTTCGATATAAACATTTGAAAATATGTTTTGTAGGCAGTTTAAGGCAAATTGGTTTCAAAGGGGTAAAAAAAAGAAACAGAAAAAAAAAATGGGAACTGATTTGGAAGAATGTATGAAAATATATCTCAAACTGATGTCATAAAAACTTTCTAACCATACTTCTGTCCTATCCATGCTAGCGTGGAAAATGGATGTTAAATGATGATCACTTGGAGGTCTTAATGTGTATTTAAAAAATAGTATACCAAACATTTACAGAAGTAATGATGAGAGCAGAATTGTAGAGAGCATTAGGTTGTAGGCATTTTATGATATTAATAGATTACACATAGGAACACAGAACCATCCAACTGATTAGTAGTAAACAACATTGAATTGAGGAAAATAACTTTAAAATAAAAAAAAAAAAAAAAAAAAAAAAAGCAATGACAGGTTAACAAATTATCCTCTATCTTCCTCTCTCTCAGCAATACTAGGCTCATCTACCAGACCACCATGTTCTTTCCAGCCTTCTCTCTGAAATTCCATTCATTTACCCAGAAGGTAAAACAGAAATAGTTATGAGTACAACATCTTCCTTGAGTGAGGAATGGACCTTAGTGAATAGATTAGATGTTAATGATTTCTCAGAGACTTTTAAAGAAAAGAAATGAATAGTAATTATTGTGACAATATGGAAACAAAAGAAATGTCTATAAAGGCCTGCTTCCTTGAGGCTTGTGTGAGTGTTTATGTGAACAGTGATAGAAACAAAAGCTTGAGAGGACTTTAATTATGACAAAGACATAACTTCACTCAAGCTGGTGCCACAATGGAATATACCCAGTTAAATCTCTACAGTGGTTGATGTTAGGAAGGGCTGTAGAAACCAGGCCAAACATCAGATAGTGCTTCTTAAAAGACCTTTAAAGGCATAGAAAATGATACAGCCACCTGTTTGTAAATCAGTTATATCGTTGCCCGATTCTCGATATATTTTTCTAGCAATGAAATTCGATCTTTTTGAATACATTGTAACCACTGGTCTGTTTCAGACTAGTTTTACCAGACTTTATGTAAACAAGAAATATTTGAATAAATGAGACTTCACATTACTATGATGGATGTCCTGATGTTATTAAGTTCATTATTTGCGAAACAATCCAAAAAGCAAAAAAGTTCATCCAGTAAAACAGTAAAAACTTAATTTCATCAGTACCACTAAGTAGCATCTGAATGTATTCAAACATATACACTTACTCATAGATTGTAAGCTGAAACTTCTAGATTATTTTACGAATCTTATAAATATATGGTATATAACCTCTTAACTCCAAAATGCTTGCTATCTATTGAGGTTTCTGATTGAGATTTGGGAGCAGCTTGTACAAACAAAAGCAAAGACCAAATACAATAATAATTGTTTCTACTTTTGGTACAAGGCCAGTAATTACCCCAGTGCATTAGCTGTGCTTTATTTTATCGACCCCGTAAGGATGAACGGCAAATTAACCTCGGCAGAATAATAACAAACTTTATTTGATTATATTTCATAATTATCTATATTGTAAATAACCGAGCACTCTTATATGATTTTCATTGTTGTAAATATGATTTTCAACATGACGTACACATGTATAAAGTTGTAACTGCGTAAAGTATGTGATGTGAACAATCTAGTGTGTAAATGTTTGTGTTTATCAATGTATGTAGTGAGTTTCTTTGCCCTGGGTGTCGGGAAGGCACTCAGTAAAAAATGGAAATAAAACTGAAGGAAAAGAGAAAAAAAAAATAATAATGGATTCTGATTTAGGCACACGACCATTTAGGCTGTAACTATCCTGCAAAGCATGGTCTCCGACTCTCTACCGATACTGCCAATCCACCACCCTACAGATAATAATAATCTATATATTAATACGCTAATACCTACGTACCGTACGTCCGACCATGTGTGTCACACTTTCAGTAAAACAATGGAAGTGGGGTGGTAAACAATCTACGACAATCTATGGCCAAAGAAAATAAAAGAGCATTGCAACGTTTGGAAAGGAGAGAGAGGGGGGGGGGTATAATATAGAGAAAGGGATGGGTTATAATATATAGAGAGAAGGGGGTTATAATATAGAGAGTTGGGGTTATAATATAGAGAAAGGAGGGTTAAAATATATATATAGAGAGAGGGGTTTTATAATATATAGAGAGGGTGGTTTTAATATATTTAGTGAGAGGGGATTATCCGTGAATTTTTTCACGGGTCCAGCTAGTAATAATAATAATAATAATAATAATTGTTTCTACTATTGGCACAAGGCCTGCAATTACCCAGTACATTACTGGTACTTTATTTTATCGACCCCGTAAAGATGAAAGGCAAAGTTAACCTCGGCGGGATTTGAACTCAGAATGGCAAGGGCCGTAACTCTATGTGTCAAAGCATGACGTCCGACCCTCTACTGATACTGCCAATCCACCACCAGGCCTGCAATTACCCCAGTGTGTTACTGGTGCTTTATTTTATCGACCCTGTAAAGAATTTGACCCTGTAAAGGATTTGAACTCAGTACGTAAAGGGCCATAACTATGCTACAAAGCATGGTGTCTGATGCTCTACCGATACTGCCAATCCAACGCTCTTAATAATAATAATAATAATTGTTTCTACTTTTGGCACAAGGCCAGCAATTACCCAGTACATTACTGGTACCTTATTTTATCGACCACATAAGGATGAAAGGCAAAGTTAACCTCGACGGGATTTGAACTCAGACCGTAAAGGGACGTAACTATGTTAGAAAGAATGGCGTAACTTTCGTTTTATCTGTCTGTCTTTCAACAAGATAAAAGAGTAGATATATTAGAATATTTAACTTGACAGAAACAGCTTAAATGATTAGAGGGCAGTTGGGTAGCATGAGTGACACAGAATTATGGGTACTGTTACTGTCTACTTACTGTTAACAACACAAGCAGTTTAGTTGGCTTAATGAAAGTTATATAACAATATGGTACTACTGTGTATGGTATGTTAATAACATGAGCAGCTCAGATAACTGAAACCCTTCCTTTACCATCTTTCTAATAAAAAAAAAACACTACGATTTCCAAATAATTTTGAGAATAAAGAAAAATTTGGAGGGATTAAGTAATATAACTCTCATTATTAAGTTGGTGTTTAGAGCAAAAGTTGGTGTTTAGAGCAAAACTTAAAAAAGATTCTTTCCTCTAATTAAAATATGGAAGCTTTTTAGAAAAATATGAACACTTTACCCATTTTGTTATATTTTTAATTAAAAACTGTCTATTATTTTCAAATCATTTTTAAAATATTCAAGAATTTAAAAGGATTTAGTAATAAAACTAATTTTCTCATTATTAATCTGGTGTCTCGAACATAGCTTAAAGATTCTCACATAAAAGTGATATATATGTTGGTGGAATGATTGGGTAGACAAAACTATAAAAGCAAAAACACAGACCTGGAAAAACTGGAAGAATGGAGGAGACAGAGAACAGTATCTAATAGCTAAAAGATAGGCTAGGTCAGCGGTTGACAACAGGTGGTCAGAGAGAAAATCTTGGTGGTCCACAGAAAAATTTTAATGTATTTTATCTTTTTAAAAAAATTATATTAGTGGTGTACGGGATTTAAAGTTATGAATTTAGTGGTCCCAGAGGCCCGAAAGGTTGGCAACTGCTGGGCTAGGTGACAGTTATACTTAGCAAAGGAAGAGGCAGAAAAGAAATTTACACATTTCCTATAACATGAGGATCAGAGTATAAATGATAAGATGTTAGATAATAAAGGGCATGAATAGACCACTGTATGTATGTGTGAGTGTATGATCCTTGCCATGCCAAATCAAGAGGACACAGCATATGACATGGTTGACCCTTTTAATGGCTGTGGTAAAGACAATTGTCCAAGATTCAACAGAGATGGATCAAACCTGGGATCTCATGATTGTGAAGTGAATTTCTTCACCACTCAGCCATGCTTTCAACATCAGACAATATTGTCAAATCATGCTACAATTTTTGATGCAAATTTGGAGACTGATAAAAAGTTTAGATATAAAACTAATCAAATTTAATGAAAGTTATCCTATATATCAATGGAGTGTGGGGCAGAGAGAGAGAGTAGGGGGCGATATATTATATATATATATATACATACATATACACATATATACATACACACACACACACATACATACATATAGACACATACCACTTCCTAGATCAAAACTTGCATTTCATCTAGTTTAGTTGATAATATAAGATATTGTCTGGATAAATTCCTATTTAGCATATAAAATTAATATTGGTTATTGGAATGAAGTTAGGTTGAAAAGATAACATAGTAAACAGAAAAAATACTAACCATGAAAACAAAGACAAAAAACAAAAATCAATATTTTATGCTCAGAAAATTAAGAATTTAGACTATAAATAAGAATTAGATTTAATAAAGTCAATCTATTGACTGATTTTATAGATTTGTAATGTATTTGTAAATATATAGCAGAGAAATTAGTAAAAAGGTTTTTCAGAAATTTATGATATTCTTAATCAACTCAGTTCTGTTGGGGTGGGGAGCTTGATAGTTGGCAAAATGTTGACATACACAGAGTCACATCTCTATGTTCAGGTTCGAAACCAGCAATTGACATGGATTAGACATCAAATCGGGCATCCAATTAGTAACTTCCATGCTGAGTGTCTTCTGCTACATCAACTTCCAGGAGGTCACCACAAGAGACAAAGACCGAAGACCACATTCCAAAGAATTGGCACAAAAAAAACTGAATGCAACAACACTATTCAGCAAAAAGGCAATAATAGAAATGCTTGGGTAGCTTTTATTTTATGTCCCTCATGACATCATGACATTATTTTGGCAGTATAGGTAGAGGCGGTGGATTGACAGTATCGGTAGAGGGTCGGATGCGTGCTTTGAAGCATAGAGTTGCCTCCCTGTATGATCTGAGTTCAAATCCCGTCGAGGTTAACTTTGCCTTTCATCCTTCTGGGGTCGATAGAATAAAGTACCAGTAATGCACTGGGTAATTGCTGGCCTTGTGCCAAAAGTAGAAACAATTATTTTGGCAGTATAGGAAGGTGGTCGGACACCATGCTTTTCAGCATAGAGTTACGCCCCTTTATGATCTGAGTTCAAATCCTGCTGAGGTTAACTTTGCCTTTCATCCTTACTGGGGTCGATAAAATAAAGTACCAGTAATACACTGCCGTAATTGCTGGCCTTGTGCCAAAAGTAGAAACAATTATTTCAATATAATTTCTGTATGTGCATATATTTCTCTGTGTTCTATTTCATTGGAAATAATAAATATTGATTGATAAACAGAGTTGTTTACTGGTCTGTTGTGGTATGGTGTTATATGTAACAATAATTATTACTGTATAAATTGACTGTTTACTGGTCTGTTGTGGTATGGTGTTATATGTAACAATAATTATTACTGTATAAATTGACTGTTTACTGGTCTGTTGTGGGAATGATGTTATTATAATAATAATAATAATGATTTCATTTATTGGCCACAAGGGCCGACATATAGGGGACAATACAAAAGACTGGGACAGTGGGGGTTTACAGAAAAATCGAGTAAACAATATGAATAACAATAACAAAGTAACAATAAAGTAACAAGAAAATTACAAGAAAAAATTCCCCAATAGGGGAGATGACCACCTAGGGTTCGCTCAGGTACCCCACCAATCCTGAACAACCCGACGCTTCGAGAGCACCCTGGAAAGGCACCCCTCTCCTCTTCAAATTTACCTACCTACAGCCGCATGACCAGAGTAGGCCCACTCACACAGGCCATTCTCGCCACATTCACCCACCTTTCAGCAAATGTACTGGGGGGGGGGGGGGGGGGGCAGCACTTCTCTCTCCACCCTCACCTTCCTTTCCGAGTGAAACTTGAAAAAGTTGAGGGATTGGCTGAAGGGAAAAGTGTCTGTCTTCAGTCCTTTCAACCTCGTCCACCATACAACCTCTTTCACTACTGCCACCAGACAGAGGAAAATTGCCTGCCCTTCCTGGCCAAAAGAAGGCGGCGGGTCGATTCACTATGGACCCGGCCGATAGCCGGATCCGTTCTACACGCGACAACAGCTGTTCAACATAACTCCACAAATCAGCAATGCACGGACACTGGACGAGTGCGTGCAGAACGGTTTCGTCGCTCTGCGCGCATCTTGGGCAGGTCCGTCTGACAGCACTTCCGTGCCTGTAGAGTTTATCTCGAACCAGCAGTGCCCCCCGGTAGCACTGCCAAGCGAGGGATTTTTGGAAATTATCCATCATCCCGGGCTCGAAAGTCCTCCAGTACAGACTGGTTAGTTCGACTTCGTTGACTCCTAGAGCCTCTCCGAGTGCGTCGTCGCACTTGCCCACCACTAATCCTCTATAGAACTCGAGAGTGGAAGTTCCACTGACTGCATTGCCCGCCTGGTAGAGGGCAGTGAGTGCCTGGCAACATTCCAGATGCCAGTCACCCAGTCTCGGTTTCTTCTTGACCCAGGACTGCAGCTCAGTCAAAGAAACGAGCTGCGTAAAGGCCCGTCTGACAAACGGCGACGACACCTGTTCACCGTTTAGGCAGAATATCTGGAGATGCCGCAGCCTCGGCACGTGCCTGTGCATCATTAGCCACGGCATGCCCAGCCCTCCACATAGAGGGTGCTGGCAGCAGATGGACCGCCTCACCAGTGGAACCCGACTGCTCCACAAGAATTTGAAGAGGAGCCGCTCCAAGATGGCGAGGCGCAAATGAGGCAAGGGACGACGGTCAGATGCGATGTACGCATTTGCCACCTCCGCCCGACCTTTCAGTGATAGCTTCATCCCAGCCCATTTCTGGGTGAGACTGACTGCCCTGCCCGCCACCTCGTCCCAATTCTTATCCACCTGGAGGTCTGGCCCGAACCAAACCCCGAGCAACTTTACCAGTCCGTCCATCCAGCGCCTAACGACGCTGTTGGACGGCATGGACTTGCCTCTCCAGGTGCCGAGTTGCAAGCCCGACTTTTCCGGGTTAAGTTTTGCTCCCGTCAACCTTTCATATTCCTCCAATAAGTTGCCGACCACCTCGATTTCTGAGGTGTCTGACACCATCACGGTGATGTCGTCCGCATAAGCCGACACAGCCTTTCCGCATCCTGGTTCTAGCGAGATGCCCTGCAACAGCTCCAACTTCCGCAGTAAAGGCTCGAGAGTCAATACGTAGAGAAGGGAGGAGAGAGGGCACCCCGACGGACCGATCGGGAGACCTGAAACGGTTCCGAGAGATGGCCATTAATTTTGACCATCGAGCAGGTGCCGCTGTGCATTGCAGCGATCCAGCTTCTGAAGATGGGGCCGAAGCCAGCCGCCTTGAGGACAGCCTCCAGGTACCGATGGTCGACCCTATCGAATGCTTTCGATTGATCTAAATTGATCAGAGTCACACCGAAGCCAGGTTTACACCCACACTCTCTCTATGATGTATCGCATTAGGTGGAGGTTGTCGTGTATGGACCTGGTTGGGATTGCGCCTCCCCAACCAAATCCCCGACGACAAGCGCCAACCTCTTCGCTAACACCCTGGCCAAAATCTTAAACTCTGTGTTGAGCAGTGTTATGGGCCTGAAATTGTCTAATGTGTCCCTCTTGTTCTTGTCTTTCCTTATCAGCGTCACTACGCCCCGGCTCACAGAACTTAGAATACTCCCGTTTTGCTGCCAGTTGCAGTAGAGGGCTTCGTCTGGCATATTTACATAAAGCTCGTAGGGCAGACCATCCAAACCGGGTGACTTGCACCTCATACAACCGACAAGGGCATCCTGAATCTCGGCTGAAGTAATTGACCTTTTGCAACGCCAAGCGTCAGCCGCCGAGAGTTGCGGCAAGCCATCGAGGTAGGGACTGAAGTCCGCCACCATCTCTGACCCGCCACTTCCCCCCGAACAACCGAGCAAAATGTTGGCGAAAGGCCTCACGCATCCTCTTGGAATCGCTCAGCTCATGCCCGTCTCAGTCCGTCAAAGACCGAATCGTGGTTTTATTACCACGCTGCACCTCTGCCACGCAGGCCCATAGAACAGCTTTGGTTCCCTCGTTTCTCAGAGCACGTGCCTTAGCTCTGACAATGCAACCTTCGTGTTTCGCATTGAAGAAATGGTCTAATGCCATTCTCTAACGCTACTTCTTTGCTAAACTCTATCGACATTACTCTAATCTCTCTTTTGAGAGCCCCCACCACCATCTATTGTTGACGACTCCCCCTGTCAACTTTTTCTTAACTAAATTGTTGACCTGGTCCCTGTAAGCCTTACGTGCTGGAAATGACATGTTTAGCTTCCAGTAACCAGGTCCTAACCTACACGTCTTATCTAGGTTGACCATACAGATCACAAACTTGTGATCTGAATAGGCGACCGTTTCAAAACATGGACAGCTTACACTATTTCTGTCTATTTTCCTAATGAATATCCTGTCTATATACGATCTAGATGACCCTATGCGGTTAGCTCAGGTCCACACTGGCGCATTAGGGAAATCTCGTCGGTACCTCTCAGACAGTTGGAACTGGCTGATCAGGTTCTTGAGGCTTTTGCACCCCCAGCTCCTATCGGATACGCCCACACAGTCCCAGCGTGCGTCTAAGATATCATTCCAGTCCCCCGCTAGCAGTAAAGGGCGAGACGTACCCAGAAAGGCTTCCAGGTGTCTAAAGAAGTTCGGCCGTCCTGCCCCAGTAGGAGCATAGACGGCCACCAGTCTAAAGGCACCACCTTCATTATTGTTCACGTCCAGGACCACCAACTTCCCGTCCGGGTCCCGGAAGATTGACCTTACCTCGAGATCCAGGCCTTTCCTAAACAGCACTGCCACCCCGCTTCCCAGTCGGCTAAGAGATGCAAAGATCTAATAGTCGTCGAAAATGGGGGCTAGTGCACGCGTGTCGGAAATCCTGGTCTCGCTGACAGCAATTACATCCATTTCTATAGACCTGAGGTTGTTGAGCAGGTGACCCTGCTTGCAGGACGATCCCAGGCCTCGAACATTTAAACATCCTACTCTTAATATGGCCATGTTGGCAGGTTAAAAAGAGAGAGAGGAAGGTTTACTTACCTTCCGGGCTCTTGTGAAGGTCGGGTTGTTCGACGTCCATAGTTGGTGGGGTTTCTTTTGGGAACCCCTTTAAAAGTCTTTAAGTGGGTTTTACGTTCGGGGTTCCCACGTCCCGAGGAAAGCTGTCTCGTATGTCTTTGAATATATCGAGCGACATTTGCACCAGAACAAAATCTTCCGGCATGCGAAATGTGCTCGATTTAAAAATTTCTCCCTCTTTTTGTATATTTTCACTTCGTGCTACGAGGGCCATCAGTTCCTTGTTGGCCCTCCTGACGAGCACAAAGTTTTGTATGTTTTGTTGGTGTGATTTTATTTGTTTGCGTGGCTGTGGTGGTGATGGTTTTGGTGTTGTTGTTTTGGTTGTATCTGTGTTTGTTGTGAGTGCGGTGTCTGTGGTTTCAGATGTTTGTGTGTGTATTTGTTCTTGCGTCTGTTTAGGTTGTTTGCGTTTGGGGGATTCTGGTGATGGTGATGATGGTGTTGATGTTGGTGTTATTGAGAGATGTTTGCGTGGGTGGTGTCTGCGTTTTTTATTATGGGTGATTTTGTGCTTTGTTGAGTTTTTTCTTTTCTTTTAGTGTTTCCTTTTTTGTATTTTGGGGGATTTGGGTTTTCCCTCATCTTCACTACTGGTAGATGAGGGGTCTGTGTCTGTAAGTGTGTCTGTATGTATGTTTATGGTTTTATTGGTGTGTGTATTTTTGGGGGGAGGGGGAATTTGACAGCTTTCCTCGTTTCCCCCCTGGGTGGTCAATGTTGGTGGTGGTCTTTCTATTGGTGTTGTTGTTGGTGCTGGTGTTGGTTGTGGTCCTCGCCCTGGCGTCGGCAGCAGTGGAGCCTTTCGACCCCTTGCCTCTTTCAGCAGTTGAGGGCAGAAGGCTCGCAAATGGGTTTTTTCCCCACAAACAAAACACTGCAGCATTTTGCCTTCGGTCATAATGTGAATGACCGTCCCATTCTAAAGGCGGATGTGGTCCGGGATTGTCTTCACATTCTCGGGCCTCATCTGGAGAAGGATCTCCAGGTCAACCCCGGATCAGTCCTCTCTGGCCACTCTGGTCACTTCTATAGGGGCTGTATCCGTCCCCTCCACAATCACACATCCCAGAAGCCACCACATGTCAAGTCTTGGTGGGATTCTGGGAATGCGGAGACGGGCCGTTCTTTTTCCCATGTGGGAGGGGTACATTATGACCTTGCTGGTTTTGCAAGGAGTCATAGCGTGTTTCATAGCGAGGGCTTCTGACTTGAACAACACCAAAATGGTGCCGTACTGTCTGCCCCTCTCTATGTATTCGGTGTCTTCTCTGATGCACCTCAGCGCGACTTTGACATCTTCTTGTGGGATTAAAGCTGCCCTTTTGGTTTGTGCTGAGATGCATCTATAATGCACCATTCTGCGCTCCACTGCCTCAATAGCTTCTACCGGGACAGTTAAGGTGGCCCAAGTTTGCTCTTGCTTGATGAGCTTCCATGCCTGGGCCAACTTTTCATCTTTGTTTGAGAGGTCCATGTTGAAGCATGGCCTCTTTTTTGCTGCTGCCGCAGTGAAAGTGTTCTTGTTTTCGTTGGGGGTTTTGTTGTCGTTGTTCTTGTTGGTGTTGTTGTTAGCACTGTCGCTGTTATCATTGTTGTCTTTGTTGCCACCGTTGTTCTCGGTGCAGTTGGTATTGTTGCTGTTGGTGTTGTCACTATTTGTTTTCATGTTAGTGGTGTTGATATTTTTGTTGATTTGTTATTTTTTTTTTGTTATCTGTATTTTAGTTGTCGCTGTTACTGTCATTTTTTTCAAAATTAGAGTTCTTATTGGTATCATTGGTGTCATTGTTTACATTGTTTGTGGTTGTGTTTGTGTTATCAATGTGTGTTAATTTCGCTGTAGCGCTCCTCTCAACTTCTACGTCGTTGTCGCACAACAGCAGACATATCGCTGGGGGGGGGGGGGGGGGCGTTGTTCAGCCACGTTTTTTTTTTTCTTCGGAAATTTTTTAACATGTAAAAAAAAGTTTAAATATTTGGGCCAAAAGGCCCAAATATTATACTTTCCCATTCACGGGGCAAAGTCTAAGGGCTTATATCCCTTACACAACACAAAATATTTAACAACAAATAATTTTAACAGGCAAATAAAGCGACTTACTGTGAGCGAGCAAAATACATCCGCTTAGACCAATAATAATAATAATGATTTCATTTATTGGCCACAAGGGCTGACATCAAGAAAAACATTTCAGACGGCACAGGACGGTACGATGTGAGTTTTGTGCATGTAAAGATTTTTTTATTTATATAAGAAAAGAAAGAAGACATAGAAATGTATATATATATATAGAGGGTTCTATAGAAATAGTGGACAGCTTCCGTTACCTGGGCGATAAAATCAGCAGTGGGGGAGGGTGCTCTGAAAGTACTGTAGCTAGAGTCAGAACTGGTTGGAAAAAGTTCAGAGAGCTTATACCACTATTAGCTGCTAAAGGGTTCTCACTAAAAATGAAAGGCAGGTTGTACGATGCCTGCATACGAACAGCAATGCTGCATGGCAGTGAGACCTGGGCATTGTGTGCAGAGGATATACGCAGACTAGAGAGGAACGAAGCTTGCATGCTCCGCTGGATGTGTAACAGTAATATACGTGAACGGCAAAGCATAAACGAACTAAGGAAAAAATTAGAGATAAGAGGGATCAGATGTTGTTTACTCGAGAGAAGGCTACGTTGGTATGGACACGTGATGCGCATGAAAGTCGATAACTGTATAACAAAGTGCAGGGCAATAAAGATAGACGGTAGTCACGGAATAGGCAGACCTAGAAAAACCTGGGACGAGCTGATAAACTCCGACATCACACACTTACACCTCTCCAAGACAATGTCACTGGACCGAGACCTTTGGCGGTACTCAGTAACAGAGAAGACCCGCCTTACCTAAATATATAGTAAAACCTACTCCAGCCAGTAGGCATCCCTAACAAAATACACCCCGTCCCACCACCCCCACCCCTACCCCATCCACACCACCCCGTTCTATGTAAAGTTATGTTGGTGCCGCGCCATCGAGGCCGAAACAAATGAGATCGTGTAGGTGTCACGACAAAAAAACACACAGTCCACGCTGTAATGTGGCCGTGTAGGCAACACGGTAAAAACCTCCCAGACCCACACTGTAAATGTGGTTGGTGTTAGGAAGGGCATCCAACTGTAGAAAACCTGCCAGACAGTCCTATGCGAGCAAGACAATCACTCTTGCCTCAAGTGGGACTACCCCCGTCCAAACCCATGCAAGCGTGGAACACGGACGTTAAACGTTGATGATGATGATGATGATGATATATAAACAATAAAAATGATAATAATAATTGTTTCTACGTTAGGCACAAGGCCAGCAATTACCCAATGCATTACTGGTACTTTATTTTATCGACCCCGTAAGGATGAAAGGCAAAGTTAAGCTCGGCGGGATTAAATGATAATAATAATAATAATGAAATTATTTTGTACAGTGCTCAGGTGCATAACAGCTCATCAAAGGTGCATGTATAAACATGCATATATTATAAATCACTATAATTATAACAAAACATCTCATTAACTTCTTATATGTAACAATTATTATTACTGTATAAACTGTTGTTTACTGGTCTGTTGTGGTATGGTGTTATATGTAACAATTATTATTACTGTATAAACTGTTGTTTACTGGTCTGTTGTGGTATGGTGTTATATGTAACAATTATTATTACTGTATAAACTGCTATTTACTGGTCTGTTGTGGTATGGTATTATATGTAACAATTATTATTACTGTATAAACTGCTGTTTACTGGTCTGTTGTGGTATGGTGTTATATGTAACAATTATTATTACTGTATAAATTGACTGTTTACTGGTCTGTTGTGGTATGGTGTTATATGTAACAATAGTTATTACTGTACAAACTGCTGTTTACTGGTCTGTTGTGGTATGGTGTTATATGTAACAATAGTTATTACTGTATAAACTGCTGTTTACTGGTCTGTTGTGGTATGGTGTTATATGTAACAATAGTTATTAGTCTATAAATGGTGGTGGATTGGCAGTATCGGTAGAGGGTCTGACACCATGCTTTGCAGCAAAGAGTTACAGCCCATTATGGTCTGAGTTCAAATCCCACCGAGGTTAACTTTGCCTTTCATCCTTACGGGGCCGATAAAATATAGTACCAGTAATACACTGGGATAATTGCTGGCCTTGTACCAAAAGTAGAAACAATTATTAGTCTATAAACTGTTGTTTACTGGTCTGTTGTGGTATGGTGTTATATATAACAATTATTATTACTGTATAAACTGCTGTTTACTGGTCTGTTGTGGTATGGTGTTATATGTAACAATTATTATTAGTCTATAAACTGCTGTTTACTGGTCTGTTGTGGTATGGTGTTATATGTAACAATTATTATTACTGTATAAATTGACTGTTTACTGGTCTGTTGTGGTATGGTGTTATATGTAACAATAATTATTACTGTATAAATTGACTGTTTACTGGTCTGTTGTGGTATAGTGTTATATGTAACAATTATTATTACTGTATAAACTGCTGTTTACTGGTCTGTTGTGGTATGGTGTTATATGTAACAATTATTATTAGTCTATAAACTTACTTGTTTACTGGTCTGTTGTGGTATGGTGTTATATGTAACAATAATTATTACTGTATAAATTGACTGTTTACTGGTCTGGTGTGGGAATGATGTTATAATAATAATAATGATTTCTTCATTGGCCACAAGGGCTGACATCAAGAAAAACATTACAGACGGCACAGGACGGTGTGATGTGGGTTTTGTTCGTGTAAAGATTTTTATTATTTGTATAAGAAAAGAAAAAGACATAGAAACATATATATATATATAAACAATAAAAATGAAAATTGAAACGATGAAAAATACCCCAATAGGGGGGAAACCTCCGAGGGTTACTCGTGGAGAAAACCACACAAAAAAACACAGCCACCCTGACCACCAAGGAAAGCGCCTTCTCTCAAACTACAGGCGTATATTCAGAGCAGTCCCATTCACTCGGACCATTCTCGCTACATTCACCCACCTTTCAACAAACTTGTTAGAAGGCACCACTTGCCTCTCCACCCTGATTTTTGGAAGTTATCTATAGGCCCTGGGCTGAAAGTTCTCCGGAAGAGAGCAAACAGCTGATCTTCTTCGACACCCAGAATCTCTCCGAGAATGCCATCGCTCTTCCCCTCCACTAGTCCTCTATAGAACGCCGAGGTAGATGTTCCACTGATACTGGTGCCCAGCTGGCAGAGGGCAGTGAGCGCCTGGAGACATTCCAGTTTCCAAGCGATTTCCCTTGGTCTTTTCCTGACCCAGCACTGCAGCTCCGTCAAGGAGACAAGCTGTGGGAAAACGTGCCTGGCGAACGGCGACCACACCTGTTCACCGTCAAGGAACACCAGAGATGTCGCAGCCTCAGCGCATGTTTGCGCATCATCAGCCATGGCATCCCCAGTCCTCCATGCAACGGGTGTTGACAGCAGATGGATCGTCTGACCATGGGAGCGCGTCCCT
>OZ024742.1:291779264-291884264 GCA_964016885.1 Eledone cirrhosa
AAGACCTTTCACTAAAATACAAATTTAGGAAAGCCCTTCAAGATGTATATGACGAAAAAGAAGACGATTTAGAGACGTATGACATAGATAATAACTGGAAGTTCTTACGTGACAACTTGCTGCAGGCTACTGATGAAACCTGTGGCTGGAGCAGAGCTCCAACCAGACAGAGAGTGACCTGGTGGTGGAACAGCACAGTAGATAAGGCTATTAGAGACAAAAGACTAGCATGGAAGGCTTGGAAAAAGGGTGGGAGTAGGGAAGAATATACAGCCACTAAGAGAGAAGCTAGACGTCAGGTGTACTTAGCACGCAGGGAGGCTGAGAATAGGAGGTTTGCCAATGTTCTGCGAGGGGAAGATCAGAGGCGTGCGGTGTTCCACATTGCAAGGCAGTGTGTCAATGCAAATCAGGATGTTGTTGGAGATAAATGTGTCCGGGATGATGCCGGTGTACTTAGTGTCACGAATGACCAGAAAAAGGAGGCCTGGAAATGTCATTATGAGAGACCGATGAATGTGGAGAACGAATGGGGGAGAGAGAAATTACCCTTGGTAGATCCGACAGAGGGACCAGCTATTGAGATTGACGAATATAGGGTCCAAGAGGCGATTAGGGAAATGAAAAATGGTAAGGTGGCCGGACCATCGGGAATAGTTGCTGAGATGCTGAAGGCATCAGGGGACGTAGGCACTAAACTGGTTGCACGCATCATCAATCAGGCTATATATGGTGGTGTCATACCCAAAGACTGTTGCAGCAGTATTCTCATAAATTGCTACAAAGGTAAAAGGGGATGCTTTGGAGAGGAGCAATTATAGGGTATAAAACTGATAGATCAGGTTATGAAAGTGGCAGAAAGGATTTTAGCACAACTAATTAGAGAAAGGGTCAAACTAGATGAGATGCAGTTTGGTTTTGTGCCTGGGAAGAGTACAACAGATGCCCTCTTCTTGGTGAGACAAATGCAAGAGAGGTTCTTAGAGAAGAATAAGCCACTATACTTAGCCTTTGTTGACCTAGAGAAGGCCTTTGATAGGGTACCCCGATCTGTCATCTGGTGGTCCCTAAGGAAGCTAGGTGTTGAGGAATGGCTTGTGAGGACAGTGCAAACTTTGTACAGAGGTACTCTCAGTAAAGTCAGGGTAGGAATGGAGTTTAGTGAGGAATTCCAGATACAAGTAGGAGTACATCAGGGTTCGGTCCTCAGCCCGCTCTTGTTCATTATAGTCCTCCAAGCCATAACAGAGGGGTTTAAGACTGGCTGTCCATGGGAACTTCTCTATGCTGATGATCTGGCTCTTATAGCAGAATCAGTAGAGGAGCTAGAGAATAAATTCCGGCTATGGAAACAGCAGTTGGAAGCAAGAGGACTGAGAGTAAATCTAGCTAAGACAAAAGTGTTGATGAGTAGAAAAGAGGACAAAACCCTGATTCCGTCAGGGAAATGGCCATGTTCGATATGCAGAAAAGGAACTGGCATAAATTCTATAAAATGCACACAATGCAGGTCCTGGGTACACAAGAGATGTAGCGGGATAGCAGGCAAACTAACAGGTAGGGAGAAATATGTATGCAGTAGATGTACAGGGAAATTAGACAGTAGAAGTCGCATTGATAGACACATTTTTCAAATGCAGGAGGGCGCTATAGAAGTGGTGGATAGCTTCCGGTACCTAGGAGATCAGATTAGCATGGGAGGAGGGTGTTCCGAGGCCATAGTATCTAGAATAAGGACAGGTTGGAAGAAGTTTAGGGAGCTGCTTCCTCTGTTGACGAAGAAGGGTTTCTCCCTGCGTACGAAAGGCCGGTTGTATGATGCCTGTGTGAGGAGCGCGATGCTGCATGGTAGTGAGACATGGGCAGCAACTGCAGAGGATATGCGATGGCTGGAGAGAAATGACGCAAGCATGCTCCATTGGATATGCAGTGTAAATATGCGTGAATGACTCAGCATGAATGTGTTGAGAGAGAAACTGTGTCCGAGAGGGATAAAATGTAGTGTACGGGAGAGGAGCCTGAGGTGGTATGGGCATGTGTTGCGCATGGAGGATGACCGATGGGTGAAGAAGTGCCAGCAAATGCCAGTTGAAGGAAGACGTGGTAGAGGTAGACCACGAAAAACATGGGCGGAGGTGGTGAGAACAGATCTCAGATCACTGAAGCTCACGGTGGGGATGACGAAGGACCGTGACAAGTGGAGAGATGCTGTGCTGAATAAGACCCGTCCCACCCTTGTGAGCAGGGAAGAGCAGATGTAAAATGATGATGATATATACACACATACACACATATTCCTAACGATCGACTTTCGTCAAATCGGACCGAGGAAACAGTGTTTCCATTGGTCTTTCCAATTGCTAATACTATCTATCGGTCGCAACTCCAGGTAGAAGGAGCAACGTGAAATAAAGTGTCTTGCTCAAGGACATAACGCATCGCCCGGTCCAGGAATCGAACTCATAACCTCACGATTGCGAATCCAGTTCTCTAACCACTCAGCCACATGCCTTCACTATACATACATATATATACACACATACATATATATATATATATATATATATACACACATACATACATATATATGTGATGGTTGCCCCCTCGTTATCGAGTATGGCCATTGCACGAGAAAAAAAAAAAATTTTATAAATAAATAAAAAATAAAATAAAAATAAAACGAAATATATATATATATACATACACACATACACACATACATAATAACAACAACAACAACAACAACAACAACAACAACAACAACAACAACAACAACAACAACAACAACAACAACAACAACAACGACAACAACAATTATAATATACATATACACATACACGCACACACATAAGCATATCTATACACACACACACACACACACACACACACACACACACACACACACACACACACAATAGCAACTAACACCGCTGCGATCGAATGTGGCTTTTTAGCCCAGCCAATGATCTAAAATGTCTTGCACAGAGTCGGCAACCAAACATTCACTGGGAATAGTCGGCTGTGGTTGGAGTTTGTGTACTTTTGCATGTCGCTTGAGCCCTCCTGCTGATTTACATTCTCTACCACATGTTTGGCAACATATATATATACACACACATACATACATACATACATACATATATATATATATACACACACATACATAGAGAGAGGGGGAGTGAGAGAAAGAGTGAAAGAGAGATAGAAAATAAAAAGGGACAGATAGACAGAGTGAGAATCTATTGAAATGCACTTTAAACAAAAATAGATTGACTGTCGGAACTATTGGAGATGAATATATGTGGGTAGCCCTAGGTAATACCAGGTAGCCCCAGGTAATACTAGGTAACTCTGGGTAGCTCTAAGATATATCAGGTAGTAGCGGTAGTACTGTTAGTAGTGAGGTGGTAGTGGTGGTGGTACTGATAGTAGTAATAACAGTGATGGTGGTGATAGTGGTAATAGTAGTAGTAACAGCAACTCTTTATCTTGAATCATTATGAAGTGGAATGGTTGGGTAGACACAGCAGCCAATTATTGGCAGAGAGTTTGGTAATTTCTATGACAGCATTGTGTCTTTGTGCAACATGCATAACTGCCATTGATTGTGCAGGACAACAGGTGCCAGCTATGCATTTCTGGTTGATCTCACCTTCATTATGCACTAGCCTAGCCTAGAGGAATATCTAACTATTGCAGTAATTTGTAAACCCCATATTAAACCTATTTAGATATTTTTTGGCCTCACTGTTTAACCCTCTTGATACCAACCCACCCAAAACCATCTCTTGTTCTATGAAACAAAACTACACATTTTAAAAGATTACTATATAAATTAAAACCTTCCAACACAATTTTATATACAAACCTTTTATTAAGTTATGATAGAAATGCCATCTTAACAATGAAATGAAGAATTTTAGTAAATCTCTCCAAATTCTTCATTAACCCTATTGAGACTAACCCACCCAAAACTGCCTGTTTCTATGAAATAAAACTACTTATTTTAACAGGTCCCTATTTGAATTAAAACTTTCCACCATAAATTGATATAAGAAAGTTTTAACCCTTTAGTATTTACATAACTCTATATATACTATTGTATTTTTGTAGTAAATGCTTTATCTTACATAATTATCTCACATAATATCGAATCTACGAGGTTTTGATGTTATTTATTTTGAGGACAATACCTTAACATCAGTATTAACAGTCAGTTATGGCCAGTTTAGACAGAAAAAGTTGAGAGAATTCTGGCCGGATATGGCCGGTTTAAATGCTAAGGGGTTAAGTTGTTGCAATTACAAACTTAATAATGAAATAATTGTTTCTACTTTAGGCAAAAGGCCAGCAATTACCCAGTGCATTACTGGTACTTTATTTTATCGACCCCGTAGGGATGAAAGGCAAAGTCAACCTCGGTGGGATTTGAACTCAGATCGTAAAGGGACGTAACTATGCTGGAAAGCATGGCGTCCGACCCTCTACCAATACTGCCAATCCACCGCCCTTAATAATGAAATAATAATAATTTTAGCAAAGTACTTCTTTAACTCTTTAGCATTTAAACCGGCCATATCCGGCCAGAATTGTCTTACCCCTTCTGTTCAAACCAGCGGTTCATACTGACGTTAAGGTATTGTTCTCAAAATAAATAACATCAAAATCTTGTAAATTCGATATTGTGTGAGATAATTATGTGAGGTAAAGCCTTTACCTCAAAAATACAATAGTATATATCAAGTAATATAAATGTCAAAGGGTTAATAAATTCTAAAATAGTGTATTTCACTAGAGATATGGTAACAAAAGAGTTAATGTTCTGGATTGAAAATATTATAATACAAGAATACTTTAACACAGTTTGTCATTGTTAGTATTATATTAGTGCTTCAAAATATAATTGATTTATATTTTTCACCTACTAACGATAATTATTCTATTTTTAATGTAGACAATAAATTACATTTCTTAGATAACTAAAGAAATTCTGCATTATTATTATTATTATTAATATTCCGAAATTTACTTTGTGATAATCCTTCAGTATGGAAATTACTTTGCCATAATCCATCATTAGTGGTTTCTATTATAAAAATATTCACATTTATTCATGTTATTTTACAACAGAAAATGAATGATAGAAGAATCACATGTTACTCAGACAGACAAATCATATTTGTCATTAGATTAAATTTTATTCCTCATCATCATTACCATTTTATGTCTGCTATCCATGCTGGCATGGGTTGAAGAGGTCATTATGTCTAGGTCATTTCTTATTTAAAGTTACTGTCCTCCTAGACAGATTAGAGACTAGATATCGTTAGTAGATTTTTGGCATGGTTTCTACAGCTGGATGTTCTTCCTAAAACCAACCATTTTACATAGTATATAGTGATACAATTTAAAATAACTACACTTAAGAATATATTAATTTAAAGTATATATATACATAATACACAGTAATATGCACCCAGTGCACTCTGTAAAATGTTAGTGTTGGTGCCATGATAAAATGCTCTCAGTACACTATGTCAAGTGGTTGGCATTAGGAGAGGCATTCATCCATAGAAACGATGCCAAATATGGTAATATCTGAAAGATATGGTTCTCCTACATATCATGAACCATCCAACCCATAAAATGATGATGATACACCATATGTACTCGAATATAAGCTGATCTATATGTAAACCAACCCCCTATTTTATGGCTGAAAATGGGCAAAAATCCAAACCCTGTGTATAAGCCGAGGTAGCTAATCAATATATTATGTTTAGATGTCATGGTTTTGAAATGAAGTTTTAATATTGATATTTAAAATGTTTTCAGTATTGTTAAGAATATAGTTTTTGTTTCACAACACCAATACATAATTATTTTTACCATTTCATCTGTTTTGTAAAGTTTCAACAAGTTTTTCGAATTTTTGTTTACCTCCAGCTACTCAAATGTTGGGAGTACTTTGTTTCCTTCTTTTTAGCAGATATTTAATTTAATACACACATAGAATGAAATGCATACCTAAAAAAACTAAGAAACAACTTAATGTCATACAAGTAACTAGATTTTTACAATTACACATCTCGTGCAAGTATGCCTCAGCACTAAGTTAACTAAAAATTCAATATTCAACACTGGTGTAATTTTGAAAAAAAAAGATCATTAGTTCATTAGTATACTCAGCTGGATTTTTTTAAAAAACCATGTAAGCTAGTTAAATTTTTTAAATCAGCCAGATTATTACTCGAAAATCACTAAAATTACCCTATAGAGATATATTTTGAGTATAAAAAATTATTTAAAACGAAAAAAAATTTCTTTAACCATTATGGAGATCATGAAAAACACTAGTGGGGTGATTGAAACTATGTGCAAGGAGACATAATGAATAGGGAATAGTTGCAAAAAGAGATCAACTTAGAGAACATAGTATAATGATTCAGAGTAGGAGAGGGAGAGAGAGGAGAGGCAGAGTGAGAGAAAGAAAAGGCAAGAGCGAGAGAAGGAAGGGAGAATGAGAGCAATAAAATACAAGAGAAGTAAGATTGGAAGAAAAGGTATAATTAAGTCAGAGACAAACAGTCAGTGCACGTGTGCATGCATGTATGTGTAGGGGATATTTATGTATTAAAATATTCAAACTATAACGAATTGTTGGGCATGTTCTCAAGGGAATGCATAAATAACATCTACGACAAAGTTAATGTAGAGAAACAGTGTTTCACTGTAAAATAATTAATCTCAAATATAAGCCAACCCCCATTTTGGCATTTGCTTTTTTTTTTGTCACATATCGAAAACAACTACAACTAATTTGAAATATAAAGTTATATCTTGAACCTCAAATTCAAACCTGTTTCTTTTGATTGATTCTATCAAACTAATTTTGGTGTTTTTTAAATGTAATTAATTTGTATAAATTTAAAATAATTTGTCAACAGTAGAGACACTGTTGGGTAGAAAGGATTCTTCACCTTTATTGAGGACATGACAGTCTCCCTAATGCTTATGACATGATAAAATGCACCCAATAAAGTATGTAAAGTGATTGATAATCAAACAATGGCAACATAACAGAGAAGACTCTTTTGTCTTGTTGAAGACATAACATTCTCTCTAGTGTTGGTGCTGTGATAAAATATACCCAGTACACTCTGTAAAGTGATTGTGTTAAGAAGGGCATGTGGCTATAGCAACCATGCCAAAAATTGAACTGTACAAATGTGACAATGTACCTTGACCCATCTATGAGAGCAGTAACTGTGAATAAGAACTGAGCCTGACCCTAATAATTTGTCCAAACAATGCCAGAAAGGAAAATAGTAATGCAAAATGTATTTGGTTGTATCAGTTTGAAAACTTTATACCCAAATTCAGATCGATATATGCTAACATCTGAATTCACATCTGCTCTGAACTGGCATCATCATGTCTAGTGGGTGATGGTCTTGTACTCTCAGTTCTTTAATACCAATGAAGTCAAGATTAGCATCAACCTTCAGGCTTGAGACAGCAGACTTTAACTCTGTGATAGACTGGCATCCTGTCAAGAAGGGGAAGTCTTGTAACATGCATGAACTTAGAAGTTCTAGCTTAATGCGTGCCTGGAGTTGGGACAGAATTTTAACCGTTACATATCCTACTTCTTGGATGTACCACGTACAGTCTGACCTGAATATATAAAGACCCTTCATTGCCAAAAACAGACTGCGGTTTGTTAGACTTCTTTAACTCTAATCAATGTGTACATATTTCACCAAATGAATTCTTTAAATTATAAACTCATCAACGATTTACAAATATTGATGGCTTAAAAGTGTATTTCACCATTAAATATATTGTTCACAATTCAATAAAAATACAATTATTTTCTGATAGCAAAACATTTTGAATTTCCATAGCTTCTGGCAAAATATATTCAATGAAAACACAGTTGATTATATATCTATATCTTATGAAAAATAAAATAAAATAAAATAAAATCTATTCAAATCTTTTTCTCATGTTATCAGAAAGTTTCAGAGAAAATCTTGAAGAACAAAAGATGGAACTGAATCTAAACAGAACTCTAGCTGAAAAAACAAATTTTTATTTTTTAAAGAACTGAAATGCAGAAAATTTTGGTAAAAAGCCAAACTGACATCTGCAGACATCACTAGTCTAGCATTGGCTCATATATTAAAAGATAGAGAAAGCCTACTACAGTATTGTAGGGAGAGATAGAGAAAACCTATAATATTGTAGGGAGAGATAGAGAAAGCAACATAATGTGGAGGGGGGGTGGGCAAGGGAAGCTAGAGAGAGAAACCTTATAGAGAACCATGGAGTATTGTATTGCTGTTTCATTAATTTATATCTTGGAAATTACCCAAGAAAAGGTTTCTAGATAACAAAATATTGGAGTACAAACTCATATGAAATAAAACTTTATAATTCAATTATCAGTTTTACAACTGAATAAGCAAAGTGTGTGTGTATGCGTGTGTGTGCGCGTGCATCATATCATCATCATCATTTAATGGTCATTTTTTCTGCTACCAAGGGTAGAATGGGCTGTCACAAACCAAGTCAGCACTTAATTGAAGCTAGTGACAGCTCAGATAGGCTGGGGACCCACATCCTGCTTATATATGTTCCCACATCCCACCAAAGGCCCTGGGTGCATGATATCATAGCACCAACATCGTGGTGGGAGCAGAGATTGTTGGCTATAGGATCCACTGAAGGGCTCCCTCTACACTAGGATGGAAATAGGATAGGGGGAGGTAAGAAGGATGATAAGTATATCATGGATGAGTGACAAGTTCATTGTCATGGTTTGTGTGACATCTGTGTAGAGTCCAAGGTGTTATATGTGGAGTGGTGAGGGGAAGAGGATGGAGTCAGGAGAGGAGTGTACTAGCATGCCCATAAAAGGAATCAGATGTAGTTTTGTAACTATCCTGTCAACATTTTTCCAGTGACAAGAAGCTGGATTTAAACTAAGAATACACAGGCCCGGAACAGATACAAAGTATCTTGTCCAACACTAACAATTCAACCCATCTACTACTGGAGACTGGCACTAACCCTGGGAAAATGGCGTGAACTCTTTTGTGACCATATTTCAATTAATTAATAAAGAATTTTGAAGGATTTACTAGAATTTCAATACTGGGATAGGAACTTCAAATATGGTTTTTATAGAAAATTATGTTGGGAAACTTTAATTTAAATAGGAAGATTTAAAATGGGTGATTTTGTTTAATAGAACAAGAGATGATTTTAGCTAGATTGGTGTCAGAGTTAAAACATTAAACACACAGAAACCAATAAGTAAAAGACTAAGAGAAGAAAATAAGAAGACTAACAAATTCCGGCCGACTGATTCTACACTTGTCGGTGTTGATACCGCTTCTAACCTGACTGCACATGTCAATTCTTTTCATGAAGATTATAAACAGAAGTGAGAATATGCACTCTCGTCAGAGACTGACACCCACATTGAATAGTTTCAACTTTACACCATTTATTGTAACACAAATACTACGTACATGCAATTAGAACGTCTGAAAAAAAAGAGTCAATAGACAGATTTTATGAGCAAAGGCAACTGATATGGAAATCCAGTGCTAGACTATGAGCAAGATGGCTGGTTAACATCCATCAGCTAGGTTGAAAAATAAAAATTAAAAGAAAAATATGAAGAAATAATATTGGCTTAGAAGGAATTAAGTAATACGATTGTAGAATTAAATGTTCTTCTGAGAGAGGAGAATGGTTGAGAGGCAGACAAGATTTTATAAGTATGGAAACAAGAAATCTACATAATAATACTTTGGTCTAATCTATGTTTGCCTTCTCTTCTCTACACATTTTACAATGAAGTCTTTAACAATACTATATCACCAACAATGACTATTGACTATTGCACAGAAAGAAATCTAATATATATATTTATATATATATATATATATATATACTCACACACACACATATATTTATACATACATATATGTATACATACATATATTTATATTAAATGTAATACTATAATACATGTGTAGTAGTAATAGTAGACATTGATTGGTATCAATATATCATCATCCTTTTGACATGCTTTTCCAAGATTGCATAGGTTATGTGCATGTATATATACATATACATGTATTGTATGTATGTATATATATATATATATATATATATATATATTTCTAGTTGATATATATATATATGAATAGACACACATGTATGAATACACATACACCTATATATACATATATAATATTCTAAGATGTGTAGTATAAGTAGTAACAATTGATTGGTATAAATATCAATATATATAGTCGAGAGACATAACAGAAGTAATTCTGACTTTCATAGTTTTTGGTTGTTTTTTTTTCCCCTTCTCTTCAGATGTTTCAGTGGAAAGGAACATTACCAGTGGCATATATACTACTAATGGTATGTATGTCTATGGCTGTGCATGTCATCATTGAATGTTTTTCCCTGTTACCGACCTCTGATAGGCTGGGTAAGGTACATTTAAGGGCATCTTGCTTACATAAGTTCCTTCACTCTACAAACTGCACTGGGTAGATTTGATCAAGGCATTACCACTAGAAAGAAAGGTTGTTGTCTTTGACCCAACTGAAGATCATTTGTTTGGCAAGTTTTCTATGGCTGGATATCCTTTCTATCATCAACTGCTTTTAGAGAGTGTACTGGGTGCATTTTATCAGGGTACCAACTAACACACCCACACACATACACAATCTAGGAGAGCAGTTACTCTGAATAAAAACTGATACAGAGAGGACTCTTAAATGCTGACCGACGACATCTCTAGTGCTGCAGCCACAATAAAATGCATGAAACACTCTCTAAGTGGCAGGAGATAGGAAGGGCATCTATAAACATATAGTATATTAACATGATTGAGAGCTACACACAAATATATATTTTTGTTTCTCTTATGGGAAGTTAGACATTAAAATAAACCTGTCAGGGCTATGTAGCAGTAAGAAAAACACAAAGCAGTCAAATTATGTATGGAGAAGTGAATATGTGAATATGTGAAGAGAGCTTATTTTGGATGTAACAAAAGAATGCTAATAGAATAGGAATGTGGTTTTTCTTGTTTGTTTTTAAGTAGGTTTCTAGGTTCTATCTTCCTTAGGTTACTGAGTTTTTTTCTTGGCCAGTTAATGATGGAACTTGGTCTATTTGCTAAATAGTGTGATTGACAGCTTGATATTTGCAAAGTGGTTTTAATAAGAAAAAATAGAATATAAAAGGTATGTGTTGGTACTACAATGAGATGCACCTAGTACACCCTGTAAAGTGGTTGCTGATAGAAATTCCCAACTTTTCTCGTAACACTTTAGCATTTAAACCGCCTGTATCCGGCCAGAATTCTCTCATCTCTTTCTGTTCAAATCAGCTGTAACTGGCCACTCATACTGATGTTAAGGTATTGTTCTAAAATAAATAATATCAAAATATCATAGATTCAATATTATATGAGATATTATGTGAGATAAAGCATTTATCACAAAAATACAATAGTAAATATGGAGTAATATAAATGTCTGTGGAATGCTCAATGATTTGTAGGTTAATATCACAAGCAGGCTGTGCCTTTGATTAAGCAACTGGAACACTCCTTGTTCGAACTGACAGAGGTCCAACAGACATCAAGCAGGTTTTGTGTGAAGGAAAGGAAAATTTAACTTTCTTAGAATCTCTATAATCACAGTAATGGAAGTTGAGCTTTTGGTTGCTTTTATTAAAGTTATCTGAATTACTGGAAGGTCACAGCTGTCACAGTCAGAATAACATTAGAAATGTTGAATGTTTAAACTGTTGTCATAATATTGGAAAAACTAAATCAAAACAAACAGATGCTTTCATAAATATGCATGGTCACAATAGAAAACATAATTAAAGACTTAAGTGTAGCTAGGTACGTGGAAAAATATTAACAGAAACAGTTAATTGTAATACTGTAGTAGTTGATGGGATTACACCGTATAACAAACATTTTTTTTTTCTCTGTTCCTGGCTTGTTCCTTTGTGTTGCTTAAGTCCCAAATAAATAAAAAAAAGTCCTATTAAACAGTTAAAAGTTTGGGTTTGTAAAAATTCTAAGCTATTCACTAGAATTATTTGTATGCTGGATTTTACGTTGTATGTAAGTTTAATTTGCTTATGTTAAATGATTTTTTTTTTTTATATGTTTCAGGTTAAATTAAAATTATAAAATAAAGAGTAATACCTAAAGAAAATTATAAAAGTTCAATAAAGTATAAAATTGTTAAAAAATGGATTAAAGAGATTTATTGATACTGGATTTTTGCACCCTGAATAAAGGGTAAGTTGTGTTTTAAGCACAAATTTTCATTAGTATGATTAGTGTTCTTTTATATTATTTAAATATGTATTTCCTTTTCCAATATTTATTTTGTATTGCATATCAAATTTATTTTCCAAGACAAGTATTCTGATGAAGAGGAGGAGATGGGTGCTGAGGACTTGGATTACCTGCCTGAGGTACCAGAAAAAGTTCCTCACTTCCCAAACCCAAAAGAAGTCAATGACTTGGTCAGGGATATGGGTCTGACCAAGTCCAATGCAGAGCTACTCATCTCCAGGATGAAGCAATGGAACTTGGTCAAGGAGGAAGTGCAGGTGACAAGTCAGAGAAGTCGACACAAACCTTTCTCAGGCTTTTACACTCTTAGGGATGGCCTCTGCTTCTGCCGTGACATACCTGGACTGTTTGACGTTATTGGGGTGCTGTTTGTGCTTAAGGAGTGGCGGCTATTTATAGACAGCTCCACCACAAGTTTGAAGGCTGTCCTCCTCCACAATGGAAACAAGTTCCCAACACTGCCTCTAGCTCATTCAGTCTGCCTGAAGGAAGGTTACTACAGTATGAAAGTCCTCTTGGAAGCTCTGCAATACAACCAGTACAATTGGGAAATCATTGGAGACTTCAAGATGGTGGCTTTCCTGCTTGGACTCCAAGGAGGCTTTATCAAATTCAAATGCTTCCTCTGCCTTTGGGACAGCAAAGCCACCTCTGACCACTACAAAAGAACTGGGAGCAGCGAACAGAATTTGTAGTTGGGACCCGGAACGTCATGTGGGAGCCACTATTTGATCCCAGGTTTGTGCTCATGCCGCCACTGCACATTAAGTTGGGGTTGATGAAGCAGTTTGTGAAGGCTCTCAACCAAGAATCAGCCGCTTTTAAGTACGTTCTTGAGTTCTCCCCCAAGTTATCTCAGGCCAAAATCAAAGGTGGAATTTTTGTTGGACCTTAGATAAAGAAGGTGTTTGAGTCTACCGAGTTCTCCAATAAGGTCAATAGGATTGAGATAACAGCATGGAACTGTTTCAAGGCAGTTGTTAAGGGCTTCCTGGGCAACTACAGAGCTGAAAACTACCAGCAACTGGTGCAGGATCTGATAAAGGCTTTTGGCGCCATGGGATGCAGGATGTCGCTTAAACTCCATATGCTGGACGCTCACTTGGAAAAGTTCAGGGACAATATGGGCGCCTACTCAGAAGAACAAGGCGAACGATTCCACCAAGATGTGAAAGAGATAGAGCGGAGGTACCAGGGCCACTACAATGAAAAAATGATGAAGGACTATATCTGGGGGCTGATGGAGGACTATATCTGGGGGCTAGTGCAGGAATGCGACCTGGACTACAACTGCAAATCCAGGAAATCCAGTCATTTCTGACGTGTATAAGTTGCTTTATAAGTGTTATTTGTTTTTACTTGTTTGCTTTTGATAAGCTTGTGTAATAAAATAAATATATACTCTGTGGATTTAATTATATGAACTGATAACGCATCATGTTGGTATGGTCACATGATGCGCATGAAAGACGACAGCTGTATAAAAAAGTGCAGGGCGTTCAAAATAGACGGTAGCCACGGAGTAAGCAGACCCAGAAAAACCTGGGATGACTTGATAAATTCCGACCTCTCTCACACACCTCTCCAAGACAATGTTACTGGACTGAGATTTTTGGCGCTACGCAGTAATACAGAAGACCCGCCTTGCCTAAGTACAAAGCAAAACCTATAGTCAGTAGGCACCTCTAACAAAAATACACCCCCGTTCCACCACCCCACCCCTTTCGATGTAAAGTTACGTTGGTACCACAACATCCAGTCCGAAATAAATGAGGTCGTGTAGGTGTCACGAAAAAGAAAAACACACAGTCCACGCTGTAATGTGGCCGTGTAGGTAACACGGTAAAAACCTCCCAGTCCACACTGTAAATGTGGTTGGTGTTAGGAAGGGCATCCAGCCGTAGAAAACCCGCCAGACAGTCCTATACGAGCAAGACAACCAATCTTGCCTCAAGTGGGAAAATTCCTGTCCAAACCCATGCTAGCGTGGAAGATGGACGTTAAACGATGATGATGATAATAAATTTTTTAAAAATGTGTTTTTTCTTGAAAATATGAAAATTTCGAAATATCAAACTCCTGACCACAAGCCCAAACTTCTGATTAAATAATAGTGTTTTTTTTTTATAATAATGGGATATAACAAACCATGAAATGACACTTAGAACCGGGGAACAAAAAATATGTTACACAGTGTTATTATAGCACGGTAGTGATGGAGAAATTATAGTATGGTAGTCAGTTCAATTTCCAATTGTATGGCAATATTTTATTGACTTTTGTGTTGGCTTATCATCACCATTTAATGTCTTATTTTTCATGCTTGCATGGGTTAGACAGGTTGCCCATGTTATGACGCCAGTTGGCTGCACCGTACCTTGCTCAAATAGAACTGTATTTTGGTCAGTTTTAAAGCTGGATGCCTTTCCTAACACCAACCACCTATAGTGTGGAACTTGGTGGTCCCGTTATGAGGAGGTTATATATACACATAATACACAAACACAGATATATGTATACATTTATGAATGTTTATGCAATAGATAGTTTACAGTATCTTAGGTGTTACCTTAAATTTAAACAATTTTTATATTATCCATTCTACAAACTGAACAAAGCCCCAAATTATATTCACAAACTAGTCAACCAAACTAGAAATATTAACAATCATCTAACTTAATTCTGTCATGAGTTACTTATGCTATAACCTTTTCAGTAACCTTCATAAGCTGGTCCATTAACTTGATACCTTTGTAGTCACTTCTCTTTAGTGTATCTCATTTGCCTTTGTAACAGATTATGATGTTACTTGCTGCACTAGTCATTTGGTATGACACCATCCTGTATTACTTGATTAGTTATGCATTGGACTAGCTTGCAACCTGCTAGAGGTTTTAACATCCCAGCAACTACATCACATGGTTCAGCTGCCTTCCCTATTTCTATCTCCTTACTTGCTTTATTTACACTAATTTCAACTTTTATAGCCGATTCCTAGGTTGAATTTACAGGGGGTAGATCGTCACTCTCCAAATAATTCTGTTCATTCATCAGCCTCTTATAATATGACCTGCATGCTGCTTTCTTTTCAGCATAAATCAGGGCAAATGCTCGACTATCATTTTGGACAAACTTTTCTCCAATGTTTCAACTTTCTTTGGCACTTTATCTTAGGTGTGTCAAAGCTGACCTTTTGAATTTCTGGTGTGTTAGATCTTTGACAGTTCTGACAAGTATTCCAGCTGTTTAATCAAAGGAGAAGCATATTCATGAAATAAACAAGCAAATGGCTGAGCATTCTATATACAGCGTGACAGTGTGTGACAAGACTGGCTCTTTGTAACATACGTACAACAAATTTTTGCCACTTGAGTTGATTGGGACAATGTAAAATAAAGTGTGATATACTGCCGGAAATCAACCACATGACCTTATGAGATGAACATCTTAAACAGGAAGTCATGCACTACTATATAGATTCTAAGAAAGTGAAATTTTTCTTTCCCTTACGTTAACCTGCTTAATAGTTAGAGAAAAGGTCAGATGATGGTGATGATGGTGGTGGTGGTGGTGATGATGGTGGTGGTGGTGATGATGGTGGTGATGTTGGTGATCATGGTGATGATCTCCATCTACAGGATTACTATTCTGTAGATGGAGAAAAATTAACGTGAAATCTAAAGGTTGGTATTTGTTAGCCAGCTTATAATTCAACACCAATAACAGAAGATGTGTGTGTATCATCATCTTTTAAGGATTGGACAGGTTCTTACTAACTCAATACTTAAGTGGAGCAACTGACTCCCCAGATAGGCTGGGGGTCCACATGTTGTTTACATAGTCCTATGCTCTACCGAGTGCATTTCATTGTGACACAAGCATGAATTATTTTTGATATAACTGAAGGGTCCTCCCAACCCCTTGTACGAAATTTGAAATTGTAATCGCTACAATGCAGATAAATATAATAATAGTTGATAACCATAAATAATAATTGAATAAATCAGGTAAAGTACCTTTGAAAATGGGGTCTGCATCTCACTATTGAGTCCACAAGAGAACTTGTGCCTATTGACACAACTGAAGGGTTCTCCCAACTCCTTGTTTGGCAAGCTTTCTATGGTTGTATGCCCTTCTCAACAACAACCACTTTACAGCATGTATTGGGTGCTTTTATTGTGTAGATTACCAGCACTAAGAAAGTTGTCATGTCCCTGACACAACTGAAGGGTCCTCCCAACCCTTTGTTTAGCAAGCTTTCTATGGCTGGATACCCTTCATACAACCAGCCACTTTACAGCATGTAGTAATAAGTTTATAATAAAAGAAAACAATAAAAGTACTATGTAGTGCAGTTAAACCCTATTGTTTTATAGTTATATACAGATTTTCTCAATCTAGATAAAGTGTAGATGTGATAGTCATAATTGTTGAGTAATTATAAGATTTGAGAAGATAATTAAGTATTTAAAATACTCATTAACTAATCTGCCCAGAGTATGCTTACTTTTGACTTACACAGACATAGTTCACCCATCCAACCTATACCAACATGGAAAAATAGGCATTAGATGATGATGATGATGATGGTGGTGGTGGTGGTGGGGGTGATAGTGATGATGGTGGGGGTGGGGGTGATAGTGATGGTGGTGGGGTGATAGTGATTATTATGGTGGTGGTGGTGGTGGTGGGGTGATAGTGATTATTATGGTGGTGGTGGTGGTGATGATTGTGGTGCTGGTGGTTGTGGCGAAACTTAAAATAATAAAAAATAATCAAGATTCTAAAAAGTAACATTTCTGAATTCAGTGACAGAAGGAACTGATGATAGATAACTAGCGTTATATACTTTATGTAGGAAATTATTATTTAGAACTGTAATGATAAAAGTAATGTTGTGATAACATTCCACAAAAGGTTGATAATTCAAGCCCAACCAGGGACAACTGAAAGATTTTTATAAGCACAGACATGGCTGTGAGGTTAAGGAGTTTGCTTTGCAGCCTCATGGCTTCAAGATCTGACCAATGCCTTATGAATTTGAGTGGAATTTGGTAGACAGAAATTGTAGAATAGATGTAAAATGATGATAAGTGTGTGTGTGTGTGTGTGTGTGGGTGTGTGTTAATGTCCCATAATTTATTAGTTCAACAAAAAGTGATCAATAAAATAAGTACCAGACTTGGAAATATTACTGGGGTCGATATAACAAACTAAATTCCTTTAAGCATAGCCACAGTCTAATGACTAACTACTAAAAGAATAACACTGCCCCCCCCCCCCCACCTAGGCACAGAGTGTCACTTTCTCCCCTTCCCCCTCTCTTTTTCCTGTTGCCTAATAGTCCATGCCCTTTCCCTACTTTTCTTCACATTTATGGCATTTATAGCCCTTTCCGCTACAGCCAGATCTGCCCTTCTTTACCCTTTACCCCTTGATTTTTCATTACTTAATTTTGTTTTTCTTTAATATTTCCATCATTGTAAAATATAACATTTCCATTGTTTGTAATATGAAACTGATGAGAAATATATTAAGGAAGTACAATTAAATTTACACCTTTGAACTATGTTGGATCAACCGATCTTCTACAAGATTGTATCTCATAGTTGTAGCTGTATCTCAGTTGTTTTAATGATAGGATCTCCAATCCAATTATTAAAAACAATGATAAAAAGGAATACAACACACTGCCCAGTCCAGGAATAGAACCCACAACCTTATGATTATGAGAGCAACACCCTAACCACTAGGCTATGTGGTTTCATTAACAAGTAAAAGAAGAAAATATGATATTGTGATGAAAAATTATGTAACTATGATTACAAATATATTAATATGTAATGATATATGATCACACACATTTTACATAGTATTTCTTATGTCAAGTGAATTGAAACAATTTGAAGAGAGACCACAATGTAGTAACTAGCTATGCAGTAATCAATATATTTTACCTAACAATACATTATTAGACAGACAAGGTGACTTTCAGCAAGAAGTTTCATTGTTATTTAACTATGTAAACAGTGAAATTATATGACTTAGTAGTTAGGATGTTCAGCTCATGATCACAAGGTCATGCGTTTTCTTCATGGTTGTGTATTGTGTCCTTGAGCAAGACACTTTACTTCACATTGCTCCAGTCTACTCAGCTGGCAAAAGATGATAGTTATTTAACTATATATATAGTGAAGTTACATGACTTAGTGGTTAGGATGTTCAACTCATGATCACAATATCATGAGTTTTCTTCATGGTTGTGTGTTGTGTCCTTGAGCAAGACACTTTAGTTCATATTGGTCCAGTCCACTCAGCTAGCAAAATATGAGCTGTATATGTAATAAAAAGGACCAACTTTGTCATATAGTGTGTGATAGTGAATTTCCCTGAAAAATACATTAATGGTACACATATCTGTGGAATGCTCAGCCACTTGTAAATTAAATTCATGAGTAGGCCATATTAGTGATTGAGTAAATGAAACACTGTCAGAACTGACAAGGGTTCAACACACACACAAAGCTATGTAAGCTACAACATTTTTATTTTATTTGGGAGAATGAGGCACATAACTGCACAATGTAGAGCAAGCTTAGGGTGCTGAATTGTGTAGTGCTAAATTAAAAGAAGTGCAGTATTTGGTTATAAGCAATGCAGTGTCAACGTATGAGGTGTGGTGTGGTGTACAGTAATGTTGTCAGTGTCTATGAGAGGTGTAGTGTGGTGTACTGTAATGTCAGTGTCTATGAGAGGTGTAGTGTGGTGTACTGTAATGTCAGTGGCTATGAGAGGTGTAGTGTGGTGTACTGTAATGGCAGTGTCTATGAGAGGTGTAGTGTGGTGTACTGTAATGTCAGTGTCTATGAGAGGTGTAGTGTGGTGTACTGTAATGTCAGTGTCTATGAGAGGTGTAGTGTGGTGTACTGTAATGTCAGTGTCTATGAGAGGTGTAGTGTGGTGTACTGTAATGTCAGTGTCTATGAGAGGTGTAGTGTGGTGTACTGTAATGTCAGTGTCTATGAGAGGTGTAGTGTGGTGTACTGTAATGTCAGTGTCTATGAGAGGTGTAGTGTGGTGTACTGTAATGTCAGTGTCTATGAGAGGTGTAGTGTGGTGTATTGTAATGTCAGTGTCTATGAGAGGTGTAGTGTGGTGTATTGTAATGTCAGTGTCTATGAGAGGTGTAGTGTGGTGTATTGTAATGTCAGTGTCTATGAGAGGTGTGGTGTGGTGTACTGTAATGTCAGTGTCTATGAGAGGTGTAGTGTGGTGTATTGTAATGTCAGTGTCTATGAGAGGTGTAGTGTGGTGTATGTAATGTCAGTGTCTATGAGAGGTGTAGTGTGGTGTATTGTAATGTCGTCAGTGTCTATGAGAGGTGTAGTGTGGTGTACTGTAATGTCAGTGTCTATGAGAGGTGTAGTGTGGTGTACTGTAATGTCAGTGTCTATGAGAGGTGTAGTGTGGTGTACTGTAATGTCAGTGTCTATGAGAGGTGTAGTGTGGTGTACTCTAATGTCAGTGTCTATGAGAGGTGTAGTGTGGTGTACTGTAATGTCAGTGTCTATGAGAGGTGTAGTGTGGTGTCTTGTAATGTCAGTGGCTATGAGAGGTGTACTGTGGTGTACTGTAATGTCAGTGTCTATGAGAGGTGTAGTGTGGTGTACTGTAATGTCGTCAGTGGCTATGAGAGGTGTAGTGTGGTGTACTGTAATGTCAGTGTCTATGAGAGGTGTAGTGTGGTGTACTGTAATGTCAGTGTCTATGAGAGGTGTAGTGTGGTGTATTGTAATGTCGTCAGTGTCTATGAGAGGTGTAGTGTGGTGTACTGTAATGTCAGTGTCTATGAGAGGTGTAGTGTGGTGTACTGTAATGTTGTCAGTGTCTATGAGAGGTGTAGTGTGGTGTACTGTAATGTCAGTGGCTATGAGAGGTGTAGTGTGGTGTACTGTAATGTCAGTGTCTATGAGAGGTGTAGTGTGGTGTACTGTAATGTCAGTGTCTATGAGAGGTGTAGTGTGGTGTACTGTAATGTCAGTGTCTATGAGAGGTGTAGTGTGGTGTACTGTAATGTCAGTGGCTATGAGAGGTGTAGTGTGGTGTACTGTAATGTCAGTGTCTATGAGAGGTGTAGTGTGGTGTACTGTAATGTCAGTGTCTATGAGAGGTGTAGTGTGGTGTACTGTAATGTCAGTGTCTATGAGAGGTGTAGTGTGGTGTACTGTAATGTCAGTGTCTATGAGAGGTGTAGTGTGGTGTACTGTAATGTCAGTGTCTATGAGAGGTGTAGTGTGGTGTACTGTAATGTCAGTGTCTATGAGAGGTGTAGTGTGGTGTACTGTAATGTCAGAGTCTATGAGAGGTGTAGTGTGGTGTACTGTAATGTCAGTGTCTATGAGAGGTGTAGTGTGGTGTACTGTAATGTCAGTGTCTATGAGAGGTGTAGTGTGGTGTACTGTAATGTCAGTGTCTATGAGAAGTGTAGTGTGGTGTACTGTAATGTCAGTGTCTATGAGAGGTGTAGTGTGGTGTACTGTAATGTCAGTGTCTATGAGAGGTGTAGTGTGGTGTATTGTAATGTCAGTGTCTATGAGAGGTGTAGTGTGGTGTATGTAATGTCAGTGTCTATGAGAGGTGTAGTGTGGTGTACTGTAATGTCGTCAGTGTCTATGAGAGGTGTAGTGTGGTGTACTGTAATGTCAGTGTCTATGAGAGGTGTAGTGTGGTGTACTGTAATGTCAGTGTCTATGAGAGGTGTAGTGTGGTGTACTGTAATGTCAGTGTCTATGAGAGGTGTAGTGTGGTGTCTTGTAATGTCAGTGGCTATGAGAGGTGTAGTGTGGTGTACTGTAATGTTGTCAGTGTCTATGAGAGGTGTAGTGTGGTGTACTGTAATGTCAGTGTCTATGAGAGGTGTAGTGTGGTGTACTGTAATGTCAGTGTCTATGAGAGGTGTAGTGTGGTGTCTTGTAATGTCAGTGGCTATGAGAGGTGTAGTGTGGTGTACTGTAATGTCAGTGTCTATGAGAGGTGTAGTGTGGTGTACTGTAATGTTGTCAGTGTCTATGAGAGGTGTAGTGTGGTGTACTGTAATGTCAGTGTCTATGAGAGGTGTAGTGTGGTGTACTGTAATGTCAGTGTCTATGAGAGGTGTAGTGTGGTGTCTTGTAATGTCAGTGGCTATGAGAGGTGTAGTGTGGTGTACTGTAATGTCAGTGTCTATGAGAGGAGTAGTGTGGTGTACAGTAATGTTGTCAGTGTCTATGAGAGGTGTAGTGTGGTGTACTGTAATGTCAGTGTCTATGAGAGGTGTAGTGTGGTGTACTGTAATGTCGTCAGTGTCTATGAGAGGTGTAGTGTGGTGTACTGTAATGTCAGTGTCTATGAGAGGTGTAGTGTGGTGTATTGTAATGTCGTCAGTGTCTATGAGAGGTGTAGTGTGGTGTACTGTAATGTCAGTGTCTATGAGAGGTGTAGTGTGGTGTACTGTAATGTTGTCAGTGTCTATGAGAGGTGTAGTGTGGTGTACTGTAATGTCAGTGGCTATGAGAGGTGTAGTGTGGTGTACTGTAATGTCAGTGTCTATGAGAGGTGTAGTGTGGTGTACTGTAATGTCAGTGTCTATGAGAGGTGTAGTGTGGTGTACTGTAATGTCAGTGTCTATGAGAGGTGTAGTGTGGTGTACTGTAATGTCAGTGTCTATGAGAGGTGTAGTATGGTGTATTGTAATGTCAGTGTCTATGAGAGGTGTAGTGTGGTGTACTGTAATGTCAGTGTCTATGAGAGGTGTAGTGTGGTGTACTGTAATGTCAGTGTCTATGAGAGGTGTAGTGTGGTGTACTGTAATGTCAGTGTCTATGAGAGGTGTAGTGTGGTGTACTGTAATGTCAGTGTCTATGAGAGGTGTAGTGTGGTGTACTGTAATGTCAGTGTCTATGAGAGGTGTAGTGTGGTGTATTGTAATTTCAGTGTCTATGAGAGGTGTAGTGTGGTGTACTGTAATGTCAGTGTCTATGAGAGGTGTAGTGTGGTGTACTGTAATGTCAGTGTCTATGAGAGGTGTAGTGTGGTGTACTGTAATGTCAGTGTCTATGAGAGGTGTAGTGTGGTGTACTGTAATGTCAGTGTCTATGAGAGGTGTAGTGTGGTGTACTGTAATGTCAGTGTCTATGAGAGGTGTAGTGTGGTGTACTGTAATGTCAGTGTCTATGAGAGGTGTAGTGTGGTGTATTGTAATGTCAGTGTCTATGAGAGGTGTAGTGTGGTGTACTGTAATGTCAGTGTCTATGAGAGGTGTAGTGTGGTGTATTGTAATGTCAGTGTCTATGAGAGGTGTAGTGTGGTGTACTGTAATGTCAGTGTCTATGAGAGGTGTAGTGTGGTGTACTGTAATGTCAGTGTCTATGTGAGGTGTAGTGTGGTGTACTGTAATGTCAGTGTCTATGAGAGGTGTAGTGTGGTGTACTGTAATGTCAGTGTCTATGAGAGGTGTAGTGTGGTGTACTGTAATGTCAGTGGCTATGAGAGGTGTAGTGTGGTGTACAGTAATGTTGTCAGTGTCTATGAGAGGTGTAGTGTGGTGTACTGTAATGTCAGTGTCTATGAGAGGTGTAGTGTGGTGTACTGTAATGTCAGTGTCTATGAGAGGTGTAGTGTGGTGTACTGTAATGTCAGTGTCTATGAGAGGTGTAGTGTGGTGTACTGTAATGTCAGTGTATATGAGAGGTGTAGTGTGGAGTACTGTAATGTCAGTGTCTATGAGAGGTGTAGTGTGGTGTACTGTAATGTCAGTGTCTATGAGAGGTGTAGTGTTGTGTACTGTAATGTCAGTGTCTATGAGAGGTGTAGTGTGGTGTACTGTAATGTCAGTGTCTATGAGAGGTGTAGTGTGGTGTACTGTAATGTCAGTGTCTATGAGAGGTGTAGTGTGGTGTACTGTAATGTCAGTGTCTATGAGAGGTGTAGTGTGGTGTACTCTAATGTCAGTGTCTATGAGAGGTGTAGTGTGGTGTACTGTAATGTCAGTGTCTATGAGAAGTGTAGTGTGGTGTACTGTAATGTCAGTGTCTATGAGAGGTGTAGTGTGGTGTACTGTAATGTCAGTGTCTATGAGAGGTGTAGTGTGGTGTACTGTAATGTCAGTGTCTATGAGAGGTGTAGTGTGGTGTCTTGTAATGTCAGTGGCTATGAGAGGTGTAGTGTGGTGTACTGTAATGTCAGTGTCTATGAGAGGTGTAGTGTGGTGTACTGTAATGTTGTCAGTGTCTATGAGAGGTGTAGTGTGGTGTACTGTAATGTCAGTGTCTATGAGAGGTGTAGTGTGGTGTACTGTAATGTCAGTGTCTATGAGAGGTGTAGTGTGGTGTCTTGTAATGTCAGTGGCTATGAGAGGTGTAGTGTGGTGTACTGTAATGTCAGTGTCTATGAGAGGAGTAGTGTGGTGTACAGTAATGTTGTCAGTGTCTATGAGAGGTGTAGTGTGGTGTACTGTAATGTCAGTGTCTATGAGAGGTGTAGTGTGGTGTACTGTAATGTCGTCAGTGTCTATGAGAGGTGTAGTGTGGTGTACTGTAATGTCAGTGTCTATGAGAGGTGTAGTGTGGTGTATTGTAATGTCGTCAGTGTCTATGAGAGGTGTAGTGTGGTGTACTGTAATGTCAGTGTCTATGAGAGGTGTAGTGTGGTGTACTGTAATGTTGTCAGTGTCTATGAGAGGTGTAGTGTGGTGTACTGTAATGTCAGTGGCTATGAGAGGTGTAGTGTGGTGTACTGTAATGTCAGTGTCTATGAGAGGTGTAGTGTGGTGTACTGTAATGTCAGTGTCTATGAGAGGTGTAGTGTGGTGTACTGTAATGTCAGTGTCTATGAGAGGTGTAGTGTGGTGTACTGTAATGTCAGTGTCTATGAGAGGTGTAGTATGGTGTATTGTAATGTCAGTGTCTATGAGAGGTGTAGTGTGGTGTACTGTAATGTCAGTGTCTATGAGAGGTGTAGTGTGGTGTACTGTAATGTCAGTGTCTATGAGAGGTGTAGTGTGGTGTACTGTAATGTCAGTGTCTATGAGAGGTGTAGTGTGGTGTACTGTAATGTCAGTGTCTATGAGAGGTGTAGTGTGGTGTACTGTAATGTCAGTGTCTATGAGAGGTGTAGTGTGGTGTATTGTAATTTCAGTGTCTATGAGAGGTGTAGTGTGGTGTACTGTAATGTCAGTGTCTATGAGAGGTGTAGTGTGGTGTACTGTAATGTCAGTGTCTATGAGAGGTGTAGTGTGGTGTACTGTAATGTCAGTGTCTATGAGAGGTGTAGTGTGGTGTACTGTAATGTCAGTGTCTATGAGAGGTGTAGTGTGGTGTACTGTAATGTCAGTGTCTATGAGAGGTGTAGTGTGGTGTACTGTAATGTCAGTGTCTATGAGAGGTGTAGTGTGGTGTATTGTAATGTCAGTGTCTATGAGAGGTGTAGTGTGGTGTACTGTAATGTCAGTGTCTATGAGAGGTGTAGTGTGGTGTATTGTAATGTCAGTGTCTATGAGAGGTGTAGTGTGGTGTACTGTAATGTCAGTGTCTATGAGAGGTGTAGTGTGGTGTACTGTAATGTCAGTGTCTATGTGAGGTGTAGTGTGGTGTACTGTAATGTCAGTGTCTATGAGAGGTGTAGTGTGGTGTACTGTAATGTCAGTGTCTATGAGAGGTGTAGTGTGGTGTACTGTAATGTCAGTGGCTATGAGAGGTGTAGTGTGGTGTACAGTAATGTTGTCAGTGTCTATGAGAGGTGTAGTGTGGTGTACTGTAATGTCAGTGTCTATGAGAGGTGTAGTGTGGTGTACTGTAATGTCAGTGTCTATGAGAGGTGTAGTGTGGTGTACTGTAATGTCAGTGTCTATGAGAGGTGTAGTGTGGTGTACTGTAATGTCAGTGTATATGAGAGGTGTAGTGTGGAGTACTGTAATGTCAGTGTCTATGAGAGGTGTAGTGTGGTGTACTGTAATGTCAGTGTCTATGAGAGGTGTAGTGTTGTGTACTGTAATGTCAGTGTCTATGAGAGGTGTAGTGTGGTGTACTGTAATGTCAGTGTCTATGAGAGGTGTAGTGTGGTGTACTGTAATGTCAGTGTCTATGAGAGGTGTAGTGTGGTGTACTGTAATGTCAGTGTCTATGAGAGGTGTAGTGTGGTGTACTCTAATGTCAGTGTCTATGAGAGGTGTAGTGTGGTGTACTGTAATGTCAGTGTCTATGAGAAGTGTAGTGTGGTGTACTGTAATGTCAGTGTCTATGAGAGGTGTAGTGTGGTGTACTGTAATGTCAGTGTCTATGAGAGGTGTAGTGTGGTGTACTGTAATGTCAGTGTCTATGTGAGGTGTAGTGTGGTGTACTGTAATGTCTGTCTATGAGAGGTGTAGTGTGGTGTACTGTAATGTCAGTGTCTATGAGAGGTGTAGTGTGGTGTACAGTAATGTTGTCAGTGTCTATGAGAGGTGTAGTGTGGTGTACTGTAATGTCAGTGTCTATGAGAGGTGTAGTGTGGTGTATTGTAATGTCAGTGTCTATGAGAGGTGTAGTGTGGTGTACAGTAATGTTGTCAGTGTCTATGAGAGGTGTAGTGTGGTGTACTGTAATGTCAGTGTCTATGAGAGGTGTAGTGTGGTGTATTGTAATGTCAGTGTCTATGAGAGGTGTAGTGTGGTGTACAGTAATGTTGTCAGTGTCTATGAGAGGTGTAGTGTTGTGTACTGTAATGTCAGTGTCTATGAGAGGTGTAGTGTGGTGTATTGTAATGTCAGTGTCTATGAGAGGTGTAGTGTGGTGTACTGTAATGTCAGTGGCTATGAGAGGTGTAGTGTGGTGTACAGTAATGTTGTCAGTGTCTATGAGAGGTGTAGTGTTGTGTACTGTAATGTCAGTGTCTATGAGAGGTGTAGTGTGGTGTATTGTAATGTCAGTGTCTATGAGAGGTGTAGTGTGGTGTACTGTAATGTCAGTGTCTATGAGAGGTGTAGTGTGGTGTACTGTAATGTCAGTGTCTATGAGAGGTGTAGTGTGGTGTACTGTAATGTCAGTGTCTATGTGAGGTGTAGTGTGGTGTACTGTAATGTCAGTGTCTATGAGAGGTGTAGTGTGGTGTACTGTAATGTCAGTGTCTATGAGAGGTGTAGTGTGGTGTACTGTAATGTCAGTGGCTATGAGAGGTGTAGTGTGGTGTACAGTAATGTTGTCAGTGTCTATGAGAGGTGTAGTGTGGTGTACTGTAATGTCAGTGTCTATGAGAGGTGTAGTGTGGTGTACTGTAATGTCAGTGTCTATGAGAGGTGTAGTGTGGTGTACTGTAATGTCAGTGTCTATGAGAGGTGTAGTGTGGTGTACTGTAATGTCAGTGTCTATGAGAGGTGTGGTGTGGTGTACTGTAATGTCAGTGTCTATGAGAGGTGTGGTGTGGTGTACTGTAATGTCAGTGTCTATGAGAGGTGTAGTGTGGTGTACTGTAATGTCAGTGTCTATGAGAGGTGTAGTGTGGTGTACTGTAATGTCAGTGTATATGAGAGGTGTAGTGTGGAGTACTGTAATGTCAGTGTCTATGAGAGTTGTAGTGTGGTGTACTGTAATGTCAGTGTCTATGAGAGGAGTAGTGTGGTGTACTGTAATGTCAGTGTCTATGAGAGGTGTAGTGTGGTGTATTGTAATGTCAGTGTCTATGAGAGGTGTAGTGTGGTGTACTGTAATGTCAGTGTCTATGAGAGGTGTAGTGTGGTGTACTGTAATGTCAGTGTCTATGAGAGGTGTAGTGTGGTGTACAGTAATGTCAGTGGCTATGAGAGGTGTAGTGTGGTGTACAGTAATGTTGTCAGTGTCTATGAGAGGTGTAGTGTGGTGTACTGTAATGTCAGTGTCTATGAGAGGTGTAGTGTGGTGTACTGTAATGTCAGTGTCTATGAGAGGTGTAGTGTGGTGTACTGTAATGTCAGTGTCTATGAGAGGTGTAGTGTGGTGTATTGTAATGTCAGTGTCTATGAGAGGTGTAGTGTGGTGTACTGTAATGTCAGTGTCTATGAGAGGTGTAGTGTGGTGTACTGTAATGTCAGAGTCTATGAGAGGTGTAGTGTGGTGTACTGTGTAATGTCAGTGTCTATGAGAGGTGTAGTGTGGTGTATTGTAATGTCAGTGTCTATGAGAGGTGTAGTGTGGTGTACTGTAATGTCAGTGTCTATGAGAGGTGTAGTGTGGTGTACTGTAATGTCAGTGTCTATGAGAGGTGTAGTGTGGTGTACTGTAATGTCAGTGGCTATGAGAGGTGTAGTGTGGTGTACTGTAATGTCAGTGGCTATGAGAGGTGTAGTGTGGTGTACTGTAATGTCAGTGTCTATGAGAGGTGTAGTGTGGTGTACTGTAATGTCAGTGTCTATGAGAGGTGTAGTGTGGTGTACTGTAATGTCAGTGTCTATGAGAGGTGTAGTGTGGTGTACTGTAATGTCAGTGGCTATGAGAGGTGTAGTGTGGTGTACTGTAATGTCAGTGTCTATGAGAGGTGTAGTGTGGTGTACTGTAATGTCAGTGTCTATGCGAGGTGTAGTATGGTGTACTGTAATGTCAGTGGCTATGAGAGGAGTAGTGTGGTGTACTGTAATGTCAGTGTCTATGAGAGGTGTAGTGTGGTGTATTGTAATGTCAGTGTCTATGAGAGGTGTAGTGTGGTGTACTGTAATGTCAGTGTCTATGAGAGGTGTAGTGTGGTGTACTGTAATGTCAGTGGCTATGAGAGGTGTAGTGTGGTGTACTGTAATGTCAGTGTCTATGAGAGGTGTAGTGTGGTGTATTGTAATGTCAGTGTCTATGAGAGGTGTAGTGTGGTGTACTGTAATGTTGTCAGTGTCTATGAGAGGTGTAGTGTGGTGTACTGTAATGTCAGTGGCTATGAGAGGTGTAGTGTGGTGTACTGTAATGTCACTGGCTATGAGAGGTGTAGTGTGGTGTACTGTAATGTCAGTGTCTATGAGAGGTGTAGTGTGGTGTACTGTAATGTCAGTGTCTTTGAGAGGTGTAGTGTGGTGTACTGTAATGTCAGTGTCTATGAGAGGTGTAGTGTGGTGTACTGTAATGTCAGTGTCTATGAGAGGTATAGTGTGGTGTACTGTAATGTCAGTGGCTATGAGAGGTGTAGTGTGGTGTACTGTAATGTCAGTGTCTATGAGAGGTGTAGTGTGGTGTACTGTAATGTCAGTGTCTTTGAGAGGTGTAGTGTGGTGTACTGTAATGTCAGTGTCTATGAGAGGTGTAGTGTGGTGTACTGTAATGTCAGTGTTTATGAGAGGTGTAGTGTGGTGTACTGTAATGTCAGTGTCTATGAGAGGTGTAGTGTGGTGTACTGTAATGTCAGTGTCTATGAGAGGTGTAGTGTGGTGTACTGTAATGTCAGTGTCTATGAGAGGTGTAGTGTGGTGTACTGTAATGTCAGTGTCTATGAGAGGTGTAGTGTGGTGTATTGTAATGTCAGTGTCTATGAGAGGTGTAGTGTGGTGTACTGTAATGTCAGTGTCTATGAGAGGTGTAGTGTGGAGTACTGTAATGTCAGTGTCTATGAGAGGTGTAGTGTGGTGTACTGTAATGTCAGTGTCTATGAGAGGTGTAGTGTTGTGTACTGTAATGTCAGTGTCTATGAGAGGTGTAGTGTGGTGTACTGTAATGTCAGTGTCTATGAGAGGTGTAGTGTGGTGTACTGTAATGTCAGTGTCTATGAGAGGTGTAGTGTGGTGTATTGTAATGTCAGTGTCTATGAGAGGTGTAGTGTGGTGTACTGTAATGTCAGTGTCTATGAGAGGTGTAGTGTGGTGTATTGTAATGTCAGTGTCTATGAGAGGTGTAGTGTGGTGTACTGTAATGTCAGTGTCTATGAGAGGTGCAGTGTAGTGTATTGTAATGTCAGTGTCTATGAGAGGTGTAGTGTGGTGTACTGTAATGTCAGTGTCTATGAGAGGTGTAGTGTGGTGTATTGTAATGTCAGTGTCTATGAGAGGTGTAGTGTGGTGTACTGTAATGTCAGTGTCTATGAGAGGTGTAGTGTGGTGTACTGTAATGTCAGTGTCTATGAGAGGTGTAGTGTGGTGTACTGTAATGTCAGTGTCTATGAGAGGTGTAGTGTGGTGTACTGTAATGTCAGTGTCTATGAGAGGTGTAGTGTGGTGTACTGTAATGTCAGTGTCTATGAGAGGTGTAGTGTGGAGTACTGTAATGTCAGTGTCTATGAGAGGTGTAGTGTGGTGTACTGTAATGTCAGTGTCTCTGAGAGGTGTAGTGTGGTGTACTGTAATGTCAGTGTCTCTGAGAGGTGTAGTGTGGTGTACTGTAATGTCGTCAGTGGCTATGAGAGGTGTAGTGTGGTGTACTGTAATGTCAGTGTCTATGAGAGGTGTAGTGTGGAGTACTGCAATGTCAGTGTCTATGAGAGGTGTAGTGTGGTGTACTGTAATGTCAGTGTCTATGAGAGGTGTAGTGTGGTGTACTGTAATGTCAGTGTCTATGAGAGGTGTAGTGTGGTGTACTGTAATGTTGTCAGTGTCTATGAGAGGTGTAGTGTGGTGTATTGTAATGTCACTGTCTATGAGAGGTGTAGTGTGGTGTACTGTAATGTTGTCAGTGTCTATGAGAGGTGTAGTGTGGTGTATTGTAATGTCAGTGTCTATGAGAGGTGTAGTGTGGTGTACTGTAATGTCAGTGTCTTTGAGAGGTGTAGTGTGGTGTACTGTAATGTCAGTGGCTATGAGAGGTGTAGTGTGGTGTACTGTAATGTCAGTGTCTATGAGAGGTGTAGTGTGGTGTACTGTAATGTCAGTGTCTATGAGAGGTGTAGTGTGGTGTACTGTAATGTCAGTGTCTATGAGAGGTGTAGTGTGGTGTACTGTAATGTCAGTGTCTATGAGAGGTGTAGTGTGGTGTACTGTAATGTCAGTGTCTATGAGAGGTGTAGTGTGGTGTACTGTAATGTCAGTGTCTATGAGAGGTGTAGTGTGGTGTACTGTAATGTCAGTGTCTATGAGAGGTGTAGTGTGGTGTACTGTAATGTCAGTGTCTATGAGAGGTGTAGTGTGGTGTACTCTAATGTCAGTGTCTATGAGAGGTGTAGTGTGGTGTACTGTAATGTCAGTGTCTATGAGAAGTGTAGTGTGGTGTACTGTAATGTCAGTGTCTATGAGAGGTGTAGTGTGGTGTACTGTAATGTCAGTGTCTATGAGAGGTGTAGTGTGGTGTACTGTAATGTCAGTGTCTATGTGAGGTGTAGTGTGGTGTACTGTAATGTCTGTCTATGAGAGGTGTAGTGTGGTGTACTGTAATGTCAGTGTCTATGAGAGGTGTAGTGTGGTGTACAGTAATGTTGTCAGTGTCTATGAGAGGTGTAGTGTGGTGTACTGTAATGTCAGTGTCTATGAGAGGTGTAGTGTGGTGTATTGTAATGTCAGTGTCTATGAGAGGTGTAGTGTGGTGTACAGTAATGTTGTCAGTGTCTATGAGAGGTGTAGTGTGGTGTACTGTAATGTCAGTGTCTATGAGAGGTGTAGTGTGGTGTATTGTAATGTCAGTGTCTATGAGAGGTGTAGTGTGGTGTACAGTAATGTTGTCAGTGTCTATGAGAGGTGTAGTGTTGTGTACTGTAATGTCAGTGTCTATGAGAGGTGTAGTGTGGTGTATTGTAATGTCAGTGTCTATGAGAGGTGTAGTGTGGTGTACTGTAATGTCAGTGGCTATGAGAGGTGTAGTGTGGTGTACAGTAATGTTGTCAGTGTCTATGAGAGGTGTAGTGTTGTGTACTGTAATGTCAGTGTCTATGAGAGGTGTAGTGTGGTGTATTGTAATGTCAGTGTCTATGAGAGGTGTAGTGTGGTGTACTGTAATGTCAGTGTCTATGAGAGGTGTAGTGTGGTGTACTGTAATGTCAGTGTCTATGAGAGGTGTAGTGTGGTGTACTGTAATGTCAGTGTCTATGTGAGGTGTAGTGTGGTGTACTGTAATGTCAGTGTCTATGAGAGGTGTAGTGTGGTGTACTGTAATGTCAGTGTCTATGAGAGGTGTAGTGTGGTGTACTGTAATGTCAGTGGCTATGAGAGGTGTAGTGTGGTGTACAGTAATGTTGTCAGTGTCTATGAGAGGTGTAGTGTGGTGTACTGTAATGTCAGTGTCTATGAGAGGTGTAGTGTGGTGTACTGTAATGTCAGTGTCTATGAGAGGTGTAGTGTGGTGTACTGTAATGTCAGTGTCTATGAGAGGTGTAGTGTGGTGTACTGTAATGTCAGTGTCTATGAGAGGTGTGGTGTGGTGTACTGTAATGTCAGTGTCTATGAGAGGTGTGGTGTGGTGTACTGTAATGTCAGTGTCTATGAGAGGTGTAGTGTGGTGTACTGTAATGTCAGTGTCTATGAGAGGTGTAGTGTGGTGTACTGTAATGTCAGTGTATATGAGAGGTGTAGTGTGGAGTACTGTAATGTCAGTGTCTATGAGAGTTGTAGTGTGGTGTACTGTAATGTCAGTGTCTATGAGAGGAGTAGTGTGGTGTACTGTAATGTCAGTGTCTATGAGAGGTGTAGTGTGGTGTATTGTAATGTCAGTGTCTATGAGAGGTGTAGTGTGGTGTACTGTAATGTCAGTGTCTATGAGAGGTGTAGTGTGGTGTACTGTAATGTCAGTGTCTATGAGAGGTGTAGTGTGGTGTACAGTAATGTCAGTGGCTATGAGAGGTGTAGTGTGGTGTACAGTAATGTTGTCAGTGTCTATGAGAGGTGTAGTGTGGTGTACTGTAATGTCAGTGTCTATGAGAGGTGTAGTGTGGTGTACTGTAATGTCAGTGTCTATGAGAGGTGTAGTGTGGTGTACTGTAATGTCAGTGTCTATGAGAGGTGTAGTGTGGTGTATTGTAATGTCAGTGTCTATGAGAGGTGTAGTGTGGTGTACTGTAATGTCAGTGTCTATGAGAGGTGTAGTGTGGTGTACTGTAATGTCAGAGTCTATGAGAGGTGTAGTGTGGTGTACTGTGTAATGTCAGTGTCTATGAGAGGTGTAGTGTGGTGTATTGTAATGTCAGTGTCTATGAGAGGTGTAGTGTGGTGTACTGTAATGTCAGTGTCTATGAGAGGTGTAGTGTGGTGTACTGTAATGTCAGTGTCTATGAGAGGTGTAGTGTGGTGTACTGTAATGTCAGTGGCTATGAGAGGTGTAGTGTGGTGTACTGTAATGTCAGTGGCTATGAGAGGTGTAGTGTGGTGTACTGTAATGTCAGTGTCTATGAGAGGTGTAGTGTGGTGTACTGTAATGTCAGTGTCTATGAGAGGTGTAGTGTGGTGTACTGTAATGTCAGTGTCTATGAGAGGTGTAGTGTGGTGTACTGTAATGTCAGTGGCTATGAGAGGTGTAGTGTGGTGTACTGTAATGTCAGTGTCTATGAGAGGTGTAGTGTGGTGTACTGTAATGTCAGTGTCTATGCGAGGTGTAGTATGGTGTACTGTAATGTCAGTGGCTATGAGAGGAGTAGTGTGGTGTACTGTAATGTCAGTGTCTATGAGAGGTGTAGTGTGGTGTATTGTAATGTCAGTGTCTATGAGAGGTGTAGTGTGGTGTACTGTAATGTCAGTGTCTATGAGAGGTGTAGTGTGGTGTACTGTAATGTCAGTGGCTATGAGAGGTGTAGTGTGGTGTACTGTAATGTCAGTGTCTATGAGAGGTGTAGTGTGGTGTATTGTAATGTCAGTGTCTATGAGAGGTGTAGTGTGGTGTACTGTAATGTTGTCAGTGTCTATGAGAGGTGTAGTGTGGTGTACTGTAATGTCAGTGGCTATGAGAGGTGTAGTGTGGTGTACTGTAATGTCACTGGCTATGAGAGGTGTAGTGTGGTGTACTGTAATGTCAGTGTCTATGAGAGGTGTAGTGTGGTGTACTGTAATGTCAGTGTCTTTGAGAGGTGTAGTGTGGTGTACTGTAATGTCAGTGTCTATGAGAGGTGTAGTGTGGTGTACTGTAATGTCAGTGTCTATGAGAGGTATAGTGTGGTGTACTGTAATGTCAGTGGCTATGAGAGGTGTAGTGTGGTGTACTGTAATGTCAGTGTCTATGAGAGGTGTAGTGTGGTGTACTGTAATGTCAGTGTCTTTGAGAGGTGTAGTGTGGTGTACTGTAATGTCAGTGTCTATGAGAGGTGTAGTGTGGTGTACTGTAATGTCAGTGTTTATGAGAGGTGTAGTGTGGTGTACTGTAATGTCAGTGTCTATGAGAGGTGTAGTGTGGTGTACTGTAATGTCAGTGTCTATGAGAGGTGTAGTGTGGTGTACTGTAATGTCAGTGTCTATGAGAGGTGTAGTGTGGTGTACTGTAATGTCAGTGTCTATGAGAGGTGTAGTGTGGTGTATTGTAATGTCAGTGTCTATGAGAGGTGTAGTGTGGTGTACTGTAATGTCAGTGTCTATGAGAGGTGTAGTGTGGAGTACTGTAATGTCAGTGTCTATGAGAGGTGTAGTGTGGTGTACTGTAATGTCAGTGTCTATGAGAGGTGTAGTGTTGTGTACTGTAATGTCAGTGTCTATGAGAGGTGTAGTGTGGTGTACTGTAATGTCAGTGTCTATGAGAGGTGTAGTGTGGTGTACTGTAATGTCAGTGTCTATGAGAGGTGTAGTGTGGTGTATTGTAATGTCAGTGTCTATGAGAGGTGTAGTGTGGTGTACTGTAATGTCAGTGTCTATGAGAGGTGTAGTGTGGTGTATTGTAATGTCAGTGTCTATGAGAGGTGTAGTGTGGTGTACTGTAATGTCAGTGTCTATGAGAGGTGCAGTGTAGTGTATTGTAATGTCAGTGTCTATGAGAGGTGTAGTGTGGTGTACTGTAATGTCAGTGTCTATGAGAGGTGTAGTGTGGTGTATTGTAATGTCAGTGTCTATGAGAGGTGTAGTGTGGTGTACTGTAATGTCAGTGTCTATGAGAGGTGTAGTGTGGTGTACTGTAATGTCAGTGTCTATGAGAGGTGTAGTGTGGTGTACTGTAATGTCAGTGTCTATGAGAGGTGTAGTGTGGTGTACTGTAATGTCAGTGTCTATGAGAGGTGTAGTGTGGTGTACTGTAATGTCAGTGTCTATGAGAGGTGTAGTGTGGAGTACTGTAATGTCAGTGTCTATGAGAGGTGTAGTGTGGTGTACTGTAATGTCAGTGTCTCTGAGAGGTGTAGTGTGGTGTACTGTAATGTCAGTGTCTCTGAGAGGTGTAGTGTGGTGTACTGTAATGTCGTCAGTGGCTATGAGAGGTGTAGTGTGGTGTACTGTAATGTCAGTGTCTATGAGAGGTGTAGTGTGGAGTACTGCAATGTCAGTGTCTATGAGAGGTGTAGTGTGGTGTACTGTAATGTCAGTGTCTATGAGAGGTGTAGTGTGGTGTACTGTAATGTCAGTGTCTATGAGAGGTGTAGTGTGGTGTACTGTAATGTTGTCAGTGTCTATGAGAGGTGTAGTGTGGTGTATTGTAATGTCACTGTCTATGAGAGGTGTAGTGTGGTGTACTGTAATGTTGTCAGTGTCTATGAGAGGTGTAGTGTGGTGTATTGTAATGTCAGTGTCTATGAGAGGTGTAGTGTGGTGTACTGTAATGTCAGTGTCTTTGAGAGGTGTAGTGTGGTGTACTGTAATGTCAGTGGCTATGAGAGGTGTAGTGTGGTGTACTGTAATGTCAGTGTCTATGAGAGGTGTAGTGTGGTGTACTGTAATGTCAGTGTCTATGAGAGGTGTAGTGTGGTGTACTGTAATGTCAGTGTCTATGAGAGGTGTAGTGTGGTGTACTGTAATGTCAGTGTCTATGAGAGGTGTAGTGTGGTGTACTGTAATGTCAGTGTCTATGAGAGGTGTAGTGTGGTGTACTGTAATGTCAGTGTCTATGAGAGGTGTAGTGTGGTGTACTGTAATGTCAGTGTCTATGAGAGGTGTAGTGTGGTGTACTGTAATGTCAGTGTCTATGAGAGGTGTAGTGTGGTGTACTGTAATGTCAGTGTCTATGAGAGGTGTAGTGTGGTGTACTGTAATGTCAGTGTCTATGAGAGGTGTAGTGTGGTGTACTGTAATGTCAGTGTCTATGAGAGGTGTAGTGTGGTGTACTGTAATGTCAGTGTCTATGAGAGGTGTAGTGTGGTGTACTGTGTAATGTCAGTGTCTATGAGAGGAGTAGTGTGGTGTACTGTAATGTCAGTGTCTATGAGAGGTGTAGTGTGGTGTACTGTAATGTCAGTGTCTATGAGAGGTGTAGTGTGGTGTGCTGTAATGTCAGTGTCTATGAGAGGTGTAGTGTGGTGTACTGTAACGTCAGTGTCTATGAGAGGTGTAGTGTGGTGTACTGTAATGTCAGTGTCTATGAGAGGTGTAGTGTGGTGTACTGTAATGTCAGTGTCTATGAGAGGTGTAGTGTGGTGTACTGTAATGTCAGTGTCTATGAGAGGTGTAGTGTGGTGTACTGTAATGTCAGTGTCTATGAGAGGTGTAATGTGGTGTACTGTAATGTCAGTGTCTATGAGAAGTGTAGTGTGGTGTACTGTAATGTCAGTGTCTATGAGAGGTGTAGTGTGGTGTACTGTAATGTCAGTGTCTATGAGAGGTGTAGTGTGGTGTACTGTAATGTCAGTGTCTATGAGAGGTGTAGTGTGGTGTACTGTAATGTCAGTGTCTATGAGAGGTGTAGTGTGGTGTACTCTAATGTCAGTGTCTTTGAGAGGTGTAGTGTGGTGTACTGTAATGTCAGTGTCTATGAGAGGTGTAGTGTGGTGTACTCTAATGTCAGTGTCTATGAGAGGTGTAGTGTGGTGTACTGTAATGTCAGTGTCTATGAGAGGTGTAGTGTGGTGTACTGTAATGTCAGTGGCTATGAGAGGTGTAGTGTGGTGTACTGTAATGTCAGTGTCTATGAGAGGTGTAGTGTGGTGTACTGTAATGTCAGTGTCTATGAGAGGTGTAGTGTGGTGTACTGTAATATCAGTGTCTATGAGAGGTGTAGTGTGGTGTACTGTAATGTCAGTGTCTATGAGAGGTGTAGTGTGGTGTACTGTAATGTTGTCAGTGTCTATGAGAGGTGTAGTGTGGTGTACTGTAATGTCAGTGGCTATGAGAGGTGTAGTGTGGTGTACTGTAATGTCAGTGTCTATGAGAGGTGTAGTGTGGTGTACTGTAATGTCAGTGTCTATGAGAGGTGTAGTGTGGTGTACTGTAATGTCAGTGTCTATGAGAGGTGTAGTGTGGTGTACTGTAATGTCAGTGTCTATGAGAGGTGTAGTGTGGTGTATTGTAATGTCAGTGTCTATGAGAGGTGTAGTGTGGTGTACTGTAATGTCAGTGTCTATGAGAGGTGTAGTGTGGTGTACTGTAATGTCAGTGTCTATGAGAGGTGTAGTGTGGTGTACTGTAATGTCAGTGTATATGAGAGGTGTAGTGTGGTGTACTGTAATGTCAGTGTCTATGAGAGGTGTAGTGTGGTGTACTGTAAAGTCAGTGTCTATGAGAGGTGTAGTGTGGTGTACTGTAATGTCAGTGTCTATGAGAGGTGTAGTGTGGTGTATGTAATGTCAGTGTCTATGAGAGGTGTAGTGTGGTGTACTGTAATGTCAGTGTCTATGAGAGGTGTAGTGTGGTGTATGTAATGTCAGTGTCTATGAGAGGTGTAGTGTGGTGTACTGTAATGTCAGTGTCTATGAGAGGTGTAGTGTGGTGTACTGTAATGTCAGTGTATATGAGAGGTGTAGTGTGGTGTACTGTAATGTCAGTGTCTATGAGAGGTGTAGTGTGGTGTATGTAATGTCAGTGTCTATGAGAGGTGTAGTGTGGTGTACTGTAATGTCAGTGTCTATGAGAGGTGTAGTGTGGTGTATGTAATGTCAGTGTCTATGAGAGGTGTAGTGTGGTGTACTGTAATGTCAGTGTCTATGAGAGGTGTAGTGTGGTGTATGTAATGTCAGTGTCTATGAGAGGTGTAGTGTGGTGTACTGTAATGTCAGTGTCTATGAGAGGTGTAGTGTGGTGTATGTAATGTCAGTGTCTATGAGAGGTGTAGTGTGGTGTACTGTAATGTCAGTGTCTATGAGAGGTGTAGTGTGGTGTATGTAATGTCAGTGTCTATGAGAGGTGTAGTGTGGTGTACTGTAATGTCAGTGTCTATGAGAGGTGTAGTGTGGTGTACTGTAATGTCAGTGTCTATGAGAGGTGTAGTGTGGTGTACTGTAATGTCAGTGTCTATGAGAGGTGTAGTGTGGTGTACTGTAATGTCAGTGTCTATGAGAGGTGTAGTGTGGTGTACTGTAATGTCAGTGTCTATGAGAGGTGTAGTGTGGTGTACTGTAATGTCAGTGTCTATGAGAGGTGTAGTGTGGTGTACTGTAATGTCAGTGTCTATGAGAGGTGTAGTGTGGTGTACTGTAATGTCAGTGTCTATGAGAGGTGTAGTGTGGTGTACTGTAATGTCAGTGTCTATGAGAGGTGTAGTGTGGTGTACTGTAATGTCAGTGTCTATGAGAGGTGTAGTGTGGTGTACTGTAATGTCAGTGTCTATGAGAGGTGTAGTGTGGTGTACTGTGTAATGTCAGTGTCTATGAGAGGAGTAGTGTGGTGTACTGTAATGTCAGTGTCTATGAGAGGTGTAGTGTGGTGTACTGTAATGTCAGTGTCTATGAGAGGTGTAGTGTGGTGTGCTGTAATGTCAGTGTCTATGAGAGGTGTAGTGTGGTGTACTGTAACGTCAGTGTCTATGAGAGGTGTAGTGTGGTGTACTGTAATGTCAGTGTCTATGAGAGGTGTAGTGTGGTGTACTGTAATGTCAGTGTCTATGAGAGGTGTAGTGTGGTGTACTGTAATGTCAGTGTCTATGAGAGGTGTAGTGTGGTGTACTGTAATGTCAGTGTCTATGAGAGGTGTAATGTGGTGTACTGTAATGTCAGTGTCTATGAGAAGTGTAGTGTGGTGTACTGTAATGTCAGTGTCTATGAGAGGTGTAGTGTGGTGTACTGTAATGTCAGTGTCTATGAGAGGTGTAGTGTGGTGTACTGTAATGTCAGTGTCTATGAGAGGTGTAGTGTGGTGTACTGTAATGTCAGTGTCTATGAGAGGTGTAGTGTGGTGTACTCTAATGTCAGTGTCTTTGAGAGGTGTAGTGTGGTGTACTGTAATGTCAGTGTCTATGAGAGGTGTAGTGTGGTGTACTCTAATGTCAGTGTCTATGAGAGGTGTAGTGTGGTGTACTGTAATGTCAGTGTCTATGAGAGGTGTAGTGTGGTGTACTGTAATGTCAGTGGCTATGAGAGGTGTAGTGTGGTGTACTGTAATGTCAGTGTCTATGAGAGGTGTAGTGTGGTGTACTGTAATGTCAGTGTCTATGAGAGGTGTAGTGTGGTGTACTGTAATATCAGTGTCTATGAGAGGTGTAGTGTGGTGTACTGTAATGTCAGTGTCTATGAGAGGTGTAGTGTGGTGTACTGTAATGTTGTCAGTGTCTATGAGAGGTGTAGTGTGGTGTACTGTAATGTCAGTGGCTATGAGAGGTGTAGTGTGGTGTACTGTAATGTCAGTGTCTATGAGAGGTGTAGTGTGGTGTACTGTAATGTCAGTGTCTATGAGAGGTGTAGTGTGGTGTACTGTAATGTCAGTGTCTATGAGAGGTGTAGTGTGGTGTACTGTAATGTCAGTGTCTATGAGAGGTGTAGTGTGGTGTATTGTAATGTCAGTGTCTATGAGAGGTGTAGTGTGGTGTACTGTAATGTCAGTGTCTATGAGAGGTGTAGTGTGGTGTACTGTAATGTCAGTGTCTATGAGAGGTGTAGTGTGGTGTACTGTAATGTCAGTGTATATGAGAGGTGTAGTGTGGTGTACTGTAATGTCAGTGTCTATGAGAGGTGTAGTGTGGTGTACTGTAAAGTCAGTGTCTATGAGAGGTGTAGTGTGGTGTACTGTAATGTCAGTGTCTATGAGAGGTGTAGTGTGGTGTATGTAATGTCAGTGTCTATGAGAGGTGTAGTGTGGTGTACTGTAATGTCAGTGTCTATGAGAGGTGTAGTGTGGTGTATGTAATGTCAGTGTCTATGAGAGGTGTAGTGTGGTGTACTGTAATGTCAGTGTCTATGAGAGGTGTAGTGTGGTGTACTGTAATGTCAGTGTATATGAGAGGTGTAGTGTGGTGTACTGTAATGTCAGTGTCTATGAGAGGTGTAGTGTGGTGTATGTAATGTCAGTGTCTATGAGAGGTGTAGTGTGGTGTACTGTAATGTCAGTGTCTATGAGAGGTGTAGTGTGGTGTATGTAATGTCAGTGTCTATGAGAGGTGTAGTGTGGTGTACTGTAATGTCAGTGTCTATGAGAGGTGTAGTGTGGTGTATGTAATGTCAGTGTCTATGAGAGGTGTAGTGTGGTGTACTGTAATGTCAGTGTCTATGAGAGGTGTAGTGTGGTGTATGTAATGTCAGTGTCTATGAGAGGTGTAGTGTGGTGTACTGTAATGTCAGTGTCTATGAGAGGTGTAGTGTGGTGTATGTAATGTCAGTGTCTATGAGAGGTGTAGTGTGGTGTACTGTAATGTCAGTGTCTATGAGAGGTGTAGTGTGGTGTACTGTAATGTCAGTGTATATGAGAGGTGTAGTGTGGTGTACTGTAATGTCAGTGTCTATGAGAGGTGTAGTGTGGTGTACTGTAAAGTCAGTGTCTATGAGAGGTGTAGTGTGGTGTATTGTAATGTCAGTGTCTATGAGAGGTGTAGTGTGGTGTACTGTAATGTCAGTGTCTATGAGAGGTGTAGTGTGGTGTACTGTAATGTCAGTGTCTATGAGAGGTGTAGTGTGGTGTATTGTAATGTCAGTGTCTATGAGAGGTGTAGTGTGGTGTATTGTAATGTCGTCAGTGTCTATGAGAGGTGTAGTGTGGTGTACTGTAATGTCAGTGTCTATGAGAGGTGTAGTGTGGTGTACTGTAATGTCAGTGTCTATGAGAGGTGTAGTGTGGTGTACTGTAATGTCAGTGTCTATGAGGTGTAGTGTGGTGTACTGTAATGTCGTCAGTGGCTATGAGAGGTGTAGTGTGGTGTACTGTAATGTCAGTGTCTATGAGAGGTGTAGTGTGGTGTACTGTAATGTCAGTGTCTATGAGAGGTGTAGTGTGGTGTACTGTAATGTCGTCAGTGGCTATGAGAGGTGTAGTGTGGTGTACTGTAATGTCAGTGTCTATGAGAGGTGTAGTGTGGTGTACTGTAATGTCGTCAGTGTCTATGAGAGGTGTAGTGTGGTGTACTGTAATGTCGTAAGTGGCTATGAGAGGTGTAGTGTGGTGTACTGTAATGTCGTCAGTGTCTATGAGAGGTGTAGTGTGGTGTACTGTAATGTCGTCAGTGGCTATGAGAGGTGTAGTGTGGTGTACTGTAATGTCGTCAGTGGCTATGAGAGGTGTAGTGTGGTGTACTGTAATGTCAGTGTCTATGAGAGGTATAGTGTGGTGTATTGTAATGTCGTCAGTGTCTATGAGAGGTGTAGTTAGGTGTATTGTAATGTCAGTGTCTATGAGAGGTATAGTGTGGTGTATTGTAATGTCGTCAGTGTCTATGAGAGGTGTAGTGTGGTGTATTGTAATGTCAGTGTCTATGAGAGGTATAGTGTGTTGTATTGTAATGTCGTCAGTGGCTATGAGAGGTGTAGTGTGGTGTACTGTAATGTCGTTAGTGGCTATGAGAGGTGTAGTGTAGTGTATTGTAATGTCAGTGTCTATGAGAGGTGTAGTGTGGTGTACTGTAATGTCGTCAGTGTATATCAAGGGTGTAGTTTACATCCAACAACAGACAAAGTGCTGATGATTAATTCTTTCATAGCTGTATTTCTAATAAAATATGCTTTATTATATTCAATTAATTATTGAAGAAGTTTGGAGGGGTTTATTAAAATTATTAATTATTTCATTACTAAGATAACTCAACATGGCATTTATAGTAAATTATTTTGAATATTTTAATTTAAATAGGAACACTTGAAAATATGTGGTTTTATTACATAGAACCAGAGTTGGTTTTGGCTGGGTTGGTATCAAATGGGTTACCACTTTTCTAACCATATATTTAAGAAAAATACACTGCTTATATGTTTTAATTAATTTTGAAAATAAACAAGAATTTTTAAGGATCCTGTAAACTATTATTTTCATTATTAAGTGGTTATTTGGAACATAACAAAATAAGGTTCTTAGATAAAATTATAATAGGTTTTCAATTAAATATGAACATTTTCTATTATAGAACCAGAGATGGTCTCCTGTGGATAATATGAATTTGCAGTACTTATACAGCCTATCTATTTACCTATCTAATCCTTCTCTCATTATAATACACTCTGGGTTTTATTCTCTCTTTCACTTTTTCTTCCACCTCTTTCATCATAGCCTTTGCTTTCTCCTTCCTATAGCATAAGAGAAACAGGGAAGATGTACATAGCCATCTCTGTAATATTACTGGAGTATTTATTTATCTACTGTAGTATTAGAAAGTATTTATCCAGTAAGCTGTGGCCTTTCAAGAGTATTTATCCATCCTCTGTAGTATTTAAGAGTATCCAGTGAGTCATGGTGTTACAGGAATACTTATCCTGTAGGCTGTAGTAATACAGTAAGCTGTGCTATATCAGGAGTATCCAGTAAACTGAAGTATTATGGTACTACAGGAGTAAGCATCTAATGAACTGTAGTATCCAGTAAGAAGGGTTATTACTGGACTATCCTGTAAGCCATGACAGTGAGTATTTATACAGTAAGTTTTGATATGATAAAATATTTATTCGGTAAGTTGTGGTACTAGAGAAATATGCATCTAATGAACTGCTGTGTTATAGAAGTATCCAGTAAGCTGTAACATTAGTAAACTGTAGTAATATTGGGTACATATCCAGTAAGTTGTGGTACTACAGGAGTATGCATCTAATAAGCTGTGGTGTTATAGAAGTGTGTCCAGCCATAGTTGTATTACAAAAACATCGAGTAAACTATGGTATTTCAGAAGTATCCAGTAAGCTATATTATTATTGAGTATCCAGTACATTGTAGTAATGCAGGAGTATCTCTCCATTGTAGCATTACAGGATTATCCAGTACATTGTAGCATTACAGGAGTATCTATCCATTGTAGCATTACAGGAGTATCTATCCATTGTAGCATTACAGGAGTATCCAGTACATTGTAGCATTACAGGAGTATCCAGTACATTGTAGCATTACAGGAGTATCTATCCATTGTAGCATTACAGGAGTATCCAGTACATTGTAGCATTAAAGGAGTATCTATCCATTGTAGCATTACAGGAGTATCCAGTACATTGTAGCATTAAAGGAGTATCTATCCATTGTAGCATTACAGGAGTATCCAGTACATTGTAGCATTAAAGGAGTATCTATCCATTGTAGCATTACATGAGTATCCAGTACATTGTAGCATTACAGTAGTATCCAGTACATTGTAGCATTACAGTAGTATCCAGTACATTGTAGCATTACAGGAGTATCCAGTACATTGTAGCATTACAGGAGTATCCAGTACATTGTAGCATTACAGGAGTATCTATCCATTGTAGCATTACAGGAGTATCCAGTACATTGTAGCATTACAGGAGTATCTATCCATTGTAGCATTACAGGAGTATCCAGTACATTGTAGCATTACAGGAGTATCTATCCATTGTAGCATTACAGGAGTATCTATCCATTGTAGCATTACAGGATTATCCAGTACATTGTAGCATTACAGGAGTATCCAGTACATTGTAGCATTACAGGAGTATCTATCCATTGTAGCATTACAGGAGTATCTATCCATTGTAGCATTACAGGAGTATCTATCCATTGTAGCATTACAGGAGTATCCAGTACATTGTAGCATTACAGGAGTATCCAGTACATTGTAGCATTACAGGAGTATCTATCCGTTGTAGCATTACAGGAGTATCTATCCATTGTAGCATTACAGGAGTATCTATCCATTGTAGCATTACAGGAGTATCCAGTACATTGTAGCATTACAGGATTATCCAGTACATTGTAGCATTACAGGAGTAACTATCCATTGTAGCATTACAGGAGTATCCAGTACATTGTAGCATTACAGAAGTATCCAGTACATTGTAGCATTACAGGAGTATCTATCCATTGTAGCATTACATGATTATCCAGTACATTGTAGCATGACAGGAGTATCTATCCATTGTAGCATTACAGGAGTATCCAGTACATTGTAGCATTACGGGAGTATCTATCCATTTTAGCATTACAGGATTATCCAGTACATTGTAGCATTACAGGAGTATCCAGTACATTGTAGCATTACAGGAGTATCTATCCATTGTAGCATTACAGGATTATCCAGTACATTGTAGCATTACAGGAGTATCCAGTACATTGTAGCATTACAGGAGTATCTATCCATTGTAGCATTACAGGATTATCCAGTACATTGTAGCATTACAGGAGTATCTATCCATTGTAGCATTACAGGAGTATCCAGTACATTGTAGCATTACAGGAGTATCCAGTACATTGTAGCATTACAGGAGTATCTATCCATTGTAGCATTGCAGGAGTATCTATCCATTGTAGCATTACAGGATTATCCAGTACATTGTAGCATTACAGGAGTATCCAGTACATTGTAGCATTACAGGAGTATCCAGTACATTGTAGCATTACAGGAGTATCTATCCATTGTAGCATTACAGGAGTATCTATCCATTGTAGCATTACACGAGTATCTATCCATTGTAGCATTACAGGAGTATCCAGTACATTGTAGCATTACAGCAGTATCTATCCATTGTAGCATTACAGGAGTATCCAGTACATTGTAGCATTACATGAGTATCTATCCATTGTAGCATTACAGGAGTATCTATCCATTGTAGCATTACAGGATTATCCAGTCCATTGTAGCATTACAGGAGTATCTATCCATTGTAGCATTACAGGAGTATCTATCCATTGTAGCATTACAGGAGTATCCAGTACATTGTAGCATTACAGGAGTATCTATCCATTGTAGCATTACAGGAGTATCTATCCATTGTAGCATTACAGGAGTATCCAGTACATTGTAGCATTACAGGAGTATCTATCCATTGTAGCATTACAGGAGTATCCAGTACATTGTAGCATTACAGGAGTATCTATCCATTGTAGCATTACAGGATTATCCAGTACATTGTAGCATTACAGGATTATCTATCCATTGTAGCATTACAGGATTATCTATCCATTGTAGCATTACAGGAGTATCCAGTACATTGTAGCATTACAGGATTATCTATCCATTGTAGCATTACAGGAGTATCCAGTACATTGTAGCATTACAGGATTATCTATCCATTGTAGCATTACAGGAGTATCCAGTACATTGTAGCATTACAGGATTATCTATCCATTGTAGCATTACAGGAGTATCCAGTACATTGTAGCATTACAGGATTATCCAGTACATTGTAGCATTACAGGATTATCTATCCATTGTAGCATTACAGGATTATCTATCCATTGTAGCATTACAGGAGTATCCAGTACATTGTAGCATTACAGGATTATCTATCCATTGTAGCATTACAGGATTATCTATCCATTGTAGCATTACAGGAGTATCCAGTACATTGTAGCATTACAGGATTATCCAGTACATTGTAGCATTACAGGATTATCTATCCATTGTAGCATTACAGGATTATCTATCCATTGTAGCATTACAGGAGTATCCAGTACATTGTAGCATTACAGGATTATCTATCCATTGTAGCATTACAGGAGTATCCAGTACATTGTAGCATTACAGGATTATCTATCCATTGTAGCATTACAGGAGTATCCAGTACATTGTAGCATTACAGGATTATCTATCCATTGTAGCATTACAGGAGTATCCAGTACATTGTAGCATTACAGGAGTATCCAGTACATTGTAGCATTACAGGAGTATCTATCCATTGTAGCATTACAGGATTATCCAGTACATTGTAGCATTACAGGAGTAACTATCCATTGTAGCATTACAGGAGTATCCAGTACATTGTAGCATTACAGAAGTATCCAGTACATTGTAGCATTACAGGAGTATCTATCCATTGTAGCATTACAGGAGTATCTATCCATTGTAGCATTACAGGAGTATCTATCCATTGTAGCATTACAGGAGTATCCAGTACATTGTAGCATTATGGGAGTATCTATCCATTGTAGCATTACAGGATTATCCAGTACATTGTAGCATTATAGGAGTATCCAGTACATTGTAGCATTACAGGAGTATCCAGTACATTGTAGCATTACAGGAGTATCTATCCATTGTAGCATTACAGGATTATCCAGTACATTGTAGCATTACAGGAGTATCTATCCATTGTAGCATTACAGGAGTATCCAATACATTGTAGCATTACAGGAGTATCCAGTACATTGTAGCATTACAGGAGTATCTATCCATTGTAGCATTACAGGAGTATCCAGTACATTGTAGCATTACAGGAGTATCTATCCATTGTAGCATTACAGGAGTATCTATCCATTGTAGCACTACAGGAGTATCCAGTACATTGTAGCATTACGGGAGTATCTATCCATTGTAGCATTACAGGATTATCCAGTACATTGTAGCATTACAGGAGTATCCAGTACATTGTAGCATTACAGGAGTATCCAGTACATTGTAGCATTACAGGAGTATCTATCCATTGTAGCATTACAGGATTATCCAGTACATTGTAGCATTACAGGAGTATCCAGTACATTGTAGCATTACAGGAGTATCTATCCATTGTAGCATTACAGGAGTAACTATCCATTGTAGCATTACAGGAGTATCTATCCATTGTAGCATTACAGGAGTATCTATCCATTGTAGTATTACAGGAGTATCTATCCATTGTAGCATTACAGGAGTATCCAGTACATTGTAGCATTACAGGAGTATCCAGTACATTGTAGCATTACAGGAGTATCCAGTACATTGTAGCATTACAGGAGTATCCAGTACATTGTAGCATTACAGGAGTATCTATCCATTGTAGCATTACAGGAGTAACTATCCATTGTAGCATTACAGGAGTAACTATCCATTGTAGCATTACAGGAGTATCTATCCATTGTAGTATTACAGGAGTATCTATCCATTGTAGCATTACAGGAGTATCCAGTACATTGTAGTATTACAGGAGTATCTATCCATTGTAGCATTACAGGAGTATCTATCCATTGTAGCATTACACGAGTATCTATCCATTGTAGCATTACACGAGTATCTATCCATTGTCGCATTACAGGAGTATCCAGTACATTGTAGCATTACGGGAGTATCTATCCATTGTAGCATTACAGGATTATCCAGTACATTGTAGCATTACAGGAGTATCCAGTACATTGTAGCATTACAGGAGTATCTATCCATTGTAGCATTACAGGAGTATCTATCCATTGTAGCATTACAGGAGTATCCAGTACATTGTAGCATTACAGGAGTATCCAGTACATTGTAGCATTACAGTAGTATCCAGTACATTGTAGCATTACAGGAGTATCCAGTACATTGTAGCATTACAGGAGTATCCAGTACATTGTAGCATTACAGGAGTATCCAGTACATTGTAGCATTACAGGAGTATCCAGTACATTGTAGCATTACAGGAGTATCTATCCATTGTAGCATTACAGGATTATCCAGTACATTGTAGCATTACAGGAGTATCTATCCATTGTAGCATTACAGGAGTATCCAGTACATTGTAGCATTACAGGAGTATCTATCCATTGTAGCATTACAGGAGTATCTATCCATTGTAGCATTACAGGATTATCCAGTACATTGTAGCATTACAGGAGTATCCAGTACATTGTAGCATTACAGGAGTATCTATCCATTGTAGCATTACAGGAGTATCTATCCATTGTAGCATTACAGGAGTATCTATCCATTGTAGCATTACAGGAGTATCCAGTACATTGTAGCATTACAGGAGTATCCAGTACATTGTAGCATTACAGGAGTATCTATCCGTTGTAGCATTACAGGAGTATCTATCCATTGTAGCATTACAGGAGTATCTATCCATTGTAGCATTACAGGAGTATCCAGTACATTGTAGCATTACAGGATTATCCAGTACATTGTAGCATTACAGGAGTAACTATCCATTGTAGCATTACAGGAGTATCCAGTACATTGTAGCATTACAGAAGTATCCAGTACATTGTAGCATTACAGGAGTATCTATCCATTGTAGCATTACATGATTATCCAGTACATTGTAGCATGACAGGAGTATCTATCCATTGTAGCATTACAGGAGTATCCAGTACATTGTAGCATTACGGGAGTATCTATCCATTTTAGCATTACAGGATTATCCAGTACATTGTAGCATTACAGGAGTATCCAGTACATTGTAGCATTACAGGAGTATCTATCCATTGTAGCATTACAGGATTATCCAGTACATTGTAGCATTACAGGAGTATCCAGTACATTGTAGCATTACAGGAGTATCCAGTACATTGTAGCATTACAGGAGTATCTATCCATTGTAGCATTACAGGATTATCCAGTACATTGTAGCATTACAGGAGTATCTATCCATTGTAGCATTACAGGAGTATCCAGTACATTGTAGCATTACAGGAGTATCCAGTACATTGTAGCATTACAGGAGTATCTATCCATTGTAGCATTGCAGGAGTATCTATCCATTGTAGCATTACAGGATTATCCAGTACATTGTAGCATTACAGGAGTATCTATCCATTGTAGCATTACAGGAGTATCTATCCATTGTAGCATTACACGAGTATCTATCCATTGTAGCATTACAGGAGTATCCAGTACATTGTAGCATTACAGCAGTATCTATCCATTGTAGCATTACAGGAGTATCCAGTACATTGTAGCATTACATGAGTATCTATCCATTGTAGCATTACAGGAGTATCTATCCATTGTAGCATTACAGGATTATCCAGTCCATTGTAGCATTACAGGAGTATCTATCCATTGTAGCATTACAGGAGTATCTATCCATTGTAGCATTACAGGAGTATCCAGTACATTGTAGCATTACAGGAGTATCTATCCATTGTAGCATTACAGGAGTATCTATCCATTGTAGCATTACAGGAGTATCCAGTACATTGTAGCATTACAGGAGTATCTATCCATTGTAGCATTACAGGAGTATCCAGTACATTGTAGCATTACAGGAGTATCTATCCATTGTAGCATTACAGGATTATCCAGTACATTGTAGCATTACAGGATTATCTATCCATTGTAGCATTACAGGAGTATCCAGTACATTGTAGCATTACAGGAGTATCTATCCATTGTAGCATTACAGGAGTATCCAGTACATTGTAGCATTACAGGATTATCTATCCATTGTAGCATTACAGGAGTATCCAGAACATTGTAGCATTACAGGATTATCTATCCATTGTAGCATTACAGGAGTATCCAGTACATTGTAGCATTACAGGATTATCTATCCATTGTAGCATTACAGGAGTATCCAGAACATTGTAGCATTACAGGATTATCTATCCATTGTAGCATTACAGGAGTATCCAGTACATTGTAGCATTACAGGAGTATCTATCCATTGTAGCATTACAGGAGTATCCAGTACATTGTAGCATTACAGGATTATCTATCCATTGTAGCATTACAGGAGTATCCAGAACATTGTAGCATTACAGGATTATCTATCCATTGTAGCATTACAGGATTATCCAGTACATTGTAGCATTACAGGATTATCCAGTACATTGTAGCATTACAGGATTATCTATCCATTGTAGCATTACAGGATTATCCAGTACATTGTAGCATTACAGGATTATCCAGTACATTGTAGCATTACAGGATTATCTATCCATTGTAGCATTACAGGATTATCTATCCATTGTAGCATTACAGGAGTATCCAGTACATTGTAGCATTACAGGATTATCTATCCATTGTAGCATTACAGGAGTATCCAGTACATTGTAGCATTACAGGATTATCTATCCATTGTAGCATTACAGGAGTATCCAGTACATTGTAGCATTACAGGATTATCTATCCATTGTAGCATTACAGGAGTATCCAGTACATTGTAGCATTACAGGAGTATCCAGTACATTGTAGCATTACAGGAGTATCTATCCATTGTAGCATTACAGGATTATCCAGTACATTGTAGCATTACAGGAGTAACTATCCATTGTAGCATTACAGGAGTATCCAGTACATTGTAGCATTACAGAAGTATCCAGTACATTGTAGCATTACAGGAGTATCTATCCATTGTAGCATTACAGGAGTATCTATCCATTGTAGCATTACAGGAGTATCTATCCATTGTAGCATTACAGGAGTATCCAGTACATTGTAGCATTATGGGAGTATCTATCCATTGTAGCATTACAGGATTATCCAGTACATTGTAGCATTATAGGAGTATCCAGTACATTGTAGCATTACAGGAGTATCCAGTACATTGTAGCATTACAGGAGTATCTATCCATTGTAGCATTACAGGATTATCCAGTACATTGTAGCATTACAGGAGTATCTATCCATTGTAGCATTACAGGAGTATCCAATACATTGTAGCATTACAGGAGTATCCAGTACATTGTAGCATTACAGGAGTATCTATCCATTGTAGCATTACAGGAGTATCCAGTACATTGTAGCATTACAGGAGTATCTATCCATTGTAGCATTACAGGAGTATCTATCCATTGTAGCACTACAGGAGTATCCAGTACATTGTAGCATTACGGGAGTATCTATCCATTGTAGCATTACAGGATTATCCAGTACATTGTAGCATTACAGGAGTATCCAGTACATTGTAGCATTACAGGAGTATCCAGTACATTGTAGCATTACAGGAGTATCTATCCATTGTAGCATTACAGGATTATCCAGTACATTGTAGCATTACAGGAGTATCCAGTACATTGTAGCATTACAGGAGTATCTATCCATTGTAGCATTACAGGAGTAACTATCCATTGTAGCATTACAGGAGTATCTATCCATTGTAGCATTACAGGAGTATCTATCCATTGTAGTATTACAGGAGTATCTATCCATTGTAGCATTACAGGAGTATCCAGTACATTGTAGCATTACAGGAGTATCCAGTACATTGTAGCATTACAGGAGTATCCAGTACATTGTAGCATTACAGGAGTATCCAGTACATTGTAGCATTACAGGAGTATCCAGTACATTGTAGCATTACAGGAGTAACTATCCATTGTAGCATTACAGGAGTAACTATCCATTGTAGCATTACAGGAGTATCTATCCATTGTAGTATTACAGGAGTATCTATCCATTGTAGCATTACAGGAGTATCCAGTACATTGTAGTATTACAGGAGTATCTATCCATTGTAGCATTACAGGAGTATCTATCCATTGTAGCATTACACGAGTATCTATCCATTGTAGCATTACACGAGTATCTATCCATTGTAGCATTACACGAGTATCTATCCATTGTCGCATTACAGGAGTATCCAGTACATTGTAGCATTACGGGAGTATCTATCCATTGTAGCATTACAGGATTATCCAGTACATTGTAGCATTACAGGAGTATCCAGTACATTGTAGCATTACAGGAGTATCTATCCATTGTAGCATTACAGGAGTATCTATCCATTGTAGCATTACAGGAGTATCCAGTACATTGTAGCATTACAGGAGTATCCAGTACATTGTAGCATTACAGGAGTATCCAGTACATTGTAGCATTACAGGAGTATCCAGTACATTGTAGCATTACAGGAGTATCTATCCATTGTAGCATTACAGGAGTATCTATCCATTGTAGCATTACAGGAGTATCTATCCATTGTAGCATTACTGGAGTATCTATCCATTGTAGCATTACAGGAGTATCTATCCAATGTAGCATTACACGAGTATCTATCCATTGTAGCATTACAGGAGTATCTATCCATTGTAGCATTACAGGAGTATCTATCCATTGTAGCATTACAGGAGTATCTATCCATTATAGCATTACAGGAGTATCTATCCATTGTAGCATTACAGGAGTATCCAGTACATTGTAGCATTACGGGAGTATCTATCCATTGTAGCATTACAGGAGTATCCATCCATTGTAGCATTACAGGAGTATCCAGTACATTGTAGCATTACAGGAGTATCCAGTACATTGTAGCATTACAGGAGTATCCAGTACATTGTAGCATTACAGGAGTATCCAGTACATTGTAGCATTACAGGAGTATCCAGTACATTGTAGCATTACAGGAGTATCCAGTACATTGTAGCATTACAGGAGTATCTATCCATTGTAGCATTACAGGAGTATCCAGTACATTGTAGCATTACAGGATTATCCAGTACATTGTAGCATTACAGGAGTATCTATCCATTGTAGCATTACGGGAGTATCCAGTACATTGTAGCATTACAGGAGTAACTATCCATTGTAGCATTACAGGAGTATCCAGTACATTGTAGCATTACAGGAGTATCTATCCATTGTAGCATTACAGGAGTATCTATCCATTGTAGCATTACACGAGTATCTATCCATTGTAGCATTACACGAGTATCTATCCATTGTAGCATTACAGGAGTATCTATCCATTGTAGCATTACACGAGTATCTATCCATTGTAGCATTACACGAGTATCTATCCATTGTAGCATTACACGAGTATCTATCCATTGTAGCATTACACGAGTATCTATCCATTGTAGCATTACACGAGTATCTATCCATTGTAGCATTACACGAGTATCTATCCATTGTAGCATTACACGAGTATCCAGTACATTGTAGCATTACAGGAGTATCTATCCATTGTAGCATTACAGGAGTATCTATCCATTGTAGCATTACAGGAGTATCCAGTACATTGTAGCATTACAGGAGTATCCAGTACATTGTAGCATTACAGGAGTATCTATCCATTGTAGCATTACAGGAGTATCTATCCATTGTAGCATTACAGGAGTATCTATCCATTGTAGCATTACACGAGTATCTATCCATTGTAGCATTACACGAGTATCTATCCATTGTAGCATTACATGAGTATCTATCCATTGTAGCATTACAGGAGTATCCAGTACATTGTAGCATTACAGGAGTATCTATCCATTGTAGCATTACAGGAGTATCTATCCATTGTAGCATTACAGGAGTATCTATCCATTGTAGCATTACAGGAGTATCCAGTACATTGTAGCATTACAGGAGTATCTATCCATTGTAGCATTACAGGAGTATCTATCCATTGTAGCATTACAGGAGTATCTATCCATTGTAGCATTACAGGAGTATCCAGTACATTGTAGCATTACGGGAGTATCTATCCATTGTAGCATTACAGGAGTATCCAGTACATTGTAGCATTACAGGAGTATCTATCCATTGTAGCATTACAGGAGTATCTATCCATTGTAGCATTACAGGAGTATCTATCCATTGTAGCATTACACGAGTATCTATCCATTGTAGCATTACACGAGTATCTATCCATTGTAGCATTACACGAGTATCTATCCATTGTAGCATTACACGAGTATCCAGTACATTGTAGCATTACAGGAGTATCCAGTACATTGTAGCATTACAGGAGTATCTATCCATTGTAGCATTACAGGAGTATCTATCCATTGTAGCATTACAGGAGTATCTATCCATTGTAGCATTACAGGAGTATCTATCCATTGTAGCATTACAGGAGTATCTATCCATTGTAGCATTACAGGAGTCTCCAACAGGCTGTAGTATTAGTAAGTGTATATCCAGTTAAGCTGTAGTGTTACAGGAGTCTCCACTAAGGAGTGATATTACAAGAGTATTTAGCAAATCAAAGTACATTACAATTTTGTATCCTGAAGCTGTGATATTTGTGAGTATATATATATGAATGTATGTATATATATGAATGTATGTATAGTATATTTGGCATTATACCGTATGTTTAATTAAAAATATTTAGAAGACCATACGCTATCAGGTTGTGATATTTGTGAGTATATATATATATATATCCAGTAGACTGTGGTATAATAGAAATATATCTCCAGTAGCCTATAGTATAATAGGAGTATATATCCAGTAGACTATCATGTTACAGGACTATGTAGTAACCAATGAAATAAGTATTTATCCAGTAAGCTGTAATAACCATGATTATTTATCCAGAAGTATCCAGTAAGCCATGATGCTACACAATTGATCCATTATAGTATTATACAAGTATCTTTCTGGAGCATCCAGTAAGCTCTGAAATTAGAGAGTATCCAGTTTTGGTATTAATGAGTATCCAATATGTTAATACAGAAGTACCTATCCATTGTAGAATTACAGGAGTATTAAGTAAGCTGTGATATTACTGAGTATCCAGGAGGTTGTAGTAATACATAAGTATTTATCTATTGTAATATTACAGGAGTATCCAATAAGCTGTGATACTACAAGAGTATTTATCCAGTCAACTGTAATATCACAGTAGTATCCAATAAGCTGTGATATTACAAGAGTATTTATCCAGTTAACTGTGGTGTTACAGGAGTATCCAGTAAGCTGTAGTATTTCAGGAGTATCCAGTAAGTTGTAGTATTTCAGGAGTATGCAGCAGGCTGTAGTATATTAGAGGAGTATCCAATAAGTTGTATATTTCAAGAGTATTCAGTAAGCTATGATATTAGTGATTATATATTACAGAAGTATCCTGTACATTGTAGTAATACAAGAGTAATCCAGTAAGCTGCGATATTTCAGGAGTATTGAATAGGTTGCAATATTACATATTAGTGGAGCGTCGGACAGTTCTGGCCCTTTACAATCTGAGTTCAAATCCTGCTGAGGTTAGCTTTGCCTTTCATCCTTATGGGGTCAATAAAATAAAGTACAGTAATGCGCTCGGGTTGATTTAATCAACTTCCTCCTTCTTTAAAATTATTGGCCTTGTGCCTAAAACCGAAACTAATATTACAGTAGAATATAGTAAACTGTGATATTAGAGAGTAAACTATAGTCAGGAGTATGCAGTAAGTTACAGTATATCAGGAAGATTTATCCAGTAAGAAAGAAAGGTGCTGATCATCAGATTAGACCAAGGAAACAATGCTCCCATTTGTCAATCCATTGTTAATAGTATCTGCAGGTCGCAATGTAAAATAAAATATTTTGCTCAAGAAAACAACACAATGTCTGGTTCAGGAATTGAACCCACAAAGCTCTGGAGTTACTGTATATATATATTCAGTAAGCTACAGTCCAATATTGCCAAAAATATGTTTTATGGAGCCAGAGGGTTCCACTAAAAGAATTCTCTGGTTTCACAAAATTTTGGTTCTAATGTTCAACACAATTTCCAACTTGATGTCTCTAAGGAATATATGAGTGACCTTGTTCCCAGAAACTGCCCCTATATGTAGATTTATTGTTAATAAGATTTAACCTATGACACCAAACCCTCTGAAGTTGGTCATGGTTCCATGATTGAGAGATTTTTTTTTTTAAGCATTTATATTTATGCCAAAACGATCCATCATATTTTTATAAAAAAACCTTTGTTAAGCTATATTCCACACACAAATTTAATAATGAGAAATTCATATATTACAAAATCCCTCAAAATTCTTGATTATTTTTAAAATTAATTAAAAATCATAGGTAATGTCATTCATTAAAAATATTATAATGAAATAATTTTATGCAAAAGCCTTTGTTAACCCTTTTGATATCAAATTGTCTGAAACTGCACCTCGTTCTATGATATAAAACTGTTTACAGTATTTATATTTCTCTAGCTTTCCAACATAATTTAATGAAATAATGTTTATTATATTCCAAACACCAGCTTAACAGTGAGAAAGTTAGTTATAATACTAAATGCTTTTCAAATTCTTGAATATTTTCAAAATTATTGAAAATTATATTTCATTAGAAATATGGTAACAGAAAGACCCAACATACCTAATCTCTTTATTACTACAGATAAAACATACCTGGTTTATTTGTTACTGCAGGTGAAACATACCTGGTCTCTTTATTGCTACATGTGAAATAAATCATAATTATTTTGACAAAGCCTAATTTAGTAGAATACAGAGAGATGGGAGTATAAGAAATATATAACTGTAGCAGGTTTTATGGCCAAAGCTGATTCTAAAACCAGGCGGTACCAAATTACAGTAAACCATTCCGCAACTGTTCCAGTAGTAAAATGATATGGCTGATATTGAAATAATAATGTAATCAGAGCTCTCTCATTAACAAATGAAATGACTTTATGAGTCTAGCTCTGTGATCAATTAAAGACAATTAAAGACAGAACCTTTATAATCTCCATGATTGAAGACCAAGACATCGATGATAATCTGGTGTTAATGGGTTATTTAATATAAAATATAACCTAATGAATAATTAAAACTAACGATACATTGTTATAATTACATTGAGCTTCATAAATTGCTGCAGACATGTATGACATAATAAAAGTACTTTATATAAATGGAAGGAATAATTGGTTTCTAATACCAAACCATCTGAAACTGCCCTTGATTCTATGATACAAAACTTTCTTTTAAAGTGTTAATATTTATCGAAAAACTATCATAATTTTGTGTAAGAATCTTAAAGTTATTTTTCAAACACCAAATTATTAATGAGAAAGTTAATTATATTCCTAAATCCCTAAATCCCTCTTGAAAATAAGAAAACAATAGGGTTTTATTATTCACAGTGAAATAAATAATGTTACAAATATGAAAGAAGTTATAAAATGATGGAAATATGATAAAGAAAGATAAAAAAAATTAAGTAATGAAAAAAGTAGAAGGAGTAAAGAAGGACAGATTTAGTTATGTGGGAAAGTAGAGGAAAGGATTAAGAATGCCATAAATAAGAGAAAAAAGCAAGGACTCTAGGGCCACAGAAGAAAGGGGGGAAGGGGTTGATGGGCTCTGGGCATATGGTGGAGCAGTGTTTAGGCTGCACCCTGCAGACAAAACTGCAAAGGCATTCCTGCAGACAATGGCCAGTGAGTGACACATGCTGCAACAGCCACCCCACCTCACGGGGTTCCTTCCTCAGATGGGCTGCTGATATTCTTTGAAAATCATAGGCAGTCTCTTTCACTAAAAATATGGTAAAGAAAGGTTAATTGATTAAATTGAACCTAATACTTGATTGGTACTATATCTTAATGGCCCTGCAAGAATGTAAGGCAAAGTTGAACTCATCGGATCTAAAATTAGAATGTAAAGAGCCATAGCTAAATGCTGCAAGGCACTTTGTTTGACGCTCTAATGATTCTGCCAATCTGAAGCAATGAAGAGTAGATGATAAAGCATGGGCCACATTCTTCAGTTTGATTTCAGCATGTAGAGTTAGAAAATCAATTTCTGCAAAGTGTTTAAGTTTGACAACCCACTCAATATTTTTTTAAGAAATGGAAAGTAAATTATATTTAAACTTATGGCAAGAAGAATTTCTTTTTCTCTTTCCTCTTCTGGGTCACATTATTTCAAACCATAGCCTTCACTTCATTTGTTTGAGCATAACTTTTCTAAGGTGAGCAAAAACTATACCTTTGGTCGGTCTTTATTTCCCAAGTTAAAATTTAACTTTCACACAGAATCTGACCACAATCTTGTCATGAACCACACACAACCCAAAATGCTTTGAAGGCTGTTTAAAACTATATGTTCATCAAAATTATAATTTGAGAATACAAATCAGGTTAAGTACTCTACATTATTGTTAAAGTTTGTAATTATTATTAATAATTCTCACTCCAGAGTTTCTGACCTTATGCCTAAACTAGAAATCATCATCATTCTTTAGAGGAAAGAGCCAACTTCTGTCATCACTAGCCATGGGACATACATCCATGATTGACTGACCATGGGTTTGCCTCTCAGAGGTACAAGCCTGGGCAGAAGCACAAGCAGAGGCACAAGCATGGGCAGAGTTTTTTTTATGAAAGACCAGCAGTTACCTGTGCATTCATGTCTCTTCATGACATGGATGTTGTCCAAGCTTGGAACCAGTGTCCTTGCAACTCATTTTTTCCAGCTGAGTGGACAGAAGAAACATGAAATAAAGTGTCTTACTGAAGGACACAATACACTGTCAGGTCCTGAAATTGAATCCATGAACTTATGATTGTGAGACCCTAACTCTATCCACAAAGCCACATGCTTACACACACATGTTTATGTATACAATTAAAGATGGTTTTTCTGAAGGGGATCAGAAAAAAAAAAAAAAAAAAAAAAAAAAAAAAAAAAAAAAATCACAATTAATATACTTGATACATTAATAGAGAAGAAGCATATTCCTGATGATTTCCTGTGAGTGAAACAGTTCTAATCCTGTAGAAGTCATTTTTATAATATATGTGTGTATATCATCATCACCATTCTCATCATTTAACCTCCATTTTCCCTGCTAGCAAGGGTTGGATGGATCTACATAGTCAGTACTGAAATGGGGGTCACTCACGTCCCAGACAGATCGAGGGAGTCTGTATCCCACTTACATATAGCCATTACTAAATAAACCCCATAAACACAGTTTTTTTAAAAAGTTCAGTGAAAAAATGATTATTGCTTATTGTGTCCCTAAAACAGAGTTATGTACTAATGTTACATATTTATCCTCTATTTCTGGCCCCGTGCCTAAATAAGAACCCATTCTTATTAATATTAATTGCACCCCCAAGTTTCTGGCATTGTGCCTATGTTAGAAACTACTATTACTATTATCCTTAATATATTCTTCCAAGCTATGTAATAAATACAGTACCACCCTTACCTTTATCTCAAATTTCCATAAGTCAGATCTAATATAACATATCCTAATTCTACCCCAGTCCTTCTTTCCTCCACTTTAGTATCACTACAATACTTCTTTCTAAATCAACATCTATGTATTTACATTTCATTCCTTCCTACTCTTATATCACAGTCACCATTCTTGCTTCACTCAAACTGCTAATACCAGGAACACTCAGCTATTACTCCTACCACTAAACTACCACTAAAACTACTACTATTACTACTACTCATTTCTCTCACTTGCAATACTAAAACTTATCCTTCAAGTTTAATGTTGTATGTTAAAAAATATCAAGACAAATAAATACACAAACCATATGCACACATCACACATACACTATACATCCTTCAAAAACACACCATATATATCCACAAATATATTTGTGGGTGTATATGGTGTGGTTATATATCGTGGGAAGTTATTCACCTTGAATGTCTAGGTTTATTTGACATATATCACACTTCACAACTAAATATGCTTGCTAGATTTCCAAAAATAATAATAATGATTGTGGTACTCTAACTAAAAGGCTGAGGAACTGCAGAGAGGTACCAGTAATACCTGTAATAATATGATCGCTATGTACAGTCATTTTATGTTATTTTTGCATGGGTTAGCCATCATTCCTCTCACCCAGTCACTTTCAACCTTCCCCAACTCACTCCATTTCTCTTCACAACATCCATCACCTGCTCACTTCCAACCTTCCTCAACACATGACCCAACCATCTCACTCCATTTCTCTTCATAATATTAAACATTGGTTTTATTCCTCCTACTCGGTAAATTCCATCTTTCCTCAACACTCAACCTATCTCACTCCATGTCTCTTCACAACATCTATTACTAGCTCTATCCTCATCACCCAGTTATTTTCATTCTTCCTCAACATATGACCCAATTATCCTATTCCCTTTCAATCTACAATATTTATCCCTGGCTCTATTCCAATCAATAACCATACCATTATTATAGATCAGGATTGACCTGGGGCTATAACACAGCAACTAATTTAGTCTTTAACAAGTACAACAGTCTTCATCATCCTCCTCATCATCATTTAACAAGCATTTTTCCATGCCGGCATGGGTTAGATGGGTAGTTGCGTTATGAGACAAATGAGGTTCAAAACCACACCATGCTCATACAGAACTGTATTTTAGCTAGGCTTTTACAGTTGGGTGGTTGTTCTAACCATGTTACAGAGTGAACTGTATACTTCTTATTGTGGCACTGAAACAACTACCTTACAGGGTGGACTGGGTGCTTTTTCTCATGTCACCAGTACAACCACCTTATAGGGTAAACTGGGTGCTTTTTCTCATGTCACCAGTGTGACCACCTTACAGGGTGGACTGGGTGCTTTTTCTCATATCACCAGTGTGACCACCTTACAGGTTGGACTGGGTGCTTTTTCTCATATCACCAGTGTGACCACCTTATAGGTTGGACTGGGAGCTTTTTCTCATGTTACCAGTGTGACCACCTTACAGGATGGACTGGGTGCTTGTGTTGTGGCACAGGATAGGCATACAGGTTTAACTTAGTGTTTTTTGTCATGACAACATCATTGTGGGAAATCAGATGTAGTGTGTGTCCAGCTTTCATACTTGTATGCATAGGTTGGGCAGGCAAGGTGTATCAGGGGATGAGGGTTTGATTGAGGAGGGGGTGACAAGTAAGCAAGTTTGACATCCACAAGTTACAAAGGTGCATGGGATATTTAGTTGGTGAGAGTGGGGTATTAAGACTGGGAAGAGTGAATGGGGAGGAGTGAAGAGCCTATAATTTTTTTAATAGTTTTGAAATTTATCCAGATTTTGAAGGGATTTGGTAATATCAATTTCTTATTATTTATCTGGCATAACTTAATGACTTTTACATAAAATTATGATGGAAGGTTTTTAGATAAATATATAAATATAGTTAAAAAAAACAAAACAGTTTTGCATCATACATTTCAAGTGGTTAAATATCAAAAGAGTTAATAAATATTTCTTACATAGTTAAAAATCCAGAAATCTGTACAGGAATGATAAATCAGTTTTTAGGCAGGATAATTATCTTGTTAGATATTCTACCAGTTCTTTCAATCAGCTATCACACAAAGATTTAATGAGTTTAATACTAAAATCAATTATTAATTAAAACAATAACAACAACAGCAGCAATACTGAGTAAAAGAGAACTTTAAAGAAACTTAAATTTTCCAATAAAATCAATGCTGTTTAATTAAGAAGAAAATCATAAAATCATAACACACAAGTAAAATAAGCCAACTAGTATAACCACATCATGGTAGGAGATAGATGAAATAGTCTTTGAAATATGGTTTCTGATTTAGGCACAAGGCCAGCAATTTTGGGGGAGGGGTAAGTCGATTAAATCGACTCCAGTACATTACTGGTACTTTATTTTACCAACCCCACAAGGATGATTGGCAAAGCTAACCTCAGCGAGATTTGAACTCAGAACGTAAAGGGCCGTAACTCTATGCTGCAAAGTATATTGCTCAATGCTCTACCAATACTGCCAATCCACTGCCCTAATATAATTGTATATGAGCTACTACTATAATCAAGTGTTTACAGTATATCATTAGGTCTTTTTCTGCTTCTCTCTTCCTCCCTCACCCACTTATTCCTGAGAGGGTCATGGCGGCAGAGTCCTCAAACAATTCTTCCAGCGGATCCTGTCAGAAGCAACCTTCTCCAACTGATCTGGCCGGAACCCCAAGAGAGACCAGCCAAGCTCATGGATGTTATCCAATCATCTTGCTCAGGGTTTACTCCATTAGGTAGTGGGGGCATGTTCGAAAAATATATTGCCATTTCCATTTTATATCACAAAAACTGGCAACCTGTCCTGGGAGGCGCAGGATGGATGCACAAAGATTGCGTACCCTGAGACCACAACGAGGGTTTAGAAGGGAGTAAACCTTGTATATCACTAGGTGGTTAGCATATTTAGCCCATTTTATCATGACATCAATACTAGAGGGATGCTTAATCTTGTTGGGAACATGACAATCTCTCTAGTGCTGGTACCATGATAAAATGCACCCTGTACAGTCTGTAAAATAGCTGGCATTAGAAAGGGGATCAAGCTTTAGAAACCATGCTAAAAATGGAATGTGGGAGTAAGATGTGGTCCTCTCACTATGATAGGACTGAGGCCTCCCATTAAAACACCCAAGAAACTTCCTATAAGATGCAACTTCATAGAAGGCCAGCTAAGCCTACATAAGTGCAAGCTGTAGATGTTAACTTTTTTTTCAGTATGTACCGAGTGTATTTTATTGTGACACTAGCACTAAAGAGGTTGTCAGGTCCTCTGTAAGATTAAAGGGTCCTCTCAACTTCATATTGTTTGTTTGTGTGCTAACCACTTTACAAATGTACTGGATGCCTTTTATTATAACACCAATACTATCATAGAAACATTATGTCCTCAACAGAACTAAATATTTGCTCTACTCGATATTGTCTGATCATCAGCCACTTTACACAATGTATTGAATGCATTTTTTCATGGCACTAGCACTAACACTAGAAAGGTTATCAAGTCCTTGATACAACTAAAGAGTCCCCCTCTTTATATGTTGTCTCAGTTTGATAGCTAACCACATTTCAAAGTCTATGTGGTATATATTATCTTGACATCAACACAAAAGTGATTGTTATGTTCTCAACATGATTAAAGAGCCTTCTCTAAGATATATTGTCTTTGATAACTAATCATTTTTACATGACATCAACAAAAGACTGTACATCAACAAAAGATTGGTACATCTTTCTTTGCCAAGACTGTACAGCCCTATTTACCATACATTATCTGTTCAATCATCACTCACTTTATAGAGTGTATTGGGTGTATTTTATTATGACACAAACACTAGTGAGGTTGCCATGTATCATATGAAACTATTATTTTCTTTGTTCGGTTTACAAAACTGAAGATTTATATAACATATTTCTATTCGTGTTTCAACCAATTTCTTTGATGTTTATAATATTTTACAAAATAATGATTATTTCATTAACATTTAAATACCAAAATGAAAGCGATGAACCATTACAAAGTTACATTGCAACTTAATTTTTTAATATGTACAAATTTTTTATATGTACAAAACAATAATTAATCCTTCATTTAAATCATATACAATATTAAATTTACTTGGAACAGTTTTTAATCCAATAGTTCACAGATTCAAATCTTTGTGGGAGAGAGATAAATAGAAATATCCATGGCTCCAAGCTATAACAATAGACTTACTTCTTGGTATTGAGCTAAACCATAATGGAACATATGAGCTGCCTTGTCTCAGAATATGACAACCTATCTAAGTATGGAAAATAGACATTGAATGGTGATGCTGATGATGACGATGATTATCCCATCACTTTCTTTCTTTAACCCTTTAGCATTTAAACCAGCTGTAACTGGCCAGAATTCTCTCACCTCTTTCTGTTCAAACCAGCCGTAACCGGCCACTCATACTGATGTTAAGATATTGTTCTTAAAATAAATAATATCAAAATCTCATTGATTCAATATTATGAGAGAGGATTATGTGAGGTAATGAATGCCTTTACAGTGAAAATATGATAGTAAATATAGAGTAATGTAAATGCTAAAGATTTAATGCTGAAATTCTGGTTTAATCAAAAGACAACCAATGCTACTTGTATGGATGATGTTCCAAGACAAAGGCCTGTAAGTATTTTGGACTTCTCTCTCATAATTTCTACATTTCATTTCCTGTTTATGCTTTCGCCTTTCGCCATCTTCCTTCTCTCCCTGACTAAACAGTAATAAAGGCACATAGCCTAGGGATTAGGGTGTGGAACACTTTATCATAGTGTAAAGGGTTTGATTACTGGACCAAGTAACACATTGTGTTCTTAAACAAGATGCTTCATCTCAAATTGCTCCAGTCCATTCAGCTGTAAACAAAATGAATACCAGCAACAGGTAGGAGTTTAACTCTTTTGAGTCAGTATTTCTAATTAAATACACTTCCTTTCAATTAATTGAAAAATAATCTTGAGGGATTTATTAAAACTTAATTATTTAATTACTAAGATATATGTTTCTTATATATAAATTTATGTTGGAAGATCTTAATTCAAATAGGAACCATTTAAAAATGGATAGTTTTGTTTCATAGAACCAGAGCTTGGTTTGTATCAAAAGAGTTAACCCCTTCAATGGACTGTCAACCAGTGTTTCCATGACAGGACTGAGGTACCTATCATTAGAACACAAGAGAAACCTACAGAGAATAACCCTTGTAATAAGCCCAGCTAAACCTGCATAGTTGTGAACTATAACAAGAGAGGGGAGTCTTTTCATGATAGGACTAGGGTTGCTATAAATAAAACTCAAGAAAACTTTTCTGAGAAACAATTTCATAGGCCAGCTAAACTGACATAAATGTGAGCTGGAACAATAACATATGTGTAATAGAACTGGGGCCCCTATCATTAATAAACTCAAGAAACATCCTATGAGATGCAACCAAGTAGGAGGCCAGTTAAACTCATATGAGTGGGCTGTAAAAACAAGATATATATGTGTTTATGTAGATGTAATCTCATAGGAGGCCAGTTAATGCTACATAGGTGTGTGGTGTAACAACACCATATGTTTGTGTGCAGGTGATAGAACTGAGGACCCTATCATTAAAAATAACTAAAAAAACATCTTAGATGCAGCCTCATCATAAGCATCCTTCAAAACTTCAATTCTTTCCAAAATTCGCTAACACCACACCTGATATTCCCCCTCCAGACACATGCACACACGTGTGTGTGTGTGTGTGTGTGTGTGTGTGTGTGTGTGTGTGTGTGTGTGTGTGTGTGTGTGTGTGTGTGTGAGTATATCATGACTCGTACACTGTTCACTTTCCTGACATTCGTACATTATTCTATGTACTATACATGCACCTTTGATGAGTTGTAGCGCACCTGAGCACTAGACAGAATAATTTTCATTATCATTATTAACCCTTTAGCATTTATATTACTCGACTGTTGTATTTTTGCAGTAAAGGGTTTACCTCACATATCGAATGTACGAAATTTTGATGATGACATTTATTTTGAGAACTATACCTTGATGTTACTATAAGTGGCCGGTTTAAACAGAAAGAGGTGAGAGAATTCTGGCCAGCTACAGCTGGTTTAAATGATAAAGGGTTAAACCTACTCACGGTTCCAAAATAATGGGGGAGTTGTTTGAATAAGCTGTCACTTAAAATAAAATTTCACTGAAGATAGATTAGCAAAATTTGATGAGGGTGGGTGGGATAAGAGTGGGGAGGGGTAATCTGAAAGATTAATAGGGGGGGGGGATTATTCAAGACCCAAGGGTACATAAATGTGAGCTGTAACAACAGCTATAACCATGCAATACTGTAGTGACCAAGTTCAATGTCTAAGACAGACAGAGAGAGACACAGAGTATAGTATCCAACTATAACCATAAAATGCTACAGAAATTCAAAGTTTACAGGTTTCTATGTACTATAGTACTGTAAATATATAATTGTTTCTACTTTTGGCACAAGGCCATCAAATTACCCAGTACATTACTGGTACTTTATTTTATCGACCCCGTAAGGATGAAAGGCAAAGTTAACCTCGGCGGGATTTGAACTCAGACTGTAAAGGGAGGACGTAACTATGCTGGAAAGCATGGCGTCCGACCCTCTACCGATACTGACAATCCACCGCCAATCCACCCACTGTAAATATATAATATACACATTTTTGGTTTGTAATAGTTGTTCTGAGCAAATGTTCTAAGAGGTGCATGCATGTTGAGGAAAAAGGAGAAGGAAAGGAAAATAAAAAATAAAAAAATAGAAGAAATAGAAGAAAAAAGTAAAAATAAAGATAAAAAGAAGATAGGCAGACAGATAGGTAAATAAATGGACAGGCAGCAGAGAGGCAGACAAACAAGAAAAAGAAGAAGAAACACCACCCTAGGCTCAGAGTTTGTCACCATCTCCCCTTCCCCCTATCTTTCTCTCATTGCCTAATAGTCCTTATTCTATCCCTCCCTTTCTTCACATTTATAATCCTTTCCTCTACTTTCTTATACAGCTAGATCTACCCTTCTTTACACCCCACCCCATTTTTTTCATTACTTAATTTTGTTTTTATCTTCTTTTTAATACTTCTATCTGTAATATAAAACCGATGAGAAATATATTAAATGAAATACAATGAAATTTACATCTTAGAACTATTTTGGATCAGCTGGCCTTCTATGATCTTTGATATTTTCATCATTGTATAACTTCTGTTTGTAAAATATAGTTGACATAAGAAAATCAAAAGTGGACAATTGAGGCTTTAACAGGATGGGGGGGAGATAGTAAGTCTACGAAAATGACCTGGCCTAACCTGATCTTTTACAGATAACCAAATCCAAATTGGCAGATTGAGAATTAAAATAATAAAGAAAAACTCAGGAATTCAAGTGTTTTCGCACAGAATGTTGTACTCAAGGAATTACTAACTTAAATATTTTTTTAATGGATCCCATCCTTTTCGACAGGTACTATCCTAGAACCAGATAATGCTGCAATCACCCCAAAATTTACAGGTTCAATCGCTAAGAGAGAAAAACAGAGAGGTATATCCATAGCACCAATCTGTAACTATAGAAACCAGTTCTGCTTTATGAAACCAGTGAAAAGTCAATAAAGTGTAAATTATTTTTCAATTCCTATAGAAATGGTGTCTGCATTTAATGGGAAAACAGATATAAACAGAATAGAGATAGTTTTGGTATTGGTTATAGGTGGGTCAGTGTGTGTGTGTGTGTGTGTGTGTGAGATTGATAGAGAGAGAGAGGTATCATGAGACACCCAGAGAGAGGGGAAGAAAGGCAGCATGAGACTCTCAGAGTGAGAGAAAGACAGGTGAGGAGAGAGAAAGAGAGGGGAGATGATAGAGAGACAGAGAAGTGGACAGAGAGACAGAATCAGGGAGAGAGACAGATTAAGCACTACTCACAACTCACATCCTTAAATTCATTCTAAAGAACTGGAAAAATTTACCTTTACCAACTTAAAGGAACTGATATCACAGATCCCATTCATTGACCACCAATGACACCTATCCACTACGTGAACACTCCTCTCCAAACTCTTCCCTTTTTATCCCTATAAAGACCCACCAATTGTTAGCTCCCATTATTTTTTCATAGATGGGCGGTGAATTGGCAGTATCGGTAAGGGTCGGACATGCTTTCCAGCATAGTTACGTCCCTTTATGATCTGAGTTCAAATCTCGCTGAGGTTGACTTTGCCTTTCATCCTTACGGGGTCGATAAAATAAAGTACCAGTAATGTACTGGGTATTTGCTGGCCTTGTGCCTAAAGTAGAAACAATTATTTTTTCATAGATTATTTTTAACTACCAAACTACCTCTCTTACTTTTTATTAATCATTCTTTAATATCTAAATCATCTCTCTATATATATATTTATTACCCTTTCTATTTCCCTTTTAGAGTTTTAGAGTAAAGACTTCAATTTTGAATATTACAGAGCTGTTTTGTACTTTTCAAGAATGAATGAGACACGGTCACCCGACCAACCTTGCCTCAAGTGGGACAACTCCCATCTAACCCATGCTAGCGTGGAAAATGGACGTTAAACGAAGATGATGATGATCTTGTTAATGCAGTCTCATGTGATACAGGATATTAAGTTAACCCTTTCATGACTACATTCCTGTCGAAATTTCAAGGGATTAACTAAAATGATTAATTATTTCATTACCAAGATAGTAACTTAATGTAAGATTCTTATATAAAATCATGTTGGAAGATTTAAATTTAAATTCATCATCATCGGGTCGAGCTTGCTCGGCTTTCTACGACACGTTTTCTCGATCCATCTCTGTCTCATAGCGTTTCCCAGTTCTTCCGCAGTGCATCCAGTATCGTCCTCAAGTTGCTTGACGTATGTCTTCTTGGGACGACCAGCGTTTCTTGCTCCATGAGATGGACTCCATAACAACACATCACCTGCTATTTCTTCCTTGCTGCGCCAACAGTGGCCAGCAAATCTGAGTCTCTGTCCACGTATTGACCTGCTGATAGGTGGTATATTGCGATAGAGATCCTTATTTGTTGGGTGTTCCCTCCAAGACACGTTTAAAGCAGCACGGAGCATATGTGTGTATGCCCCGTCTAGCTTTTTCTCCAGTTTCGACGTTAGCGTCCAAGTGATAGAGCTATAAACACGCACAGATTCCACAGCAGCTCTGAAGAAATTACTTTTCAGTTTGGCCGGCAGGTTTGATTTCCATATTGACTATGTATTGAGAAAAGCACTGGACGAAAATTTAGAGCTTGGTTTCACTCTCACAAAGCGAAAGTGTAGACGTCATGCAGCTCAGAAAATCACCGATGCTGACTATGCGGATGATTTAACAGTCCTCGCTGACTACTTTAAGGATGCAACATCACTATTTCACAGCATCGAATCAGTTGGAAAGGAAATTTAAATTGGAAACCTTTAAAATGGGTGATTTTATTTCATAGAACCAGAGCCGATTTTGGCTGGGTTGGTAACTAAAGGGTTAAACTACATCTTACCATGAACAGGTTATACAGAATTGCCTTTATGTTGTTGTGGAAACTATTCAGAAACTTTATGGCATATTACCAGACAGAGAAAATGTTAAAACTGGTATTAAAAAAAAAAACAACAACAAAAAAAACTAAGGTTGGAGTTACAATACATAGTCAAGGATCTACCAAACATAAATGTGATTAATTGATGGAAGCTACAAAAAGATTCAACAACAAACATTTAACCCTTTAGCATTTAAACTGGCCGTATCTGGCCAGAATTCTGTCACCTGTTCAAGCCGGCCATAACTGGCCACCCATACCAACGTTAAGGTATTGTTCTCAAAATAAATATCAAAATCTCAGAGATTCGATATTATGTGAGATAATTATGTAAGGTAAAGTGTTTACCATGAAAATACAATAATAAATATAGAGTAATGTAAATGTTAAAGGGTTAACCCATTTGATAAAATAAAACCATTGTTAGTTTTATGATACAAAACTTTATTTTAAAGTGTTTATTATAATCAACATTATCATCATTTATATGTCCAGTTTTCCATGTTGGCATGGGGTTAGATGGGATGGTTTGAGAATATTTTATAGTCCTTCTTGATGCCCTTCTTGATACCAACCCTTTTAGTCACCTGTTATGACACATAGAGGGATACAGTGTACATAGTCTAAAAGCCAGGATATACACAGTATTTATTTAAAAACCTTCCGCCATAATTTTATCTAAGAATCTTTTCATTATAAATATGATAATAAAAGGGTTAAATAAATAAAATAGCAAACCAGCTTTTTGGGGAAAAGAGGGTTTTGTGCACTTTACTGTTTCTATCAATTTACTCAGGTTGTAACAATCGGGAGTGGTGTATTGCTAATATCAATGTCTATAGTATTGTATTGTGGGTGTTGGTATGTCACCAGATACATCAACAAGATATATCTATAGAAAACATTACAATTTGTAGATTACAAGATGTTACACCTCGTATGACTACTATTATTATAACCACCATCACCACTACTAGTACTATGACAACAACCACTACTAGTACTACGACTACCACCACCACTACTCTGACGACCACCACTTCTACTACGACGACAACGACCACCACCACTACTACTATGACCACTACCACTATTAACACCAATACTATGACTATTACTACCACTACTGCTGCTATTATGACCACTACTGTCACTAATTGTTACTACTACTACTATTATGACCACTACTACTCCTACCACACCCACCATTACTACCTCTCCTTATCTCTATAGAGTGTAAGTGTAAATCAGACCCAGCCCAAGTTCTATTATTGTATGTGTATTCAAGTTTTCAAACAAAGCCCTTTATGTGGGAGTTGATCTAGAAATAACAGCAAAATCTCTCTTGACATACTTCATTTAAATATTTGTTGCTAAACTTATATCAATAACATCAACATCATTTTACATGGCATGAGTTGGACAAGTGGTCACAATTTCAGATTAGACAGGTCAAATGAACACATTTATTTGAGCATGATCCCTATGGCTAGATGCCTTCCTAACACCAACTGTCTTACTGCATGTACAAAGTACATTTGATAGAGTCTCGGACACCCTGCTTCACGACATAGAGTTACGGCCCTTTGCATTCCGAGTCTAAAACCTGCTGGGGTTAGCTTTGCTCTTCATCCTTATGGGGTCAATAAATGAAAGCACCAGTAATGCACTGGGGTTGATTTAATCGACTTTCCCCTCCCCACAAATTGCTGGCCTTGTGCCTATGTCAGAAACCATCATATTGTGGCACTAGCACTACTGTTTTACATGTGTTCTCAGTAAGGTTAGCAAAGACAGTGATAAGGATGGGCATGTAAGATGTGAGTGTTAAGAAGCTACATGTTGCTTGCCATAAGGGGGACCCATCCCGCAGATGGGGGAAGAGGGATTCAGGGATGAGAGTAAGCATTGAGTCAAAGGATGACCTTAAAGAGTGTGAATGATGCTTGACAATACATGGTGAGGGAGGGGGATGTCATCAGTTTTTCATGCTGGCATGGGTTGGACAAGGAAAGGGGAATCATAGAATATAATGTATTTTGTTGTAGTGAAGCTATACCAGTGACTTAAGGGCCAGGAGTTTGAATAAAGTGCTGTAACTCTTTTGATACCATGATTCATGTATGCCCTCTGGTGTGAAGCTACTGAGAGTACAAGACCCCCCCCCCTCCCTCCTGGACAGGACACCAATCCATCACAGGATTAAACCCCCTGCTATTACTGGTACTCATTTTCAGCTGACTATACTGGAGCAACGTGAGATGAAGTGTTTTGCTCAAGAACACAGCACACAACCCAGCCCAGAAATTGAACCCATGACATTACAGCCGTAAGTTCAACACCCTTACCAGTAGGCTATGTGCCTTTGATACCAACCTAGAATTTTAATTCTGTCAGCCAAACTAATTGTATTGACACACCCTAGTGTGAAACTCCACCTACCCTATCACCCTTCCGTTTATATTCTTCCACTGGCCACTATTGGCTAGCACAACCATTCAGAGCTAATGAAGACTACATGAAAAAAAAAAATGTTTTCTTGATACAAGGCAAATAAATTTTCTATGTTTCAAATATATATATAAATAACATTACAAATTTTTCAGAATTCTTTTAGAATGAAAATATAAACATATAACAAATACAATTAATTATTGCTAGGAACAAGGTATACTGGCATTCTCTAGCAACACCATCCCACTGCATAAAACACTGGGTTTGGGATATCACCTACACAAGTGGCTGAAATGGGATTCCCACGAAAGGTCTGTGGTGTAACGTTACTCAATAAAGTGCGTAGGTCAGAGATCAGAGAGTCACTCCAGATAGAGTTGCTACTTTTCTGAATTGAGAGATGACAGCTCCGATACTATGGGCATGTGGTTAGAATGTCTCAGGAAAGAATTGCTGGAGAGATTTTACAAGCAAAACTAATTGACAAGAAACCCAGGAGTAGAACTAGAGCAAGATGGTTGGATAACATCCATGAGCTTGGCTAGTCTCGCTTAGGGATCCAGCCAGATCAGTTGGAGGCAGTTGCTTTTGACAGGACCTGCTGGAAGGAGTGTTTGAGGACTCTGCCCCAACAACCCTCTCAGGAATAAGTGAGTAAAGAAGAAGACCTTCCTAATGGTGCACACACACTACCACCACCACTCCTTTTTATCTCTGAGAAATGTGTTAATCAGACCAAGCCCACACACACAGATCCAGACAGAAACATCTAAATACACACAGTAATAACTACAAACACACTTAGACACACATATCCATTCATAAACACACACATTCCTACATAAACGCTCATACATACACCTGTACAAACACCCACACACTCATACACACTTTACATCTACTCATACATGTACACACACTCATAGAATCAACCAAGCAGATATTCACCAGAAAGAACACACACACACACACTGATTATACACACTACTCCAACACACATACTACCACATACACAGACAAAATGTACCTCATCCACCTATATATATATCAGTGCCAATGATAGATTCAGACACACAGCAACCATCCAGCACTACTAATGCATCTACCTCACCCATCCAAACAAACACGTTTGGTTTTCTCCTTCAACCTTCAAACCTCTTCTTTATCCTAACTTTATTCTTCCTGATGAAGAGCTAACATTGGATACTTAGATACATTCACACATTCCAAATGATTTTTGTAATTGTATCACTGTGCTTGTCTTTTGTAATCTGGCACCTTAGAATAACCAGTTGCTTTGGACAGATGGGACTCATCAACCTTGGTTGGTAGCTCATCTAGAGAAAGGAGAACCCTGATTTTAAAACCACTGCTGCCTTGTGGTATACCCAGTCTTGGGAAAGGCTAAGGGAGTAAACCCCAACAGAAAATCAGGAGCCGGACTCCCGAAGGCGATCAGACATCCTAACATCATTCCAGCAACTCCTGCAATGCCGCTGATGCCAAGCTGTATCGGCATCCGTCATTCCCTTGGGGCCATCAGCCGCGTGGAGAGGGGGGGGGGGGGGTCTGGTGCCTGGACAACAGCTCGCTCTCTTGAATGTACCTGTCCAGGACACGTCGCTCCACTGGAGAGGAAACTCCAGCATCACTGCAAGGTGGTGACGCAACACAAGCCACTCACGGGTTGGGTTCTTCAGCCACTCACGCAACTGCAACCGCTGAGACCCACGTGGAGCTACTCCATCGTGTTGCGAAGACAGACGGATGCCGACGATATATATATATATAATAATAATAATAATTGTTTCTACTTTAGGCACAAGGCCAGCAATTACCCAGTGCATTACTGGTACTTTATTTTATCGACCCCGTAAGGATGAAAGGCAAAGTTAACCTCGGCGGGATTTGAACTCAGATCGTAAAGGGACATAACTATGCTGGAAAGCATGGCGTCCGACCCTCTACCGACACTGCCAATCCACCGCCCTATAATAATAATAATACTATTTATAGTTATGTATATAGTATAAACAACTATAAACAGGAAGGTCAGTAATTTTTTATTACCTTATTACCAGTAAGAGAAATAGCTCAATGTAATGAACATCAGTTGTTTTACAGAGCAGGAAAATAAATAAATTATACAGTTATCAAAGTTGTGTTCAAATCATTTAATAGCTGACAATCGTTTCTTCCAAATGCTCGATTGGAAGAAACGATTGTCAGCTATTAAATGATTTGAACACAACTTTGATAATTGTATAATTTATTTATATATATATAAAGAGAGAGAGAGAGAGAGAGTGATGTAAAATCCCGACACACAAGCCAAAACTGCTTGGCGCCACGGTCAGGATTTTACATGTCTCTTTACTTACTCTGCATCTCCTCAGACATCGAGTACTTTCATGATTAGTGGACTTCCCCATCTCAGCACTGCAGTTTCTCTCTCTCTCTCATATATATATATATATATATATATATATATATATATATATATATATGCATGTATATATATATAATATTATAGAGTAAAATGACATAATATAAAATTTAACTCTGTTCCCGCACCACCAACAGGATTCAACATCAAAGATGTAATGTTGAGTGCTTTCTTACTATTACATCATGATTAACATTGCAAAATCACCAATTCTACCCTCTGGTGAACCACCAAATTCAAACGTATATATATACATAATTAAACATTTTATACATATCTAGTCAGAGAAGTTTGTAGTTTTCCAACGTTGTTATTGCCACTTTTTCACCTAACAATCATCATCCATTCACATCACATGTCCATACTAATACAGTCTCCTCTCTTGCACACTACTTCTGATTCCTATTATACCCAGTTTCTCCCTCAGTTCATCCATGCTTTGTCGTTCTCGAAGCATGCTTGCCTCACTTCTCTCCAGCCTCCATACATCCTCTGCATTCACTGCTAATGTCTCACTACCATGCAGTATGGCACTTCACACGCAGGTGTCATATGGCCAACCTTCCCTTTGTAAGGAAAAACCTCTTGTTGTTAGTGGGGTAGCAGTTCTCTAAACTTCTTCCATCCTCTCATTCTAGCTACTATGCACTCCAACCCCCCCCCCCACTGCTAATTATATCACCTAGGTAGCAGAAACTATCAACCATTTCTATGGATCCTTCCTGAGGGGCTTATATTATTGGCACTCTTAGTATCAAATAACCCTGAACATTTACTACACACAAAAACTTCCTGTGTGTAGTTAAATGTGTGGATATATAGAACAATAATTAGTACCTTGTGGTAGTTAGTGGGTTGACAGATACTGGTGGAGGTGGGAAATGGTAGGGGGAGGAGGAGGAGAGAAAGAGGCACAGAGAGAGAAAAAGAGAGAATGACAGAAAAAGAGAGGGGGTGGGAAAAGAGGGAAGAGAGAGAGGGGGAATATAGAGAGGGGTGGGGAAGAGAGAGGGGGGTGGGGAAGAGAGAGAGAGTGTGTGACAACGAAACAGAGGTACACAGACATTGAGGCAGACAGAAACAGACAGACAGGCAGGCATACAGACTGAGATACGCAGATAGAGAGAGAGAGAGAGAGAGAGAGAGAGAGAGAGAGAGAGAGAGAGAGAGAGAGAGAGAGAGAGAGAGAGAGAGAGAGAGAGAGAGAGAGAGAGAGAGAGAGAGAGAGAGAGAAAGGTTGAAGAGAGAGAGAGAGAGAGAGAGAGAGAATGGTTGAGGAGAGATTTAATGGATTTCTTGCTAAAAATCAGATATGGCAGTATAGTAAATGGTAAAATCCATGATTGCAGTAGAGACTGCACGAAGAATGCAATATTACATTGCAATATGTGAGAAAAACACAACAGGTTGCAACATGTGACATGTGAAACAGAAATTCTAGCAGTTTTACACCTTCATAACAAATTGGTGCAGTTTAATCTATTTTTTTTATTTCTATTATTTGTTTTTGTTTATTTTTTTATAATATTGTTTCATTCAATAAAAAGAAAGTTATGTGAGCAACACTCAGCACCATCACCATCCCTATCATTATTAAGACTATCATTATAACTACAACAACCATCATTACCACCACCACCATGATCGTCTCTGACACCACCATCATCCTCATCACTACCATCATTATCTTAACTTTGCGGGGTTGATAAAATAAAGTACCAGTAATGTACTGGTTAATTGCTGGCCTTGTGTCAAAAGTAGAAACAATTATCTTAACCATCACTGCCACCATCACGACGATTATCACCGTCAATACAACCAGCAAATTCACCATCATTACCATCCACACCGCCACCACCACCATCATTACCATCCACACCGCCACCACCATTACCATCTACACCCACCCACCACCACCATTACCATCATCATCGGTGGTCTTTGGTTTTTTGACGTTTTGTTAGTTTTTAATCTCCTTTCACTCAAAGTAAAATAAAGTTAGCATTCTATGAGTAAGACATTACCACCACCACCGCCACCAAAACTACCATCGCCACTATCATCACAACAACTATTACCATCGCCATTATTATCTCAACAACTGTACTTATTTTTATTTCAAGACTGGTGCTTATTTTATCGATCGCTTTTGTCGAACCGCTTCAGATGAGACAGACACGGGCGTTAACACAGAGCAGAATATATATATATACATACACACACAACAAACGATTGATCATTTTACGAAACGCCAGGCGAATTTGGAATGGCGAAAGCTGCCGAAATGTTTAACTCTCCTCCACTTCTTCCAAACGTGAACTTAATATAACTGTGCATTCCTGTTTGTTTTATTTTGTTTCATTTACTAATCACATACACAAACATATATAAGAGACGGTTTGATACCTTATCGATAACATTCTAAGGAATACAAATCGTAGAGTGCTTTACTTCTGTTTACTGAAAAAGTCGGTGGATTATCTGATCAACCAACTTTCCACACACACACATTCATAACAGGCTTCTGCAGTTTCCGCCTACAAGACATTTGAAAACACGGGGCTATAGTAGACGACACTTGCCGAAGATACTCCACAAAATGGAACTGAAATTAGAACCATAGAGTCGCGAGACGAACTCCTTAACCACACAGCAGCCGTCAATTTTAATATTTTATCGATCTTCGATGCATGAAGGGTAGCAAATATTAAAGTGACTGTGGTATGTATTTTAGCAGAGAGAATGTACTACACAACTAGAGTGTAAGTAAAAACAGCAGAGAACTTAGTCCGGCACTCTACCGATTTTACTGCTACTACTTTTAGTGCTAATAATATGTGTATATTGTATTTGTCAATAAAAAAAATGTACTGCGAGCGTCGAGTACAGTATTGTAAAACGAGAGGCGGGGAGAGTATGTGTATGTATATATATATATATATATATATATATATATATAAATATATACACACACACATACTCTCCCAAAGTATAACTATATATATATATACATACACACACACACACGCACACATAAGATAGAATAAAGATCTCTCATTTAATGCTTTACAATTGTTTCAGCATTACTACCTATTAATACACAGGCAAATATATTTTTACCTTGACATACATAAACATACATATACATACACACGCATATATATATATATATATATATATATATATATATACACACACATATCACCATCATTTAACGTTTATTTTCCTCGCCAACATGGGTTAGATTTATATATATATATATATATATATATATATAATGCGAAGAAATACCAATGATAATCAGCAGACTACTGATGATAGACATTCCTGTTTCTCGGTCTATTTTCATATATATATATATACACACACACATTCTTATACATACATATATATACATAAATATATACACACGCATTTACGGAACATCCTGTTCGTAAAATTAACTTGCAAGTGGCTGAACATTCGACAAACACGCGCACCCTTAACGTAGTTCTAGGGAAATTCGGCGTGACATGGAATGTGACAACGCCGGCCCTTCGAATTACAAGGTACAACTCATTCTTGCCAGCTCAGTGAACTGGAGCAACGGGAAATAAAGTATCTTGTTCAAGGACACAGCGCGCCGGCGTTAATCGAACTCACGACCATAGCCGAATATTCTAATCACGCGCCTTAGTTTTTCCATCCTTCTTGATCTCAGTTGCTAGTTCAACCATGCCATGCCAGCATCAAAACACGTATTCACCCCGCAGTGTGCCGCCAAACATTGCCTTAAAAGCCACCCTTCTCTATCATCCCCCCTCCATCACTGCCTCCCCAGTCTGGTCGAAGATACAATGAGCTCCCAGCTCGAAACTATTACTGCTGGTGTCACAGTGGGGTGTAATCAGCCTACACCGTGAGGTAGTAGCATTAGTGCCACACCCAGCCCACTCTGAGGTGGTAGCATTGGTGTCAATAGACGCACCCAGCCCACTCTATGAGGTGGTAGCATTAGTTCCACAATAGAGGCACCCAACCCACTCTGTGAGGTGGTAGCATTGGTTCAACGATAGAGGCACCCAACCCCGTTAGGTGATGGTGGTGTCACGATGAAATAATGAACCCAATGCTCGCTGTGTGGTGGTTGGTGTTAGACGGGATGTCTGGAGTAGATGACTTGGGTCTATTGAGGCCTTTGTTACCAACCTGTGTGTGTGATGTTCTCTACGACGATGTGTAGGAGCAATGTTTGAGAGGACAGATATTCAGGGGTGTGATCATCTGACGTTTCAACTCGGAACATAATCAATGGCCTGTTTGGACAGAGCAGGCATAGTAAGTGGACATACAATGATGATATATATATATATATATATATATATATACATATGTCTGCATGTATATAGATGTGTATGTGTGCGTGTGTATAAACACACACACACATATATATTCCTGTGTTGTAAGAAACTAAAAGGGTTGATCTCAGGAAGGACATCTGGCTGTAAAACATTGCCTCAAAAAGTCTCTTCCAGCTCATATCAATATGGAAAAGTTGTAAAAACGGTTATACATACACGCACCTCAGTTGACACCAACATAGAAACAAATAACGAAACAATAACGAAACAAATAGTTTATTTAGAACAATCAAATGTATTTAATACCGTAGATAATAACAGCGTTGTCATCTCAAGTTTTCATAATTATATAAATAATGAAAAAGAAGGCGGTGTGAAGAAAAGTAGATCTAGCTGTATTGGAAAGAACTATAAATGCCATAAATTAGAAGAAAGCTAGGGAAAGAGCAAGAACTATTAGGACATGTAAGAAAAAGAGAGGGAAGGGGAGAGGGTGACAGGTTCTACGCCTAAGTCTGGATGGTGTTTCGACTGCGCCCCACGGACAAAACTGTAAAAGCATTTCCGCAGCCAATAGCCAGCGACACCTGCTGCAACAGCCACCCCACCTCGTGAATTTAGGGCTGATTTAGTAATATGGTGGATTAGCAGTATCGGTAGAGGGTCGGACACCATGCTTTGCACCAGAGTTACGGCCCTTTATGGTCTGAGTTCAAATCGAGCCGAGGTTAACTTTGCATTTCATCCTTATGAGGTCGATAAAATAAAGTACCAGTAATACGCTGGGATAATTGCTGGCCTTGTGCCAAAAGTAGAAACAATTATTTAGCTGTTGTTTGAATGGTTTTAACATAAGTACGAACTCTTTAAAACAAACAATTTTGTGTCATCGAACCAGGGGTGGTGTCAGGCAGGTTGGTATCAAAAAGGTTAATCAGTTAGCAACGAAAATAATAGCATCATTAATTAAGTGGTTAGCAACGGTGATACTAGCAACTTTAATCAACTAGTTAACAACGAAAGATACTAGCCATTTTAACAAGTTAGCAACGAAAGATACTAACAACTTTAATTAGTTAGCAAATTGATTCACCAGTTAACAACGAAAAACGTAGCAACTTTAATTAACCAGTTAGCAAGGAGAGATAATAGAAACTAACTAGTTAGCAACAAAGTTATTCCACATTTTCTCGGATAAAATGAGTAATACTTATAACAATTCATCTTTTATTTGCTATTAAAAAGAAAGAAAGAAAACTGAAGCAGATATAATCTAGTTTGAAAGCAGAGGTAACGGAGAGGAATTCCGGCTAGATCCTGTCAATGAAATCTCCATATGGTTTAAATACACAGCAAGTCGCCGATATCCGAATAGCTAAATGTCAGCAGAAGGGCACCAAGGAATCATTACCATGATGCGGCCCGGTCCCCTTAGAGTGTAAGAAGTTACTTGAGGAGGGGATGGGGGTCTTCTCTGAAGACCTTCTGCTATCCAGCTCTTCTGAAAGTCAATGAGTAAAAAAAATGAAAAAACCCAGTAATATTCTATATCATAACAACTATACTGTATTTTTGCCTGTCTGCCACACGCATGCTATTGACAAAAACGTTTCAAAAGGTTTTATTTGTAGTGCATTAATCACAAATGTAAGACAAAGAAGTGAGATGGGGGGGGGGGGGGTCTATTCTAAAATGCTTTCGGGGTTCAATCCTGTTGTGCAACACCTTGGGCGTCTTCTACTATAGCCTAGGAATGACCAATTTCTACATGTGCCCGTCCGTGTTTATGTCCCGTAGCTTAACAGTCCACAGAAAAGGGATCGATAAAATAAGTACCAGAGTTGAAAACAACTACTGGGGTCGATATAATCGACTAAATCAAGGCGTTGCCACAGTATAATTGAAACCAGTAAAAAAAAAAAAGTAAGAGAACATATATCTACAATGTTAAAATCTTGTGAAGAAATCGAATATTTGTCCGTAAAACAATGGTTTATATGACGCTTCGCCCTCGAGGACACACCCCAATTTTGACAACCAGAAATTTGAAAAATAATGATAAACATAAAAATAAGGTCCCGGCACTTCGGATCTTGTTACCTAATTTTTTTTTGTGATATTTTGTTTATTTAACTAATTATAATTTATACACTTCATCGAGAGATCATACAGGAGTTCAGATTACTGTCTAGCATAGACAGTTAGGATATGCCAATGAGAAACACAACCTTCGGCCTCCAGAGCGCATGATAGATTTTCGAGACTTATTTTAGGAAATCCGTATTTTATTTTCTAAGTTTCATCAACATGCCTATATATATATAAATATAATAATATAACACTTACAGAACGAAAACACAAATGTGAACGATATATTTTAGGAAAAACGTCTTTTTCGTTGGGAAATAGACACATCTCTGAACGGGGGGTAGGGGCAAATTTGGTCAATTTAGTTGTAGTAATTAGTTTAGCCGTCATCAAATATCAACCAAGATATAAAAAAAACTTTGATATGCAATAAACATAACATGTACCTAAATTGTAACGCATATACAAACAGATGTGTGTTTTGGTAGTTTTTTTGGGGGGGAGGGGACATGACACGTTTTATATTCGACCGGAAAAAAAAAAAAAATCGAAAAAAAATTGCATTTGAAGCATCGTGAACAGAGAAAAATAAAAAATAAAATAAACACCTAAGTAGCATTGGTACAGGTGAAAATATTAATAAATAACCTGTTATACTACTTTAAAATATAATAAATAACTTTTCTTATAGTTTACAAATTATGATTAAAATGTAGAAGTGAAAACGCAACATCATCACAATTCTGTTGTTTTTCTTTTTCTAGTTGCAACAAGAGTGCAGCTTATTTTAATTGCAGTTTCGTTTAATACACGGTAGCAGACATTTACGAGAAAGGGTGGAGTCGACTTAACCGTTTCGTTACCATATGTCTAATGAAAAGATTGCCGATGCTTTTCAGATAGTTTTGAAAATATTAAAAAATTTGGAGAGATTTCGTAATTTATTTTGTATCTATATTTTCATTCTGAAAGAATTGTGAGCAGTTATTTATACAACTGTGAATAAAGTAATATTACACACACACATATATATATATATATATATATATATACTCATCATTACGCTGGTGTTTGGCACAAAGGTTTTTACGTAAAAAGTATGATGGAAGGTTTTTAAAAAATATATAAACCCTTTGACTATATTTCTAATGAAAACACTATTTTTTCAAATAGCTTCGAAAATATTCAAGAATTTGGAAGGATATAGTAACATAACTTTCTCATTACTATGATGGTATTTGGAACATAATAAATGTGCTATAAAATTATGATAGAAGGTTTTAGATATGATATAAACACTTATAAATAATTAGTTCTGTAACGTATAAATCAGAGGTAGTTTCAGATAGGTTGGTAGGTATCAAAATGGTTATTTGATCGACAGTATCTGACTTGGTGACTTATTGTACCAAAGCTGGGAAACACGAAAGCTAAAGTCCTTGAAATGAGAATCTACAGAAGAGAAACAGCATAATGGGGGAAATACTTTGAAGTATGGTAAAGAAGGAACGGTTGTAAACAGAATTAGTGCTATGACGCTAAACATAATGCTAACTCTTTCACTAGCAAAGAAGATTCTTGGTGGTAGGCAGACGGAATTTACTTAGATTTCCCCGAGACAATCAATAAAATTGTCGATACATATTAAGAAAGCTGATGTAAAATCAGGTGGAAACTACAAATATTTAGATTATCGCAACCTTTTAGATACATGAAACCGCCTCTGGTTCGACACTAAAACTATTTAAAAACTAAAAACCTTCCATCATAATTTTCTAACAAACCCTTGTTATGTTCCCAACTCCAGCTTAATAGTGAAGAAGTTATACTACTAAATCCCTCCAAATTCACGGTTATTTTCAAAATGATTTTCATTAAAAATATGTTAAAAAAAAAAAGTTTTAAAATTCCGCGCCAGATATACTAATTTAACGTAACTATATAAGAACAAAAATGGAACACAAATAATTCCTACTTTAATATACCAACGAAATCTTTACTTCATATATATTCTCCGCTCTTATTAAGAAAAATAAAAAGGTTTCAATTGAGAGTATACGAAATTAAAATCTCATAATCCCTAGTTGAAGAAACCATTATCTTGTTACAAAAGAAGTTTTATAAGTGACATTCTCAGAGTTAACCAACTTTTTTTTTATGTAGTTGTCATTTATTACGTAACCACGATAAGATGAAGTATTTAGGTTTCAAATAGACAACTTAAGATAATTCCACGTAATTGTTATACCAGCTAGAAAGAACAGCCAAATCTCCCTCAAACCATTCTATCACATTAGATAATGTAGCCCTGTATATCTTAACCCTTTTGGTATCAAACTGTCTTTGATTCCACAATACAAAACTATTTTAAAGTGTTTGTATTTATTTATCTCAACATCTTTCGTTACAATTTAATGTAAGAATCTGTTACGTTCTAAACAACTTAATAATGAAAAGTTGATTATATTACTAAATCACTCCAAATTCTTGGTTATATGAAAATCATAGGCAGAGTCATTTATGATAAACGAAAGTACGTTAGAGTTAGCAACACTTTCACCTGACTTTCAGATAATTTATAACTTAAGAGAAAATGATATATTTTTAATAATTACAATAGACATAGAAAAAATAGCAAGTAAAAAAAAAAAAAGTATAATTGTGGGCATATAGTATACACACATATATATATATATACACACATGTATATACACATATATATGTATATACATACGCATCCCACCCACACACATACATTCATACATATATATATCTATGCATAGTTGTATATGTTCACTAATAATTGTTTCTACATTTATGTTCACTAATACTGAAATGAAATGTGAGGTTTTAGAATGGAGAGAAATCGCAAGAATTGTGTGTAGAAAGCGGAGGAATTTGGCAATTGTCAGAGAAATACTTTGATCAAGTTTACAACGATTGCAATCTTGCTTTCGTTTTAACAATCTTTCGCTTCCTGATTGCTATAGCAACTGAACGACATTTCTTTGCTAAGGAACAAACGAGGGAGCCTCTTGGAGGTCGCTCGAGCAGCTAGAAAAAGCAGTCAAATTTAGTTATAATCCTTTCCTCAACATATTTCTAGTGAACGAAACTGCCTATGATTTTGAGAAATGAATTTGGAAGTTATTTTGTAATATAACTTAGCTGGTGTTTAGAATATGACTTAAAGGTTCTTACATAAAACTGATAGTTTTTTTTAATATATATAAAACACTTTAAAATAAAGTTTTGTCTCATAGGCGATTTCAGACAGTATAGCATCAACAGGGTTGTATATAAAAATAAAAAAAAAATAAAAAAAAAAAGCATACTGGATAATTGTTTCTACTTTTGGCACAAGGCCAGCAATTATCCCAGTGCATTACTGGTACTTTATTTTATCGACCCCGTAAGGATGAAAGGCAAAGTTAACCTCGGCGGGATTTGAACTCAGACCATAAAGGGACATAACATTATGCCGGAAAGCTTACTGGATAATGTCCTTGAAACACTATTTGATTAGGTCGGGTGTGATCGCTATGAATACTAGAGAAGTAGCAGCTAGATTTAGTTTTAATGGAAAAAGAAAAGAAAAAAAGGGGGGGGGGAGAGGCATGTTGGATAACGTTGTCCTTAATATATCTTAATAGATCAGAATGGCTAAGGCAGAAATGTATTTGATTATAGCTTTGCTGAAACAGAGTTCAGCTGAACCAGTTCTAGTAGGATCTGCCCCTCTATACCAACATACAGAAGCAGACAAAATCAGAAAGAGAAGAGATGAAATTACCGGCTTGCGGCTTTATGAATATAGAAGCATCGATTGGCTTCCATACATTTTAAACATGTATGAAAAGCAATGAGGATGGAGTTCAGCTGTCGGAGGTTACATTTCATATTCGACACCAATAAAAACCGAGAGAAACTTAATTGAGAGCATTGAACCAATATTTGTGACGATCAAAACACAGCTGTAAATGAACGGATGTAACAGTTCAGTCAACGTATTTATACTCTTAATTGAAGTGGGGGCGCTGAAAACGCGGGTCTTATTGTTGGTGGCTCGTCTTACTGAAGTATCAGATGATGTGGTGAGAGTGCTTGGCTATTCCAGCACCTCAACCTCGCTATCACCCGGTCTTACTGAAGTATAAGATGATGTTCTTAGTGGTGAGAGTCCTTGGCTATTCCAGTATCTCAACCTCGCTATCACCCGGTCTTACTGAAGTATAAGATGATGCTCTTAGTGGTGAGAGTCCTTGGCTATTCCAGCACCTCAACCTCGCTATCACCCGGTCTTACTGAAGTATAAGATGATGTTCTTAGTGGTGAGAGTGCTTGGTTATTCCAGCACCTCAACCTCGCTATCACCCGGTCTTACTGAAGTATAAGATGATGTTCTTAGTGGTAATGCCGCGAGTGGGCTTGTCTCAATTTTTAAAGGGAAACCCCAGCATTCCCTGTGGTATTGTGTAATTGAAGCTAATGTCGTGTCTTTGCTTGGTTGCCTTAAAAAATGTTCAGAGAAAAAGCACTATCACATGAGACAATGCTGTGTCTTCGCTTGTCTCAATTTTTTTTAGAGGGAAATACCAACATTCCAAGTTGCAGTATGTAATTGAGACCTGGCTATCACCCGAGGCTACGCCTTGTCTTAATTTTTAGATGTGAACACCACCATTCTCTGTTGTAATGAGTAATTGAGGGGAGTGTCTATTTTTCTTTCATATTTTTTGTTCCCTGGTTTGTTTCTTTTGTAAATCATATTCTTTATATAAAATAGAACCGTAAATTCAAGTTATGCATGATACACGGCTAGACAAGCCCATCTTTCGACAGGTCAACAAATAATTTTTTTTAAATATTTTTTTGAGAGAGAAAGAAAAAAAGACTTAGCCAGTATTCGACTGGTACTTTATCGGTCTAGAAGGGAAGAAATGCAAAGTGTATTTACATGTCTATAGATAAGTGCCATTTCCAAAATAACCAAATATTTGTAATTTTTTCTATTTTTTTTTTACCGGTTAAGTAAATCGTGATAAACTCTAATCCTGATATGTTTTTAGTTATCAAATATCTTAACACATTCACACAGAAACACACATACGTTTGGATTCGCAAACACGAGGAAATGTGCTCAATACCAAAGTAGAGGGTGTGTTTATATATATATATATATACACACACACATTCACGTGCGTGTGTGCATTATGTGATGAGAGAATATAAGCGGGCACACAGTTACAAAAATGCCCACAGCATTTGCAGTTTTAATTACACCACAATGCACCACCGACATTATTATCTACCAATATTGTCTTCTTTACCATTCCACTACTATTCCTACAATCTGAAATATTTCTAAATCTGTCAAACCCTTCTTGATAGATTTACAAATATTATATGAAAAATTAAATGAAAAAAGACAAAGTGAAAAATATATATATATATATATATATGTGTGTGCGTGTGTATGTATGCGCACACACATACACACAAGTATAGACAGTTATATCTGTATCTAGTATTGTGTAGAGAGGGGCACAGATTGACAGATATAAACATATATATAGTCAATCTATTTATCTGTGTCTCTATATCTTATACATATTTATGTGTTAAATAGACTCAAAGGCCCTAAAGTCTCGTGCTACATCAAGTTTGACAAATGGTTTGACAACGATAATCTAGGCACATGAACCAGTAAAGGAACATGTATTTGTTGTTGAACCACCGTCGTTAATGTCTAAGTGGTTGGGTATTCCAGGGACACGTGCACCAATAACATAGTGCCTTAATATAGTTCTCAGGGAGATTCGGCGTGACACAATGTGACAAGACTCACATTGAATTGTAACTAATTTTTACCATCGGGGGGGGGGGGGGGGGGCTGAGGCAATGTAAAGTAAAGAGTCTTACTCAAAGACACAACGCGCCGCCCAGTCAGTGAATCGAACTCGCGATCTTAAGATTGTGAGCTCTCTAACCACAACGCCACGTATTATATATCTATACATATATGCACTCTTCAGCTGTATCACAGTTATGCACAGGGTAAAGCACGTGAACGTATGTAAGCAAGATGAGGTCCCTCAGCCCCCTCTGCAGCCTTTCAGCTGCTTTGAGAAGTAAACCCTAGCTAGCAGGGAAACAGGCGTTAGATGATTGTTTGTACACACACATATATATTTATAATTGTGCGCTAAACAGCCGAAATATACGATAAAGTTATATAAACAATAGATGAAACCGAGACTGCGTAAATGTGTATATAAATTTACACATTTTAACATAGACATACAAACATACATATTTCCTTGTAAATTGAGAAACTGAGAAACCCTTTAACCACTTTTAAGCCTAGTTGGGATTCCATCAGAAGGTATGTCCATCATCTAAACAACCACATTTAAATACAAAATCGACGAACCAATTACCCTATTATTAGCGCTCAAGTTGTTACAGGCGCGTGGCTTAGTGACTCGGGTATTCGATTACTTGAATACGCGGCGTGTTGTGTCCTTCAGCAAGGCATTATTTCATGTTGCTGGCAAAAATAAGTTATACCAGCATTTTCACACATAGTCACACTGAATCTCCCTGAGAACTACTTAATGTACACGTTAATTTCACGAGCATGCAGTTCCCTTGATTGAATCAACTGGAGCACTCGTCCGTTGAAACGACGGAACCTAACATATCAATGAAATGGTATTGGCACCTTGGATGGAAGTTTCTTTAAGTATTTGGCTTATAAACAATTTCCTTCATTTTCAACATTGAAGTAATGATTACGAACTACACACATACACATCAAGTATATACATAAATATATATTCACATACATATACTTGTATGTGTACATACATATATACACACATACGCGTTTGTATATATATATATATATATATATACACACAAACATATAAACACCTGTCTGTATGTGTATGAATAGGTATGACTGAAAATGTGACAGAGATGTTCAGTAAAAAAAAGCCGGAGAATTATTCAGCGAGACGATTTACACACACAGACAACTGTGTGTATACATATACACACACAGAGACAAGTGTGTGTGTGTATATATATATATATATATATATATATGTAGAGGTTATATTTAATTTGTTGGGATACAAAATATTTTTATAACTAATATAAAGCACTCAACAAATTGGAGTAAATATACAATATATTAACAAATGGAAACTATATTTATAAAACCATATTTATTTCATTATACGTATTTCAAGGGCCACCAAGGCAAACTATCCAGGAGATTCCAACCAGAATGGTTGCATTTTTTCAGGGTATGTCAATATTTATTTATAAAACTAACTATATTATATTTTATCTGATGAAAGCGCACCATAGTTTGCCTTGGTGGCCCTTGAAATATGTATAATGAAATAAATATGGTTTTATAAATATAGTTTCCATTTGTTAATATATTGTGTATATATATATATATATATAATGTTATGTGTGTCTGTGCCATAACTAAAATAACGCAACTGCACAGAGAGAGAGTGAGGGGGGAGGGGTTAAATTAGAATGACAAATACAGTGCGTGCGCGTGTATCAAATATTAAATAACTGTAAACAAACACTATTTTATGTACGTGTATATATACACACATGAGTATATATATGTGTGTGTGTGCGCGCGCGAAACGATTCGTTAATGCATCCTTGGATGAAACAGAAAAGAAGTCACGTACAAAACGATCCAATGTGATGTTAAACTCCTGAAAGTAATAATATATTTATATAAAACTAGCAGAGCAAGGGATCTCAATGCCCAGAGAGAAGGCACCATAAGCGCCTTTACCTTTAACATCAATGACACACACCAGAGAAATTTTTGCGCTCTTTCACACCTGCGCTCGCGAAGTGATTTGCTCCTCTTCGCAACTCTGTTGCGAAATCTCTGATACACACACACATACATACAGGCACGTTATATTGGCAAGACATCACATTTAAAGGAATGACAAACGACTAAACGATAATAATCTATATTCTAATATACAAAATGTGTTTATCAATAAATATTAGTTCCAATTTTAGGCTTTAGTAACATAAATAATAACTGGCGTGAAACATGTTGAAAATATTTAAAAGAAAAGAATAATAAAAGTTTGTTTTTTTGTAAACTAATTCATTCATATTGCGTTTATGCGTGTGTGTGTGTAGAATATATGTATTGTGTATACATAAGTACACATATACGTTGACATACATGTGTATACGTTATATATGTATTCACATACTTAAACATACAAACTATATATGTGTTTGAGTGTATGTAAACATACATATATACACATACATTTATATACAATAATATAAATTCTTCTCTCTTTTATCGCACATATACATATGTTTATGCGTGTGAGCATACACATTCATACATATATATTTATAAACATACAATATATATTTACATAGATATGTGGTGTCTTTACACATTTATATACATATTATATATAATCATTTTTGTTCCTCATTTTATGATTTACCTGAAAATGTTTGTTGCCGGTAAATAAAATCCTAGAAGCTGTAAGTGGCGAGCAGCAGGAGGTTCGTCCAATAACAGACAGCACCTTACTGGCTGTACTCGCTGCCATGTCTACTATACACACTACTGACTTAACTCGGTTGCTTTCCTTCTTCTCTCTATCTCGCTTGGCCACCAACTACTACTATTACTACCACTACTACACCACATGAAGCACCTGCCGCTGCTGATTATTATTACCAGCTATTTATGTATGTATGCTGTAGTAGTAGTAGCAGCATTTACTACTATAGCTATTATTACTACGACTACTATCACTCTTTTCGCAGATTCTTTTACTATGGTGCAAGCTAGCTAAAAGCTCTTAAACTACTTCGTAGTCAACTGCAAGCCTGCTTCATATTCTACTGCAAGTTTACTTCCCATTCCACTGCTATCCTACTTCATATTCCACTGTAATTCAACTGCTCTATAACCAACTGTTACTGGTTTTCATTCCACTGCAATCAACGAGATGTTGCAGTAGTAGCTTGCATAACTAAAACATTGTTGCTTTATTATCTCCCCTTGTATAATTTTGCATGCATTCATTATCGTCCATCTAAAATAAAGCTACTACTATTTTATTTTCCTCCCACCATTATTTTTCAAAATTCACACATTTTACTTCAAGAAAACATTTAAAACAATGAATATAATTTTTTGACGCATATAATAAATATCCATATGATGCATACTAAATTAGTAGGAAAATCCGCATGTACGAGAATGTGCGATATCTTTCGTGATTTATTCCGACTAGTTCTGTTTCTACCTTTTCCTTTACCTCTCTCTAAATATTTATATATCTCTCTCTTCTCTCATCTACCCCTTCGTCGTTACAATGTGTCGCTCGCTCTTTCCATATTTCGTTTATATTGTCTACTCTTTCTAATATATCTTTCTCCTTCTTCACTATAACTAGTTTCCTTGTTCATCCCTCCAGCCGCTACCACCAATAGACATAGTAAGACCCCTCTCTCTTTCTCTATATTGAGATACATACATAAATGTACACAAACATACATAATTATGTATATTTATATATATGTATATAGTATTTGACACTACCTTCGTGTATTATACATACACACGCTAACACTTATGTGGTCGATACCAATAGTATCAAAGAGAGAGTGATTTCAATGTTTATGTGATTTTCAATCACACACACATATATGTATATACACATATATATTGTGAGACCTATCACCTTAATTACTTTACCCAGTGTCAGCTCTACTAATTGACTTGTGTGTTATGTTTAATGTCCCAACGACTAACACCACACCATTAATTACTACAGTATTATTTTGACCGCAGACATCAGCGATACTACATTCATTTACAGACATACCAGCAACCACAACAAAAATAAGACGAAGAACAACATATTTATTTAATTTTAATTAATTTATATTTGCATGTGGATGGTTTTATAACAACATTATAGTTATTAATATTAGTAGTATTTTTTTTTCGTTGTCGTGTTATAACTATATATCACACTACAGAACACAAATTACACAAACGAAGAATTTTCCATCGCAAATGAAGAAGAGAGAAAGAGAGAGAGCGAGGGTTTGACGACAATATATAAATATATTTTCATATATATATATATATATATATTTAATTTATTTGAGCGACAACAAGAGATATATAAATATATCTATCTATCTATATATCTATTTATATATATATATACACACACACACATTTACTATTTTACAATATATAAACACAGAATATACAATATAACCAGCGATGGCAGAAATTCGGCAGAGATTTCCTACCGAAAATGAAGAAGCGAAGAATAAGGTAAAGTTTGTGTCAACCAAAAAAAATAATAATGACCCCCACCCAGTCTAAGAACACATATATATATATATATATATATATGCATAATGTCTAAAGCTCGTATTCGTAGTCTCCGCACTAGCATGTATATATGTATACATATGTGTAAAATATATATACATTAGTGTAAATTTATATATATGTGTGTGTGTATATATATGTATGTGTATATTATATATATACATTCATATATACACACGTGTGTATGCACCTTACATTCCTGTACATGTTTACACAATATCAAACGACTCTCGTCTTTTATTTACCCCTGTAGCCAACAAAGAAATCATATCATTATTATTGTTTTCTATTCTATCCTATTCCATTCCGTTCTTATACTCACCAAATTCTTTCTTTTGATTGTACTGTGTTACATTTTGTTATTTATTTACCTTTACACCTTAGTAGCATGTTTCACATTAATTTTTCCTTCGTAGTCAATATATATTTATTTATATACAAATCCTACCTTAATTAATCGAACTAACTTCGATCACCTATGTTTTGTATTGACTAAACTGCAGTGTGTATTTGATTTGATTTTTCTTTTTTACCAAATAGATGAGAAACTTGTTGAAGCGTTCTCTCATGCTATGGAACTTTTAAAATCTCTGTAGTTCCGTTTCTCTACCATATTGTTTATATCCGACAAAGATATACAGACTTCCTGTTCCAAAGATACCATTCTTAATACAACCAATGAAACCTCTTCCTCTTTCAATGTGTGTGTGTGTGTGTATACGAGGTGGAAGCAACGAATATATATATATATATATATTCGTTGCTTATATATATATATATATATTCGTTGCTTCCACCTCGTATATATAGCTACAATATTCCTTCTTAACCATTATCAGAACCACGACGAACTTCTCTCTACACAGTCTTTCTACCTCATATATAATTTATGGTTTCTACGTAACTAATATTGTTTCAAATATTCATGGTCAACGAGTTATTTCTGTAGAAGCCACTCTAAATAAAATAAAACTAAGTACCTTCTTTACTCGATGTATTGAGTACAGTGGCATGCAGAGGCGTGGTGATACCCGGGATAACCCATTGATTGTATGCTGCTAAAAGAGGGCCTAATACTGAGAAATGTGAGCAAGGAAGACATTTTAAATGCGTAAAAACAGATGAAACACGAAATGAACACTCATTCAAATTTAAATTCTGTTCCCAAAATGAGATCTGTAAGAAAACGAGTATACACATCATTGCCTGAGTTTGTCTCTGCATAAAGCATCAAATTTCAAGTTAATAAATTTTCACAGCTTTTTGATTTGTGCGGAAAACGGCGCAGATTCTAGATGCTGCCCTCAGTAGTCATTTTGAATGGAGAACCCTATGTAACTCTTTGATTTGATACCTCCACCACCTGCACCGATATTGGCGTTGTGGCCCATCGCACTCTGTGCCCTCTCTCCATCTCTGCATGTTACTGATTGAGTGCCTTACTTTAATAGTGTGGTTTCCTTCTTTTCTTTAACGAAAAGGATTCTATGTGTGTGTATGTATATATATATATATATATATATATCTATATCAAAGCATAAATGAACTGAGAAATTAGGTACAAGAGGGATCAGAGAAGACTACGTTGGTATGGCCACGTGATGCGCATGAAAGACGACAGCTGTATAAAAAAGTGCAGGGCGATCAAAATTGATGGAAGTTACGGAGTAGGCAGACTGACGATTTGATAAATTCCGACCTTACACATTTACACCTCTCTAAGACAATGTCGCTGGACCGAGATCTTTGGCGCTATGCAGTAATACAGAAAACCCGCCTTGCCTAAGTACAAAGCGAAACCTACAGTCAGTAGGCACCTCTTAATTAAATATACACACCCCTCTCATTACCCCTTTCTCTGTAAAGTTATGTTGGTACTACAACATCCAGTCCTAAATAAATGAGGTTGTGTAAAAAAACTCAGTCCACGCTGTAATGTGGCCGTGTAGGTAACACGGTAAAAACCTCCCAGTCCACACTGTAAACGTGGTTGGTGTTAGGAAGGGCATCCAGCCGTAGAAAACCTGCCAGACAGTCCTATAGGAGCAAGACAACCAATCTTGCCTCAAGTGGAACAATTCCCGTCTAAACCCATGCTAGCATGGAAGATAGACGTTAAACGATGATGATGATGATATATATACACACAAGGGTTGGACATGTCCTCACAGACCGAGTCAGTACTCAAGTGGTGCTACTGACCATTACATACAGTCCTGCACTCAATAGAGTGCATGTTATCAAGACACTAACACTAAGGGTGTTGTTATATCTTAGACGCAGCTCACCAGCCTTTGTTTGGCAAGTTTTCAACATCTGGATGCCCTTTCTATCACCAATCACCTTACTGGATGTACTGGGTGTGTTTATCATGTAGATCACCAACACTAGGGAGGTTGTCATGTCTTCGACACAACTGAAGGATCTTTCTAACAAGTTTTCTATGGCTGGGTGCCCTCACCAGCCTCTTCAGTGTGTACTCAGTCTGTTTATCATTTAGATCACTAACACTAGGGAGATTATTGTGCCATTGACACAACTAAAGGGTCCTCTAGACCAGTGGTTCTAAAAGTGGGTTCTGCAAAGGAATATCTACGGTTCCGTGAAAAAAGTAGGGGAGTATATTTACATTATGAGCATATAGCAATATTAGACTTTGGGGTTCCCCCCAAAGTTTCCAAACCAAAAAGGGTTCTGCGTTTGAAAAAGTTTGGGAAACCCTATTCTAGACATTTTTTTTTTTTTTTTGCATCGTTTCTCACAGTGTGGTGGTGTTGGTGTGAGGGGGGGGGTCTTTCTATTGCCAACTGTCTTGGAGAATTTTCATGGCACCAACTCTAGAGAGGTTGCCAGGTTTTGTCCCAGAAGTAAAAAAATGATAAGTATGATGTTATAGGTGTATGACATGCTTGGTGGAAATTGGCAGGTTGATGAAAGTGGAATGTTGACTTCTGATAGCATAAAGGAGAGAGTTGGTAAAGTGGTGTCAGGATTTTAGAGGGAGGGTGTAGTGAGTGTGAGAACAGCTGCTGTGATAGTGGAGGTGTGTAGATGGAGTGGTTGATAGCCTAAGAATGTGCATTCAACAGTGCCAGAATTTTAGGTGGGTTGTGTAGTGATGATGATAATAGCTAAGGAGTGATAGGTGTGTTACTAAGTTGGGGGTGTACAGAGATGGAGAGAATAACTAATGAGGAATGCCAGTGGAAGGTGGGGCATAAGCATGGGTCAAATCACATTTATGTTGGTAGATATGTATTCTCTAGTACAACATATTGCCAATTCTTACAGTCCTTTGTCATCTCCATTGTGAGGTTCAACTTCTTAAGGTTGGTCTTCACTACTGCATTCCAAATATTCCTGGGTCTGCCTCTTCCATGGCTTCCAACTACTGAGATTTGTTCATACAGTTGTCATCTTCCATATGCATCACATATCCATACAAATGAAGTCTTATTTTGCACACACCATCTAATTCCTTTTATACCAAGTTGTTTCTCTCAGTTCTCTCTTGCTTTGTCATTCAGGCACACTAACATTACATATCCGTCGGAGCATATTCACTTCATTTCCTTCTAGCCTTTGCAGATCTACTGCAGTCAAAGCCCATATTTCACTGTCATAGCATTGCAGTTTGCATTGTAGGCATCCTGCAATCTAGACTTCACTCTGAGAGAGAAGCCCTTTGTTGTCAGCTGAGGCACCAACTCCCTAAACTTCTTCCAGCCTAGCTAAATAAATTTGAAGATGGTCTGATAAATATTAAAACAATATATATATTAAATTTAAAAGCAAACTTTCTATAAAAAAACCTTTTCCTAAAAGATTTGGTTACCACAATAATTGATTTAGAAAGGCAATGCTGACAAAACTAAAAATATTTACAATTTAGGCATGGATTCTTATTTACAATGAACTCATAAATAACTATAGAAAAACTAACCATAATAATTTAAATATTAATAAAGAAGGGGAAAATATTGTACAATAATTAGATCTGGCCTAATACACAGAACAATACATATAGACCAAGAAGCCCTAGGTTTACTTTAACCCTTTAGCATTAAATCCGACCAGAATTCTCTCACCTCTTTCTATTGAAACAAGCCTTAACTGGCTGTAACTGGCTGCTCACTCTGACGTTAAAGTATTATTCTCAAAATAAATATCAACATCTTGTAGATTTGATATTATGTGAGGTAAAGCATTTTCTGTGAAAATACAATTGTAAATATAGAGTAATGTAAAGGCTAAAGGGTTAACAGACCAGTTCAAGTTGTGTCTAATATGACAAAGCTGTTTTTTTAATATTATTGATTAACATTTCTCTTGTGACCATAGATGCCATAAGGTTATTAATAAAATACAATTAAACTTTTTGCACATAATATAGCCTTTAGTAGCCATAGTTTAACAGAATTTATAGCCTTTAGTAACCAAAGAAGAATGAATCAACATATAGATAACTCCAATATCTGTACAAGTGAATTTATATTAAGTAATCCATTAGTTAATTTAGATTAAAAGAGAATAAACTGAAACAGTAAATAGTGTATCTAATAACAATATAAATTCCAACTTTACCCTTAACAAGTCCAACCAAGATAAGATATGTATAATATGTACAAATAGTAAAATTGCTAATTTAAAGTGTAACTGCAGAATACCTAGACACTGCTTGCTTGAAGGTCATTTGTCTTTGGGAAAATGTAGTATATAAATGTAATCATTACTGCAAATAAACACTATTATATAGGTGCCAGTTCTAACTCATTTAAGATCAGGTACTATTTACACTTTCATTCTTTTAAGCATGAAAATTAGAAAAATTCTACTTCACTTGCACAATTTATTTAGGGTTTTCACAGTTCCGATATTCAATATAGCCTTTAATGGTCTATTATTAACACAGCTGAACCTTATAAAGATGGTAGATCTGAATGTAATTTGTGGTAAACTGGCCTTAGGAATAACTTGGTCTTATTCTAAACTTTTGAATTGAAAAAATGAGACCGTTTCCTGCATGTATTAATTTCCATTTTCTTCATTTGATCCTACGTAAGTATAACAAGGGGGATTGTGAGCACATCATAAATAAAATCTGATCTTCTTTGCCCAATTTTTATGACTAAATTCTCTGAAGATAGTCACCTCCCACTTCATGTTGGAAATTTAACTTATAGAATACTTTATGTATTTCTAATTTCTTTGGTTTAATCCTTTATATATTGAAATCTTTGGTTCTCTTATGAATTACCTAATTGTGTATAGCAATAATTTAATATATAATAAATGATTTTAACTTCATTTGAATCATTATAGGTAGATAAGTGCAATGCCATTAATGACTTATTCTTTAAGAAAATTATATATATATATATATATATATATGAATATAAATATATATGAATATAAATAAATAGAATTTCTTAAAGAATAAGTTATAATTTATGCCTATTAATATATTCGATTTTATTATAATTTTTTCAAAACCACAACTTAAATTTAATTTCTCACGTAGATAGATAGTCACTTAACCACAAAAAATTTTAGCTAAACAACAATAATACCTCTATAAAGAAAAAAAGATTCCTCAACAGTAAATTGTTGATGATATCCCACATTCTGTCTACAAATCTTAGCTTTTAATTGTCAGTTAAATTTTCACCTTCATAGTTGCCTATATATTTAATAAAATGGATATATTTTGTAACATTTTTAGTTAATTTCTAATTCATTATTAGTTTAGTATAGCAGATTATTTACTTTGATATTCTGTTGTTTCTAATATATCATATGCATCACATATCCATATACAATTTTTTACACTCTTTCTCTAAACCTCACACTAAGTTGATGTTTTTGTCGTTTAAATTTAGCATCTCCTTATAAAATCTAGCTACATACATTTTTTTTCAGTTATTGTAATATTTGGATTTTTTATCCTTGAGGTTCCTATAGTTTTTGCATATTTTATTATGTCTGAGGATACATGTTTAAGTGAAATTAAGAGTTAAAGGTAAATTCCTTATGTCAATGCTCAGATTTTAATATATATAGACATGGCTCTTTAAGCCATAGTGAAGGCAACCTGTCTAGGAGAATAGGCGCTCAAAATGAAAACTAACACAGGATAGAGAGGACTCTTGAGTTCAATAAGACAACCTCTCTAGTACTGGTGGCATGGAAAATGCACCTAGTCCATACTGTAAAGTGGTTGGTGAAAGGAAGGGCATCCAACCAGAAAACCTGTTCCAAAAACATCATCATCATCATGTTCAATCCATGCAAGCATGCAAAAACGGACATAAAAACAATTACAATGATGATGATTTCTATATATTAATGTAACTCGCCCATTCTATTTTCCATCTTTTCCTGTTGAAACATATATAAGACAAATAAAATGTCTGAAATTTCTTTATCTTATTTGGCTATCCATTAGTATTTAATTGGTCTGTGCATCTGCATTTATACAACATTTATACAGAATTATTTACTTAAAGTTTAATTCCAATTCCATATGGATTATACCTCTGATGAATTGGTTCATTGTCTTTACTGATTGTTGAACCACATCAAGCTTGAAATTTTGTTGGCATAACTTTACTCACCAGCACTTTTACCCTTTATATATATATCACCACCATTTTACCATTTTACGTCTGCTTTTCCCTGCTTACAAGGGTGGGACTGGAATTGATTCTGGGTGATTGATTCTACAGCTGGATGCCCATCCTAACACCAACCTCATTTACAGTGAGTGGTGGGTGCTTTTTTGCTGTGGCACCTCCACGACCACTTTGCAGTGGAATAATATGGGCCCCAGTCCCTATCATCTCATTTCTACAGCTGAGTAAACTGGAGCAATGTGAAATAAAGTGTCTTGCTCAAGGAAACAACACATCACCCGATCTGAGAATTGAACTCACAAACTTTCGATTGCAAGGCCAATGCTCTAACCACTAAGCCATGTGCCTATATATATATATATATATTATAATTGTGTTATTTAATTTTTGAAATGCTGCCTCCATTTGGCATTTGTGGGGAATTTAGCTTGATTGTTTTGCATAATCATTATGCTAACACGTGCCTACTGAAATAGTTTAAGTAGCAACTGAATCAGTATATAACCTCAATACTCTAAGTAGATCTAGATATGAGTTTAAAAAAAGAAGGAAGAAAGTAAAGGTATATATATATATATATATATATATATATATATATATATATATACACACACACATATATACATACACCCTGCAGGTCTTATGTGTGAAATCAGTGGAGTTAATCTGAGAGATCATTCTCCTCACCACTGTCAGCTAAACAATTATCTGGTTGCTCTCTTAAGCTGACTCATTATGGAAATTAACACCTAACTCTACCTTGAACTGTTTAACCAGTTCATGACAAATTTACCTCTAGTGCTGTTGCTCATTACCTGATGTAGCGTTGGAGACAATGATGGTGTAAATGAATTTTTGATGAGGAAAGTTCTAAAATAGCTGTGTTTTGCCTAAGAAATCTTTTCGTTAGCTGAAGTTTGATAAATAAGATTGATCAGTTAAGTGTTGGGAATGGTGTGAAGATGGTGTTTTGTTACTTAGGAGACATTTTGAATGCTGAGCATGGATGAAACTCAGCAACAGTATCTTGAGTGAGATGTGCATGGAAGAAGTCCCAGGGTCGGGAGTGTCACTGAAACTGAAGCGAAAGGTATATGTTGCAATGTGTGAGAAATGCCATGATTTATGGGAGCAAGCTGTGGGTGATAGACATGAAGCAGCAGAGAAGACTGGAAAGAATTGAAATGAGAATGGTCATGTGGATGACTTGAGTATCATCAGAGATAGGGAGAAAACAATGAATTGCAGAGGATGATGGGAACACAGCCAATGATAAATGTTATGAATAGAATTGGTATGAGATGGTTGGGTCATGTGTTGAGGAATGATGACATTGACTGAGTGAGATGAATATAGAGGAAAACCAAAATAGACATGGCTAAAGATGATGGAGGAGGAAATGAATGCCGATGGGGGGAGTGCAAATGATAGAGGAAAATGGAGAAGCCTGTCATGTGACCTGCTTCTGCAGAAAAAAGGGTCTTAAAATGCTTTTTGATTTTGCAGTATGTAGAATTGGTACATAGTATCTCTGCATGTTGTAGGAGGCAACTGAAAGGGTTGCTGCTAGGAAGGGCATCCAGCCATAAAACAATGCCATGAAAAAGACCCCTTGAGTATGAAGCTTGTTATGGAGCCTGCAACGCTAACCCTTGCTTTAACAGGAAAATTGGCCTTAACTTAAGTATATACTCTGATTTAGCTAGGAGAAAAACCTTAAGGTGCCTGTTGTGTTCTGTAGGTGTTGTGAGTGAACACTGTTGGTTTCAACAATAAGCTTCAGTTGTTCAATCAAATGAATGTTCTACTTGTTAAATTAACGTGTAAATGGCTAAATATTCCAGACATGTGTACTTTCTCAGTGAGATTTAGAATGTCACAATGTGTTACAAGGATGGAACTTTAAATTACATGTATAGTCCATCTAACAGGCTTCCAGACAATTTCTGTTTTTCTAGTTTCACTCTCATGGCATAAGTCAACTCCGAACAAATGTCCAAGATACCACACATTAAGATTGAACCCTAAGAAGTGAACAACTTGACCATTTGACCATGCTGTGTCTGCACTTGTAATATTTTATATTCATAATACTTGTATACTGATGCATGGCTTAGTGATTCGAGTGTTAGATTCACTATCAGGAATTTGATTTTTGGCGGTGTATTGTGTCCTTGAGCAAAACTCTTTATTTCACATTGCTTCAGTCCACTCAACTAGCAAAAATGAGTAATTCAAAAGACCAGACTTGTCACACCTCATATCTTGTTGAATCACCCAGAGAACTATGTCTGTGGAATACTTAGCCACTTATTAAAAGATAAACCACACCTGTAATCCATTGTCACCCTGTGATACTATATTACAAGATAAACCATACCTGTAATCCTTGTCACATACCCTGTGCCATGCTGAATCTCCCTGAAAGTTATGTTAAGAGTACACATCTGTGGAATACTCAGCCACACTGTGTCATGCTGAATCTCCCTAAAAACTATGTTACTGGTGCTTGTGTATATCATCATCACTCGTCGACTACTGTCGAGATGATGGATCTCACTCTCATGCCCCAGAATCCCCTGTCCCCCATCGCTGCCCCCAGGTCCTGTCTGCTGATTCCCGTATCCCTAGAGATAATGTCAGGGAATGACAGCTTCCTACTCCTAGTCAGGTTGGAGTCAGGGTTCCAGAGCAAGAGAGCGGATATGATTTCATTGCTGTATATGGAATATTCAGCCACTTGCTTAATTTCACAAGCAGCCTGTTCTGTTGATGAAATCAACTAAAACACTCATTCTAACTGACAGAAGTTCAACACTCTTGTATACTATATGTGAGAATGTGAGACACATGTTTGTATTGTTCAAATTTATTTGGCCTGTACTGTGATGATAGCAAAACAGAATTTCTAAATACAGCACTTCAACCAACTGAACTGAAATCTCTCAATGTTTCCTTAATCAAATTACAATTCAATCACTTTAAATATCTTGGATCTCATATCCTGAACTCATAAAGACTTTAACATCCAGAACCTTTAGCATGGGAAGCCTGTAACCAACCTGATAAAATTAGGAAACTAAATCTCCAATCCGTTTTAAAAATTAACATGTTTAAGACATTAAGCCAATTCTCCTATAAGACTCAGAAACCTGGATACTCATGACACTTAGAAAAACACATAGATGGCATAGACACCAACTTAGAAGTGTAAAGATGGTGATTGCATCCAACCTTACAGTATACGGAAGTCTGTGTCCAATATCACTCAGACTTAATGAGAAAAGGCTCCAGCTGCCAGGTCAATGTTTTAGGGCACACACTAAGTAATTTCATCACTTCTCTGAGGGAAGCTCCCTGGAAGTGTCTATTGATGAAAAATGACTTACCCAGAGACCATCTCATGAGATTCAAGAATCCATCTTGGAGAACTGGGGATAGCAATGGTGAATTGCATGGTATGGAGAATTGTCTAGAGCATTCTAACCAACCAGGTCAAAGGATAATGATAATTGTTCAAAATAGACACAGAATAGCCTGTAATGATTTAGTAGAAAATGTCTAAAAACATGCTTGTTGATTCAGATGTTTATAGTATCTTTACTTGTGGTCAGATTGTTGCGAACGTTTACAGTAAACTAAAGTGAATACTTTCATTTTTAACGTTATGTTGTCATAGTGCTGCTTTATACTTTTCAAGAATATTTTGCTAATGTGGTTTTGTGAGGTACAGTCTATCTATATTTTGTGTGGAAATTGAAATTGGGGGTTACATTTATTTTCCAAATTAACTTTTTGTGTTTTTGTAAGCAAGCATAGTAGTCATATAACAGCTTTCTATATCTCCATACAGCTCTGGGCTGTATGGTTTCGGTAATAGAGAGCTGAGAAGGCAGTGTTCCTTAGTCTAGTTTGCTTCGCAACATTGGTAGTTGGTGACTGAGCCACTCCTGTTGCTTCATCTGACCATAGTAGAGCTGGAGGATAATGATAGCAGCTGTATAATTTCTATCATTAAAAATGTTTATCTATAGAAATATTATTAGTGGTTGCATATTTTTGCAAAAATAACTAAGTCTAAAATTGAACAGATTTGGTAATTATTCAGAAACTTTCAAACATTTTATATTAATCTTATATTTTTTTATAGTTTATATGCATTTTTTCTTTTATATAAAGCTGTCAAAATAACCTCTCACCATTTTTAGATTTCTATAGATTTTATGAATCTCATTCATAAAATGAGATAAACTGATGCCATCATCAGCATTATTTATTTTGTCTGTATTTTCCATGCTGGCATGGGTTGACCAAAACATTACGAAGCAGTATTCTGCAAGTATGGTATCTGTTCCATATGTTGTTCATACATCTTCTGGAGGCACGTGGCCTAGTGGTAAGGGTGTTGGACTTATGATCATAATGTTGTGGGTTCGATTCCTGGGTTGCGTGTTGTGCTCTTGAGCAAAACACTTTATTTCACGTTGCACTGGTATACTCGGCTGAAAATGAGTACCAGCAATAGCTGGAGGTTTAACCCTGCAATGGACTGGCATCCTGTCCAGGTGAAGTTTTGTACTCTGTTACTTCATGCCATGAAACCGGGATAAGCACCAGCCAAATGAGCCTTCTAGCTTAAGACAGACTTTAGACTTTTTAGACACTACATCTTAGTATGTTTCTATGGCTCGATCTCCTTCCTAAATATAACCACTTTTACAAAGTGTTGAGTGCATTTTATTGTGGCATCAGCACTACCACTTTACAGAGTATACTGGGTGTATTTTATTGAGACAATAGCAATAGAGAATTTGTCATATCCTTAATGTTTCCCTCTACCAAGTTTAACTCACACTTCCAGCTACAGCTAAAGATACTTGCCCAAGGTGCTATGCAGTTGGATTAAATTGAAAATCATGTGGTTGTGAGATAAACTTCTCAAACATACAGCCATGCATGCGAATACTCAAAATGGTGGCTACAGTGGATTATACTTTATTTACATTAATTTAGCCATGTGGCTGATATGGTATTTAATTGCTTATTGATTGATTTAATTTCATGTTACTAACAAAATTTAATTAACACTTTTGATGCCAAACTACATGAAACCACCCCTCAGTCTACAATACAAAACTGTTTATTTTAAAGTGTTTTTATTTAGCTAACATCCTCCCATTATAATTTTATGTAAAAAACTTTGTTCCAAACACTAGCTTAAAAATGTGAAAGTTAGTTATAATACTAAATCCTCCCAAATTCTTGATTATTTTCAAAATGATTTGAAAATCATAACCAATATCTTTCATTTGGTATCATTCAATTATTAAAAAGTGTCCCTATTATGAAAAGTTTGGAAAATTTTCCTGTACTGTCTTACAAAAAGGACACATTATATGATGTAGCCTGGGATACACTATGCCTGAAGAAAAGGCTGGCTATTCAAGGTCAAAATAGTTTGCTGAATCATTGATGACCTAGGGTCAAACAACAATAAATGTATAAGGTGATGACCTAGAGTCAAACAACAAGAAGTTTATAAGCTGATGACCTAGTGTTAAACAGCAAGTATATAAAGTTCTATTTCAGTTGTTAACCTGCTTGATAATAATTCCAATGCTATGAATCACCTGTCAGGTTAAATACAGATATCCCACTTCTATTTTGTTTTATTTTATTAGTCTCCACCATGAAAGTCTGATGCTCTGCCAACTGAGCAATGATCTCTGAGGAGTATCATCATATGTATAGGACAAAATGCTTTGTGGTATTTGTTTTGGCTCTTTATGTTCTGAGTTCAGATCCTGTCAAGGTCAATTTTACCAATCATACTTCCAGGGTTCATAAAATAAAGTACCAATCAAATACCAGAGATCAAACAAAAACAAATTAGACAGACCATTTCTGCTTTATTTTAGTTTATATTAGACATAAATAGGGACTTGCTATCAATTTTCTTTGGTGCATGGAGGTCCTAAGGTTAGTTGTCTTTTGTTGAAAAGCCAACTACTATTGGGTCCCAAATAATAGTAGGTGGTGGAATAAGCAAGGATGGAGGTGGAAAATTGGTAATTTTTTTAGGTTTCTCTGTTGATTTTAAAAAAAAACCCAGAATTAGTCATTTAGTTTACTTATTGAGCCCTTAACTTATCCTATTTATTTTTTATAATGTGTATGGATTTCTAGCAATGTACTTTTTTGGTCATGTATAATGTTTTTTGATGTATAAAAAAAATAAGCGGGGGTAAAATCTGAAAAATTAATAAGTGTGTGGAGGTGTAATTATCCAAGGCCCGAAATTACCTGTGAAACATGTAATGGCAAAATCTTGTGTTTTTCTGTACAAGATAAGAATATCATAAGTATGCTCACATTTGTTCATTTTCACAGTGAAGTTTATAATTTAAAAACCATAGTTATATTTACACTGCATTTATTTTAGATCTTGAAATAACTGTAATATAGTCCAACACTTAGGTTAAGTTGTTTAGCTGGGTCCCTTTCTGTGTAGTCAATTAAACAATGACAGGAAGATGAGATAAGGTTAATAGTGGATGAAGTGAGTTCTGAAAGCAATTTTGATAAATCAATAGATGAAGTGGGTTATCTCGGTTAAATAAATCAATACTAGATTCTTCAAGGAATTGAAAGTTTGTTTCAAGTTCAAAAGATATCTCATAATAGTTTCTGTGTTATCGTTTAGCCCCATATTAGCTTTGATTAAGTAGACTTATGATCATGGATGTTCCAACTGTGAGCATTCTGTTTTACTTGCCAAAATCCTGTCTCTAAGACTATAGTATTTAATGTATCATTCCCCCTTTTTAAAAGAGTAGTGTATGATTTAATCCTTTGGATACCATTTCCATCTGAAACCAGCCCTAGTTCTCTGTGTTTTTAAGTGTTTATATTTATGTAAAAATCTTCCTAAATTGTGAAAAAAAAATTGAAGAGATTTAACTTAACTTTTTCATGATATTTGGAACATTACTTATGTTCTGATATAAAAATATTTTGGAAAGTTTTAATATAAGTACAAACACTTTAAAACAAGAAGTTTTGTATGAAGCATGGTTTGGGTGGGCTGGTATACAAACACCAACTCAATAATGAGAAACTTCAATATATTACTAAATCCCTCCAAATTCTTGATTATTTTCAAAATTACTTGAATATTATAGAAATATGGTGATTAAAGAGTTAAGGAAGATTTAGCTTTTATTTCTAGAATGAAGCTAAGGTTAGCAACATAATCAATACTCTATTGTCTGAACAGTCTATATTAACTCCTAATAGTTTTAACAACTCTAACAGTCTTCACAGACTACTAATCCACATTCTGATATGTTCTTTTCTATATTTATAGTGATGAGATTATATTTCAAAAGTACTTCTGTATCATCTCTCTTACTGTGTATTTATTGTGTCTGTAAAGGGTTACTATCAAATCTAGTCTAACCATGTCATTTGTACAAGTATTGTCTTTATATCTTTAGTTTCTCATCTTTTGCTGTTGTTATTACAGCTGACATCTATGTAGACTTAACTAGCCTCCTACCAGGTTGCATCTTGTAGTAGGTTCCTTGATTGTTTTAATGATATGCCCTCCCCATCTTGCCTGCCTTTGTTTGTTTTTTTGTTTTTTTCATAGAAAACTCACCTTTGAACAACGCTGAGTCCCAAGCTCAGCTGCTGCGGCTGCTACCCATTTTTTCCCATGAGCAGACTGGAGTAAGATAAAATGAAATATCTTACTCTAGGAACCAAACCCATGGCATCATGATCACGAGTCCAATACTGTAACCACTAGGCCATGCAACTTCAATCTTAAGACATCTGTATTTTTGGAAACTATTGTTTACTGTCTAGGATATTGAATGCATCTTTCTATCTCCCCTTCTTTTGTAAATCCCAACAAATTAAGTGGTTGCTTGGGGCTTGTTATATTTACCTTATTGGGAGTGACTTTCAATGAAAAGATTTATTGATATAATAATTACAGTCTTGTGAGGACTGTCTCCAAGACCGTCGAGAGGAACAAAGATATCTTCAAATGATGACCTGGCCCAAATGCTTGCAACAAAGTAGACTTTGCTAAAAGCACACAAGTAGCAAGTGATTGTGCTAAACTAGGTGACGGACCATGAAATAACCTCAGTTCTCATAGGTATCATGATTCCCTTCAATTCCTCAAACATTAAGTTCTATATATTTTGTATAGAGTTGGTTGTTACTGAGACCTCTGGTGTTCTCAGGCTCTAAACCGGATGAGGGCATCTTACCTGAAGAAAGAGACTTGTGGAGTGGTTTATGTAGCAGATATTGCTGTAATTCAGCTATCTAATTTGAGATGGTAAGAGTTGTCATAGTCCCTTGGCTTTATGGTTCAAAGTGCTTAGACAGCCAGACATACAGACAGATATTATAAGGGCACGACCTTATAGCTATGTATCTATCTAAAAAGACAGACTAATAAAGAGAGAGAGAGATCTATAACAAGCGCCTAACACACCTTTAACAACAGAAAATTGAATAATAAAAGCTGCAGTTAATTTCTTTAGACCGCAAGGAATATATAAATGCAAGTTTGAAGTCAATCAGTAGAAATGTGGATTTCTATAGACTTTGCAAAACTTAGGACACACACATACAAACAATTTC
>OZ024742.1:291886764-291891764 GCA_964016885.1 Eledone cirrhosa
TTCTGGTACAGGAAGGGGGAACTGGAGGGATGACGGGACAGAGGGAGGGAGGACTGGTGGTTGAGGGAGGTGCCGTAGTCGGTGGTCAGAGTCGACATCTTGTCCCGGTCGTCTTCTCCATCTTCGTCTGGTGTTGTGGGACCAGAAGTGCATTCTTGGAGGAGACCTGCAGCTGCATCGGCCAATTCTTCTTGCAATGGTCATTCTGACGGAGCAGAACTGCTCAGCCAACCAACCCCAACCAGAACCAACCGCTAAGGGGCAACGCCCAATGAGAGCATGACAATTATTATGCACTAATCAAGAAGATACTGGGGCATAGCACAGGAAACGAATAAAAAAAAATTTTGCCACTAATATTATTGTAAAATTTTTTATTTCTTGTCCAATTCTTTAAAGTTTTATCTTAGTTTCTTGTCCTATTCTTTGAAAGTTTTATTTTAGTTTCTTGTCCTGTATTTTTAAAGGTTTATATTCCAACAATATTACTTTTTTTTGCTGTACGCATTTTTCTATCTGGTCTACTATTTTTTAAGGCAATGCAAGCAACAACTATCTAATAATTAAATGATCATAGTGAATTACTGCCAAGTGATTGACATTTTAAAGTTCTTTTGAGTATAATTGCAATCTAGTTGAGGCAACTGGCTTAATGACAAAGCTACGTCATTTCTGGATTACCTCCCCTAGCGTCACGCTTACTACTCACTCACTTGAACACAAGATTTATCAGCAAACTTTGATTATAAACTTTTTCCCGCTGGACCAAATTTCTAGATTTTTAAGCCAAAATATGCGTAATGATCTACTGTTCATGCTCATATAAGTTTTATCTCAGTTAAATAAAGTAGAGCCGCGCTGTACTGTCGTAAACAGACGATTGCCAACGAAAACACGACCACAACAATATTACTAAACGGACTACCGTCAGTTTAGGATATATATATATATATATATATATGCATATATATATATATATATATATATGCATATATATATATATGCATATATATATATATACATATATATATATATATATATGCATATATGTATATATATATATATATATATATATATATATATATATATGCATATATATATATATGCATATATATATATATGCATATATATATATATATATATATATATATATATATGCATATATATATATATACACACATATATATATATGCATATATATATATATATATATATGCATATATATATATATATATATATATGCATATATATATATATATATATATGCATATATATATATATATATATATGCATATATATATATGCATATATATATATGCATATATATATATATATATATATATATATATATGCATATATATATATATATATATATGCATATATATATATATATATATATGCATATATATATATGCATATATATATATGCATATATATATATATGCATATATATATATATATATATATATGCATATATATATATATATATATATATGCATATATATATATATATATATATATATGCATATATATATATATATATATGCATATATATATATGCATATATATATATATATATATGCATATATATGCATATATATGCATATATATATATATATGCATATATATGCATATATATATATATATGCATATATATATATATATATATATATATATATATATATATATGTGCATATATATATATATATATATATATATATATATATATATATGTGCATATATATATATATATATATGCATATATATATATATGTGCATATATATATATATATATATGCATATATATATATATGTGCATATATATATATATATATATGTGCATATATATATATATATATATGCATATATATATATATATGCATATATATATGCATATATATATATATATATATATGTGCATATATATATATATATATATGCATATATATATATATATGCATATATATATATATATATATGCATATATATATATATATATATATATATATATATATATATGCATATATATATATATATATATATATATATATATATATGCATATATATATATATATATATATATATGCATATATATATATATATATATATATATATATATATATGCATATATATATATATATATATATATATGCATATATATATATATATATATATATATATATATATGCATATATATATATATATATATATATATATATATATATGCATATATATATATATATATATATATATATATATATATATATGCATATATATATATATATATATATATATGCATATATATATATATATATATATATATATATATATATATATATGCATATATATATATATATATATATATATATGCATATATATATATATATGCATATATATATATATATATATATATATATATATATATATATATATGCATATATATATATATATATGCATATATATATATATATATATATATATGCATATATATATATATATATATATATATGCATATATATATATATGCATATATATATATGCATATATATATATATATATATATATATATATATATGCATATATATATATATATATGCATATATATATATATATATATATATATGCATATATGCATATATTGAAGTAGATGGAGGGTGAAGGGTGTAGAAGCGGGATTTTTGACTTTCGAAGTAGCATAATATATATATTTAAAGGAATTTATAAGAAGTAGAATGGGAAGGATTTTGTTTGTTTGAGAATACAATAGAATTAAGGAATTGGAGAATACGATAGAATTAAGGAATTGAGGAGCTGGAAGGTTATGAATGTTTAATAAGCGATTAACAAAAAGCAAAACTGCAAGATTTGTTCTGTTCAATACGACAAAAACAACCGTATTTAAACATAAATAAATAACAAAAAAATACAGATTTCGGATTTTGCGAGATTGGATGTTTGGACTAGGTACGAAATTGAAGCGCGGAGTAGATAGAAAAATCTGTACGTTACGATTACATGGGTACACCGTAGTAGGAATAATTGAAGCAGCAATGAATTGGCGAAAAGTGAATAAACATGAAGGGGGATTTATCTTATATATATATATATATATATATATATATGTAGCTAAGAGAGAGAGAGAGGGGAAGGGGGAGAGAGAGAGTGGCTGACCGCAGCCCCTCGTGAAGTAGATGGAGGGTGAAGGGTGTAGAAGCGGGATTTTTGACTTTCGAAGTAGCATAATATATATATTTAAAGGAATTTATAAGAAGTAGAATGGGAAGGATTTTGTTTGTTTGAGGATACGATAGAATTAAGGAATTGGAGAATACGATAGAATTAAGGAATTGAGGAGCTGGAAGGTTATGAATGTTTAACAAGCGATTAACAAAAATCAAAACTGCAAGATTTGTTCTGTTCAATACGACAAAAACAACCGTATTTAAACATAAATAAATAACAAAAAAATACAGATTTCGGATTTTGCGAGATTTGATGTTTGGACTAGGTACGAAATTGAAGCGCAGAGTAGATAGAAAAATGTGTACGTTACGATTACATGGGTACACCGTAGTAGGAATAATTGAAGCAGCAATGAATTGGCGAAAAGTGAATAAACATGAAGGGGGATTTATCTTATATATATATATATATATGTAGCTAAGAGAGAGAGAGAGGGGAAGGGGGAGAGAGAGAGAGTGGCTGACCGCAGCCCCTCGTGAAGTAGATGGAGGGTGAAGGGTGTAGAAGCGGGATTTTTGACACCTAGTCCAAACATCCAATCTCGCAAAATCCGAAATCTGTATTTTTTTGTTATTTATTTATGTTTAAATACGGTTGTTTTTGTCGTATTGAACAGAACAAATCTTGCAGTTTTGCTTTTTTGTTAATCGCTTGTTAAACATTCATAACCTTCCAGCTAGCTACCCCACACCCCTCCCACCCGCCCCCACACACCACCATTCTTAATACGTGCGCCAATCATAAGCCAGAGCCCCCCCCCCCCCACGCATCACCATTATTATTATTACGCGGACCAATCATAAGCCAGAGGCCTATACTATCGCTTGCCTGGTTGCCTCCGATATATGATGGATGGATGGATGGATGGATGGACTGCGGAATCCTGGAGAGTGGAAGGGAGAGAAAAATCTGGACGCTCAGAGCGAAAATGCCAAAGTTAAAGTCAAATTCACCTCGTGGACGAGAATGCGAGCACTCCTCTTTGTTTCGTCCGCGGATGGCTAACATAACCCCATCTCCCCCCGTCCCCCCCACCGCCCCCACCCTCCAAACACAATCCAAAACTTCAGAGTTGGTACCATAAATGTAGGCACCCTAAAGGGTCGCGCTAACGAGGTTGTAGAAATGCTTGAACGTAAGGAGGTCGATGTTTGTTGTATTCAAGAGACCAGGTGGAGGGGTGGGTCTGCTAGATTCATTGAGGGTAAAAAACGATGTTATAAGCTTTTCTGGGTGGGAAACGACGATGGGCTGGGTGGAGTAGGAATCATGGTAGCAGAAAAGTGGGCAGATAAGATAATAGACGTAAATAGAGTGAACGACAGAATAATTAAAATACGACTTGTCCTCAATAGAACTACGGTGACAGTAATATCTGCGTACGCACCCCAGTCCGGACTGCCCAGCACTATAAAAGACAGATTCTATGAGACACTGATGCTAACCACCTCCCAAATATCCGACAGTGACTATATAATTATTGCAGGCGACCTAGATGGTCACGTTGGACAACATTGTGACGGCTACGACGAAATCCATGGAGGCTATGGGTTTGGTACTAGAAATGAGGAAGGCTCCAGAATCCTGGAATTCTGTGATGCAAATAACCTAACTATCTGTAACACTAACTTCAAAAAACGTGACAATCACCTCATCACCTATAGATCCGGGGAACACACAAGCCAGGTAGATTATATCCTTACCAGAAGACGTGACAGAGTGTCTGTTGTAAACACTAAATCCCTCCCCCATGAAGA
>OZ024742.1:291896764-291906764 GCA_964016885.1 Eledone cirrhosa
CTATAACCACACGTATTGTTAACCAGGTAATACTAGGTGTCATACCAAAAGATTGGTGCAGTAGCATCATTGTCAACTGCTACAAAGGTAAAGGAGATGCACTAGATAGAGGAAACTATAGAGGTATAAAGCTGATGGACCAGGTCATGAAAGAAACAGAAAGTTATAGCACAGTTGATTAGGCACCGGGTGAAACTAGATGAGATGCAATTTGGGTTTGTACCAGGAAGAGGCACCACTGATGCCCTCTTCCTTGTGAGGCAGTTACAGGAAAAGTACCTAGCTAAAAGTAAGCCACTCTACCTGGCATTCGTCGATCTCGAGAAAGCCTTTGACAGAGTTCCACGTGCTGTAATCTGGTGGGCTCTTAGAAAACTAGGAGTAGATGAATGGCTTGTGAAAGCTGTACAAGCCATGTATAGGGGAGCAGTCAGCAAAGTTAGGATTAGCAATGAGTATAGCGAGGGATTTAGCGTACAGGTTGGTGTCCACCAGGGTTCTGTTCTTAGCCCTCTCCTGTTCATGATAGTCCTGCAGGCAATAATGGAGGAGTTTAAGACCGGATGCCCATGGGAACTCCTGTATGCTGACTACCTCGCACTTATAGCTGAATCTATGGTAGAACTAGAGAAGAAATTCCAAACTTGGAAGCAGGGACTAGAAAGAAAGGGTATCAAAGTCAACATGACAAAGAATAAGGTCCTTGTAAGTAGACGAGAAAACAGAACCCAGATCCCCTCAAGGAAATGGCCTTGCTCAGTATGTAGAAAAGGTGTAGGTAGGAACTCCATTCTCTGCCCCAAATGCAAACAATGGGTACACAAGAGATGTAGTGGGATCTCAGGAAGCTTAATTAAGAATGTAGGCTTCACATGCAGCAGCTGTGCTGGGACAGCAAGCAGCAAACAGCCACAGGAAACAAGTACCACCAATCTCTGGGAGGGCTCTGTAGAAACAGTAGACAGCTTCTGCTACCTAGGTGACCGAATTAGCAGCGGAGGTGGGTGTTCAGAAAGTACAATAACTAGGGTAAGAACGGGATGGAAGAAGTTCAGGGAACTACTGCTACTGCTAGCTGCAAAAGGCTTCTTCCTCAAAATGAAAGGCAGACTGTATGATGCGTGTATCCGAACAGCAATGTTACATGGTAGTGAGACCTGGGCGCTGAAGGTGGAATACTTGCGTAGATTAGAAAGAAACGAAGCCTGCATGCTCCGATGGATGTGTAATAGTAATATACGCAAACGACAAAGCATAAATGAATTGAGAGAGACTGAGCATAAGAAGAATCAAATGCTGTGTGCAGGAGAGGTGGTTGCGTTGATATGGACATGTGATGCGTATGAAGGATGACAGCTGCATAAAAAGGTGCAGAGCACTAGAAGTCAATGGAAACCGCGGAGTGGGGAGACCCAATAAGACCTGGAATGAGCTGATAAAAGCCGACCTTACCCAATTACACCTCTCAAAGGCGATGACACACGACCGTGACCTCTGGCGTCACGCAGTAATACAGAGTACCCGACCTCCCATGGGTACAAGCTGAAGCATATAGACAATATACTCCCACACCTTCCCACTGCAAGGTGGTTGTGGAGGTGCCATGGCAAAAAAGCACCCAGCCCACACTAAAGTGGACGTGTAGGCGCCACGGAAAAAGCACCCAGCACTCACTGTAAATGAGGTTGGTGTTAGGAAGGGCATCCAGCTGTAGAAATCAAGCCAAAATCAGATCCTGTATGAGCAAGGCATGGTCAGCCGACCAGACACTGCCCACAACAGGACAACCCGTCTAACCCATGCTAGCATGGAAGAACGGACATAAAACGGTGATGATGATATATATATGAAATATATATATGATTATAATTGCATCTTTCATCAATGATCTGACAATGGTTTTAGAAATAGATTTCTGTAGCCATTGTTGTTTAGCAGATAGGAAGTCTGGTGATTTCAAAGATCTTCTAATTCAAATTACCTTCATTGTTGTTGTTGTTGTCTCCACATACTACCAGTTACATTGCCAATTTCGTTGCTGCATTTGCATACTGGCATAAAATCTTGTAAGATAAACATTTGGACGTCTGTTATAGCCCACACTTGATTATTTTGTAGGAATTATTATACTATAAGAGTGCTGAACTGGCAAAATTGTTAGAATGCCGGACAAAATGCTTTACATTATTTGTTCCAGCTTTGTTGGTCTGTAACTGGCCGTGTGGGTAGATCTATGTGGTGTATCTATGCATGCTTTATGTATGTATAGATTGGAAATAGGGTTTTAAGCTCCTTTATCTAAAAAATTAGAGCAGTGGATTGGCAGAATCGGTAGTGCGTCAGACACCATGCTTTGCAGCATAGTTACAGCCCTTTATGTTCTGAATTCAAATCTTGCCGAGGTCAGCTTTGTTTCCATCCTTACTGGGTCAATTAAATACAGTACCAGTCACACACGCAGATCAATTTAATTAGCTAAAAATTTGCTGGCCTTGTACCTAAATCAGAAACTATTATTTGTTCCGGCATTTTATATCGAGTTCAAATCCAGTCAACTCAGCCTTTCATCATTTTTGTGTTGAAAAAAAATGTACCAGTCCTATACTGGGGTTGTTTTAATCGCCCCCCCCCCCTCCCCTCAATTGCTCACCTTATATCTAAATTTGAATCGAAACGTAGTAGAATAGCAGAATAGTTAGTAGTGCCAAACAAAATTATTTGCACCATTTACTCATCGCTCTTTATGTTCTAAGTTCAAATTTTTACCTGGCATCTTTTTGATGTTGATAAAATAAAGTGGGGGAGCTGTAAATTTTCACTTTTCCTCATCCTGAAGCATTATGTATCTGTACCGTACCACTGCAATCTTCTCTCCTCTCCTGCTATCTTTATCTGATATAAAAAAATATATATAAATGTATTTATGCCTGTGTTACAATTATATAACCTGATAAAGATAGATCTATTTCATTTTATGAAATATTTTTCTCGCTAATAAATTGAAAAATTTCCTCTGGTTATCTCAACTCACATGGTAGTAGTTTGCTTCACCTTTAGTCAGATTATTGTTAAATCTAATTGATCTGGATTATCCTGAACTAAAAAGCATATTGAACAAGCAATAAATAGTACGTGACTGCTCTTTCTCATATTTTCCCTGCATTTTCTGAATATGAAGGACACCACAAGTCCATAGAATTAAATATGAATGTCCATGTTTAATATTTCAATAACAATAACAGTTACAAATGACTATCATCTATGTATAATTATGAAATATGGATATTGTTAGGAATACTTAATGTATCTTATTGTTGTTGGTGTCCTTGTCTGTGTAAGTCAGGACTTTCCTGAAGGAAATAACTGGGCATGACCTTTCAATATAGATTTTTTTATACTGATTACTCATATCAACTACGAGATTTAGAAAATACTCATATGTAGCAGCCTAATTATACAAATATATACACTAGCATAGATATATAAACAAGCATATATATATATATATATATATATGTGTGTGTATGTGTACATGTGCACACACTTATGATTGAAATGTATCATAATCTGAATTATGAAGCCAAGTCTATCCCTGGAAAGTTAAAAATTGATATAAGAGTGAAACACTTAGTCAAATGTGAAGCTTTCATCACACTGAAGGACCACTAGGCTGACTACATCAAGAGACCCAATTGTAAATTACTGAGCTGGGTTTGTATTAGCTAGTAAGAAAATATTGAGAGATATAATTGTACATATTAGGAAAAACACATATTACAATAGAGTAATATCACATCAGTCATATCCTGTTTCAAAGATATCCTCTCGCAAAATAGGGCTAGATTCCCAAGGTTTGACATGGTGTACTTTTACCTCTTGCTTTCTACGACACTATTAGTGCTTTAATATAATTTGTGGGATATCCAATCAATCTTCTTAGAAAATATTTGATATGGTAGCCACCTACTATAATGGGGCCACATAGATAGTGGCTTCAAAAAAAAGATACAATATATACCCAATGACTCCCCACAAAACGTATCTAGGAATAGACCATGGGAAATTATCTAGTTCACCCTCCTCCTCTCTTTAAACAAAAAAACTAAGATATCACAGATATAGTAAGATCTTCAGGAGGTGCTCTAGCAAAATCAGTTATTCATGTGTCCCTTCCAGTTATTCATGTATACTGCTTGGCTGGGCATTTGTCATTTTTCCTACTGTTGCATTTCTCATCTTATTCATTCCTCCTTCATCTTTCCTCCTATACAATGTAACACTTGCCTAACCATCTACCTGGTATGTTGATATCTAGTCATACATATATACTATTCACATAAATACCTAATTGTTATTTACACAGATAAATGTCAACACGAACATATATCTATATATGTAAATTGGCATGTTGATATAAATATATTGATCATATTTGTGTATGTAGTAAACAGACTAGCTTTCTATATATATAAGTATATATATATTTCTTTTTACTTATTTTCCAATGAAATTTTTTTTCATAATGTAGTTGCCTCTTCTGTATCTCTTCTCTTTCATGTTGTTTCTCATTTTCTTCCCTATTTTCCCACAAGATCTTTTGCAAATTTTTGTTCAGCCATTTGTTTCCACATGTGCTTGATGATATGACTAAAAAACATAGCTTGCACATATGCAGGCTTTGTTAGCTCATGAAACCTTTGATTGCAAATCGCTTATGAATCATGATGATTAAATATTTGCTTTGTTTATATATTCAGTGCTCTTTTTTTCGTCTTAATATTTTTACTGTACACACACAGACGCACATCTATCTCATCATCAGGACAATGTTCATTTCATAATTTTAGCAGGCTTTCCTGGCTGGATGTTCTTCCTATTATCATCACCTTTACAGCAGGGATTAGGTGTATTTTTCATGCCATTAGCACTATTAGAGAGGGTGTCTGTCATCTTCATCTTGTATCAATTCTTTTTCAGAGTGTCTTCTCTATGACTTACAGAGCCCATACCTACCCCGTCTATTAAGATAAAAAGTGAATGATATATATGTGCGTGTGTGTAAATGTGTATGTATGTTTATGGTTAGGTGGTAGTACTGGTGCCAGGATTTAAAGCATTCCGTTCACCATTTAAGGTCATTGGCATTAGAAAGTGCATCCTGCTGTAGAAAATCAAGCCAAAACTGGAATGTATGAGCAAGACATGATCACCTGACTTGTCTGTCCTCATACTGTGACAGCCTGTCGATCTCATGCAAGCATGGAAAATAAATGTTGAATGTAGATGATAATGAATATATGTGCGTTTGTGTATATATATGTTTGTGTATATATGAAGTTGAGAAAATATGGATATAACAATAAAATTGTAGAAACCAATAACGAGACAACTACAAAAAAAAAGTTGTGGTATTTTTAAAAAGTGAGGTATTTTTGTTAAACTTTGTTCAATTAAGAAAACTGTCCATGGCAATTTTGACAATATTTATTGTACTGTAAGGATATTATTGTCTAAGAAATCAATAACTTTTCATTCTTCCTTTTTTCTTATTTCTTCTTTTTTATAAGATGGTATAGGTGATGATCTTTTATACACAATCATGTTGGTGTTGTTGTTGCTGTCATTATTGCAACTAACTAAAATATTCAATTGGTTTTGAGAAAAAAAAAATGAATTGAAATTGTTGATAAAAAATTTAACAAAGTCTGTTATTTATGAAGAAATCTTATTAGTGAATAATCTATATTACAATGATTTTACTGGATTTTTTTGGTCCATCTGTCATATAAACATTAGGTTTCATCAAAAACGTTCTAAAATTTTCATTTAGAATTCATGGAAGAGAAGTGTTAGATAGAAAGGAAGTAAAATGGAGGAAAGGTTATAAAACAAGTTTTCCATCAAGGGTATTGTCCATCTCTCCTTCTCACTATCTGTGCACAGGCATACACATAAACACATACATATCATCATCATAATCATTATGAATTTACATCAGTTTTATCAGGATTGCATGGATTGGATTGGTATTCTTCAGAATGACTTCCCCTGCACTTGTGTTCCTTCCTCATTTCCTCTGTAAGGTGCAGCTTGTTGAGATCAGCTTTCACATATGTCATATTCATCTTCATCATCGTTGTACATCCACTTTCCCTACTTACATGGGTTGTCACAATCTCTGACTAGACAGGCTGAGTGTGTGTGGGAGGAGGGCAACATCTTGCACATGCATTCCATTTTTGGCATGATTTCTACAGTTGGATCATCATCATCATCACTGTTTAATGTCCATTTTTCCACTCTAGCATGGGTTAGACGATTTGTCCCGTTGTGAGACAAGCCAGATCAGATGACATGGCTTGGTTTCTACAGCTGGATGCCTTCCCTAATGCCAACCACATTTGCAGTGTGGACTGGATTATTTTTGTTGTGACACACACCTACATGACCACTTTACAGTGTGAGGTGGGGAGGTAGATATAGGAGCATGTGTGAGTGGCAAAGTGTTAGGACGTGGGAGATGTATGGAAGGGGGATGGAGGTGAAGGTGGTGCATACTAGATGTATGCCCCAGCCTGTGTTCATGGGAAGGTGGATCTTCTGTATTAATGCATAAGGCCAGAGATCTCAGTCTTGTGTCATTGTGTGTGTGTATGATCTGAAATCACATTGTAATGAAGAATGGCATATCCTCTATCTGGTAAAAATACAAGTTAAGTCTCCTTCAAATAGTTTCAGATAAGCCACTACTACTACTACCATCATTACCCTATCACAACTGTTGCCACTGCCACCACCATTCTAGAAAAATAGGCTTGAAACAAACCAATGAAGGAGTCTATATGCAGTGACTAAACTAACTAGAAATAACAGCGAAATCTTCCTCAAATCACACCCTACTGTCTTGTGATGGATCTATCTAATTTGAATAAGCAAATGTCCGATTTCTTTAAGTGTAAATGGTTTGAGTATTCTACACACGCATATACCTGCTATAAAACTGTTTCTTTTATGTAAGAACCTTTATGTTCCAAGCACCAGCTTAGTAATGAGTAATTACAGTACTAAAGTTTTCCAAATTTTGCATTATTTTCAAAATTATTTGAAAATCAGAGGCAGTGCCTTTTATGAGAAAAATAGTAATGAAAGGGTTACTGTTAAATCAATACTCACGATTGAAAAGTTAATTTCTTTATCATTTGATCATGCTGTGTTCTCTATAATTATATGCTGTTTCAAATTATCTATATATAAATAAATATCTATTTGTAAATAAACATTTGAAATTTGAACAAAGTTAGCTTTTTGGGGAAACTTCCACAGTACAGATAACTATAAATAAATATGTTGGAACTCTCTAATCTGGCGTTCAGTAGTCTAGCAGCTTTGATAGTTGGGGTTGGTGATTTGAATCTGGTAGTCATTAGTTTGCATGAATGTCCTTTTGGCCAGCTGCAGAACTGCCACCATATTTTGTTTATGTGCACTGCAGCTCATTCTGTGGCTGAACAGATTTTACAAACAAAATCAATCGGCAGGAGACCCAGGGCTAGATCCCGAGTAAGATGGTTGGATAACATCCATGAGCTTGGCTGGTCTCACTTGGAAATCTAGCTGGATCAGTTGGAGATGGTTGCTTCTGACAGGACCCTCTTAGGAATAAGTGGGTGAAGAAGATGAGGCTGCTATAGTGGTAGAGATATTATAAGTTTTTATACTGGTATTTTGTCCTCAAATATGCCTCCAAAGTGGACAACAAGTAGTGTAAGTGGTAGTAATGCAGCTAAACATAAACATGACATTAACTCTGTTTCAAAAGGTGTTGATACTGAAAAACCCCTAAAAACTAGAAAGTGGTACACCAAAGAGAGCTGTGTGTGCAGCATATACTGTTGGTTTATCGTTAGCCTATAATGAGAAAATTATGAAGATTTGTTTATAACATTTGTTTATAACATCAAAAGTAAAGGTCAATTGTAAATATAAAAAAGATTTAAAAGAATGTTATTAAACACAGCTAAAAGGGACTCATGCTGTGCTGATGGCTGTCTAGGGATGATGATGGGAGCATTTCTGGAGAAATGGTCATTGAAAAGGCTAAACAATTTCATGAGCAACTTAATATTTAGGAACACTTTGAATATTCTGATGGTCGGCTTTACAGGTTTAATCTGACCATATCTGGCCAGAATTTTCTCACCTCTTCTGTTTAAACTGGCCATAACTAGCTGTTCATACTGATGTTAAGGTATTGTTCTCAAAATATATAACATCAAAATCTCATAGATTCAATATTATGTGAGATAAAACCTTTACCATGAAAATACAATAGTATATAAAGTAATGTAAATATTAAAGGGTTAAAGTGAGACATGGTAGCAGCCAACATTGAGTGATGAAAAGAAAAGAGCTGATGAAGCTTCTGTTTCACTTTATGTGAGTGAGATCACAAATTTAATAGCCAGTGAAAATTTATCACCAGAGCATATCTATAATGTGGATAAAATCACTCTTTTCTGGAAATGTATTTCTCATAGGATTTTAGCTATAAATACTGATCCTATTCCAAGTCATATAAAGGAGATGAGAGACAGCGACAACTTTAGGTTGCTGTAATGCTGCAGATACTCATAGGTGCAAACTGTTAGCGATTAGTAAATGTATCAACTCTCGTTCCTTTAAAGGGGTTAATATATATACAGTAATTTACTAAGATAATAAGAAAGGGTGAGTGACATATGCAGTATTTCAAGAGTAGTACAAAAAGTATTTATTTTATTCCGGATCAAGGGCTCATTGTAAAATTAGGGGCTGGCAGATAATTACAAAATTGTTCTCATTTTGAACAATTGCTCAACCCAACTGAAACCCGTAGGTATTGTGAAAAATAATGTTATTGATGTTTATCTACTCCAAATTGTACATCTCTTATTCAACTTAACAATCAAGGAATGTTAAGATTATTAAAAGCAGAACACAGGTCAATTTATGCACCATATTCTTGCATTGGTGACTGTAAAAAATTGTCTTAAGATATGTAAGCAATAGCTAGGAGGAGGAAGAATGTGATAGGACACACTAAAAAATGCATGGCATAATCTTTGGCTATCCTGTATGCCTGCAGACAGTCATTGTGTAGAGAATTACAAGGATTTTAAAGGCTGAACATTGACTTGGATGTCCCAATTGTTAATCAAATGATGAATAAAGAAATTGTAAGTGTGGTACAATGAAGAGGAGAACAGTGCACATGAAGATGAGTGTGATGAAGCTCAAACTGAGGAAATATTTTCAATTGACAGATTGGCAAGCAACTTGATTCAGGGCTTGAGCAAAGAAATGTTATACCTGGACAACAAAGGATGAATGTGTATATAATAGAAAAAACACTTGTCAAAGAAAAGCCTAAATACATGAGACAGGTAACACTGCAGATGTTTCAGAAGATGACCAACAAGAATACCCAGCAACACTGTAGCAACATCTAGAATCCACTTCTCAACATTTCTTCAGTTCCAGACATCACAGATGACCTAGATGACCCACAAGGTAATCCAGGTGTTGACCTACCAGATATTACCTGTCCTCAGCTTTAATTTAAATTACATGTAGTAACATAAATACTTTTGGAAGTGGATTAAAGTAAAAGTTAATGTAAATAAATTGTTGCTTTTGCTTCATAATTTTTAAGTGGGGTTTTACAGACATTAGTAAGTCCAGTTTTCTACCCTTTTTTACTAATCTCTTGTCACAGTAAAATAAACTTGAGCCTAAGGACTCACACAAACATTAAGTAAGCCTGAATTACATTTAAGCCTTTGTAAGTTGTATTGGTACTAGTAATGCAGTACAGTATATACATTATTTTGCTATATTTTACCTCGTTTCACTAGTTTGAAAAATCCTCTTTTAGGGATTGATTTATAATGAATATTTTGATTAAAACAAAAAAAAAAATCAATCTTTATGAAAAGCTGTTATTACAATCCAATATTTAATA
>OZ024742.1:291911764-291914264 GCA_964016885.1 Eledone cirrhosa
ACATTTAGTAAGACAGACACACACAGACATACATTCATGCACATCTGTCTGTCATCACATATGTATCTGTATGTGTATATGTGTGTGTCTTTCGTTGTCTGTGTGTGAAGATAATGTGTATGCAACTTACTTAGTAACAAACTCGCTAACACACTCACAGACACATACACACTCATACAAAATGTGACTCGTCATCATCATGGTTTACTATAGTTTACTATAGAAATGTTATTTTAGATAAAATATATTTTTTTAATCCAAATGAAAATAAAAATTACATGTTGACACTCCTGGGGTCTATTACCTTGTAAAATTTGATTCGATTTGGTCCAGCCATTTGAGAACGCATAGGAACAGACATACAGAGAGACAAAGAATTTTATATATATATTATAGATAATGATATAGAGAGAGAGATAAGCAGTCTAAAATAGTTTTATATCTTATATAGAACCAGCAGCAATTTCTAGTTGGTATAAGTCAAGATAAAAATGACTGAAAGAATTAGTTATAGTATTTGACCTAAGTTTGATATTTGCAGATACTTCCAAAAGGGTGTCTTATTGACTAAAGTGTTTAACCCTTTTGATACCAAACTATCTGAAACTGCCCTGATTCTACCATACAAAACTGTTTGTTTTAACCCTTTAGCATTTACATTACTCGATATTTACTATTATATTTTCATGGTAAAGGCTGTACCTCACATAATATTGAATCTATGAGCAGCTGGTTATGAACTGTTTGAACAAAAGGAGGTGAGAGGATTCTGGCCAGATACAACCAGTTTAAATGCTAAAGGATTTAAGTGTTTATATTTATCTAAAACAAAATCTTTCATCATAATCTTATGTAAGAACGTTTGTTAATTTGTTACAAACACCAGTTTAATAATGATAAAGTTAATTATATTATGAAATTTTCCAAATACTTGATTATTTTTTAAATAATTTGAAAATTATAGAAATATGGTGTCTTTCATCATGAGAGAATGAAGAGTAGAATCTGAAAAATGACAAGGTTACTATAGTGTTAACAACATATTAAATATATTAATATATACTGTGAGAATATACACCTACCATATATATATCATCATCACCACCACCGTTTTACGTTCATTTTTCAACATGTATACGTGAGCTTTCATATGTACATATATATATCTAGGGAGTATAACATACCAAAACATTCCTCAGCAAAACAATCAAAACAACAGGTACTGACCACCATAAATGAATGTAAATCGTTACAGACATTTCTATGCTCTATATGTTCATTCTGTCATTACAATAGCAGAGGTCCGATGAGCTTTTGATTCCAGAGTCGGGCCAGATCGATATAGATCAAATAGCAAAACGTGCTTCATCACTCAATAAACGTAATGAATACATGACAATACATCCTTTTATTATTGCCAAAAGTAGAAACAATTATTATTTGTGGCCAATAAATGAAATCATTATTATTGGCAGTATCGGTAGAGGGTCGGACGCCATGCTTTCCAGCATAGTTACGTCCCTTTACGATCTGAGTTCAAATCCCGCCGAGGTTGACTTTGCCTTTCATCCTGACGGGGTCGATAAAATAAAGTACCAGTAATGCACTGGGTAATTGCTGGCCTTGTGCCTAAAGTAGAAACAATTATTATTATTATTATTATATATATATATATATATATCATCATCATCATCATTTTACGTCCACTTTTCCCTGCTTGCAAGGGTGGGACGGGAACTGATTATGGCTTGATTTCTACAGCTGGATGCCCTTCCTAACACCCTCATTTACAGTGAGTGCTGGGTGCTTTTTTTTGCCGTAGCACCTCCACGACCACTCTGCAGTGGAATGATATGGCCCCCAGTCCCTATCATCTCATTTCTACAGTTGAGTAAACTGGAGCAATGTGAAGTAAAGTGTCTTGCTCAAGGAAACAACACATCGCCCGGTCTGAGAATTCAACTCACAACCTTTCGATTGCAAGGCCAATGCTCTAACCACTAAGCCATGTGCCTCCATTATATATACATATATATATATATATATATATATATAATATATATATATATTTTATATACATATATATATATTTTATATATATTATATATATATATATAATATATATATATATAATATATATATATATATTATATATATATATATAATATATATATATATATTATATATATATATATAATATATATATATATATTATATATATATATATAATATATATATATATACAATATTAAATAAATGGAAACTATATTTATAAAACCATATTTATTTCATTATATATATTTCAGGGATATCATATTAACAATATGCTATGCCTTCCTCAGACAAAATACAATATAAACAGTTTTATAGATAAATAGATTCGACATACCGTAACAACATCGACTTGTATTTGAAAAGGTTGATTTGGTAGTGAAAAAATTGTACACAGAGAGAAAGAAAGAGAGAAAAAAGGAAAGAAAGACAGAAAACGAAGAAAAAG
>OZ024742.1:291924264-291929264 GCA_964016885.1 Eledone cirrhosa
TATATATATATATATATATATATATAAATAAATATATATATATATATATATATATATATATAAATAAATATATATAAATATATATATATATATAAATAAATATATATAAATATATATATATATATATATATATATATATAAATAAATATATATAAATATATATATATATATATATATATATATAAATAAATATATATAAATATATATATATATATATATATATATATAAATAAATATATATAAATATATATATATATATATAAATAAATATATATAAATATATATATATAAATAAATATATATAAATAAATATATATAAATATATATATATATATATATATATATATAAATAAATATATATATATATATAAATAAATAAATATATATATATATATATATATATATAAATAAATATATATATATATATATATATATATATATATATATGTTGATTTAAAACTGCACTATCCACAAGTGTTTTTTAGCCTTCATATCATGTTCTCCTGTTTTATCTGATGAAAACACAAATACTATTGCATGATGATGTTTGTTTTTGAAATGCGCATAATAAAATACATGGAACTCCTTTAACCATCTTTTGATCTTATATATTATGTATACTCCAGTCCTACAAACTGTAGAGTGCTTCTTATCCGATATCTGCATTGCTTTATTGTACTACAATAAAACTCACCTCCTACATATATATAAATATATATATATATATAAATAAATATATATATATATATATAAATAAATATATATAAATAAATATATATATATATATAAATAAATATATATATATATATATAAATAAATATATATAAATAAATATATATATATATATATACATGTAAAGTTATATTTAAAATTGTTGGGTTACAACTAGTAAAACTCTTTACATGAAGCTCTTCACTTTATCTATTTTTCCATCTCTCTATTTTGTTCCATGCATTTCTTCTTTTTCTTTTTCTTCCTTTTCTTCGTTCTGTCTTTCTTTCTTTCGTTTTTTCCCTCTTTTCTTTCTCTCTTTCTTTCTCTCTGTATTTTCACTGCTAGACTAAACCTCTTCAAATGAAGTTGATGTTTATTACGGTATGTCGAATATATTTATCTATAAAACTGTTTATATTGTATTTTGTCTGATGAAGGCATAGCATATTGTTAATATGATATCCCCGAAATATATATAATGAAATAAATATGGTTTTATAAATATAGTTTTCCATTTATTTAATATTGTATATATATATATATATATATATATATATATATATATATATATATATATATATATATATGTAAATATATATATATCATCATCATCATCATCATCACCGTTTAACGTCCGTGTTCCACGCTTGCATGGGTTTGGACGGGGGTTTTCCCACTTGAGGCAAGAGTGATTGTCTTGCTCGCATAGGACTGTCTGGCAGGTTTTCTACAGTTGGATGCCCTTCCTAACGCCAACCACATTTACAGTGTGGGTCTGGGAGGTTTTTACCGTGTTGCCTACACGGCCACATTACAGCGTGGACTGTGTGTTTTTTGTCGTGACACCTACACGATCTCATTTGTTTCGGCCTGGATGGTGTGGCACCAACATAACTTTACATAGAAGGGGGGCGGTGTGGATGGGGTGGGGGTGGTGGGACGGGGGTGTATTTTGTTAGAGATGTCTACTGACTGTAGTAGGTTTTACTATGTAGTAGGTTTTACTGAGTACCGCCAAAGGTCTCGGTCCAGTGACATTGTCTTGGTGAGGTGTAAGTGTGTGAGGTCGGAGTTTATCAGCTCGTCCCAAGTTTTTCTGGGTCTGCCTATTCCGTGGCTACCGTCTATCTTTATTGCCCTGCACTTTGTTATACAGCTATCGTCCTTCATGTGCATCACGTGACCATACCAGCGTAGCCTTCTCTCGAGTAAACAACATCTGATCCCTCTTATTTCTAATTTTTTCCTTAGTTCGTTTATGCTTTGTCCTTCACGTATATTACTATTACACATCCAGCGGAGCATGCAAGCTTCGTTTCTCTCTAGTCTGCGTATATCCTCTGCACACAATGCCCAGGTCTCACTGCCATGCAACATTGCTGTTCGTATGCAGGCATCGTACAACCTGCCTTTCATTTTTAGGGAGAACCCTTTAGCGGCTAATAGTGGTATAAGCTCTCTGAACTTTTTCCATCCAGTTCTGACTCTAGCTACTGTACTTTCAGAGCACCCTCCCCCACTGCTGATTTTGTCACCCAGGTAACGGAAGCTGTCCACTATTTCTATAGAACCCTCTGCGCAGTTGAAAGAGCTAGTATTTTGTGGGCACTTGCTGCTACTTATTGCCCCAGAACACCGGCCACATGTAAAATCTATGTTCTTAGTTAGCTTACCTGTGATCCCACTACATCTTTTATGAACCCAAACTTTGCATTTGGGACACAAAATGGAATTTCTACCTACGCCTTTCCTACACTCTGCGCATGGCCACTTCCCGGAGGGGACCGCCGCCTTATTTTCTTTCTTACAAACTAGAACTTTAGTCTTAGCCAGGTTAATTTTAAGGCCTTTTGATTCTAGCCCGTGCTTCCATGTTTGGAATTTCTTCTCTAGCTCGGCCATTGATTCAGCTATGAGCGTTAGATCATCTGCCTATAGGAGTTCCCATGGGCAGCCGGTCTTGAACTCCACTGTTATAGCCTGGAGGGCAATATTAAATAGTAGGGGGCTAAGAACAGAGCCCTGATGAACACCAACTTTTACACTAAACTCTTCACTATATTCGTTGTTAATTCTAACCTTGCTGACTGTTTCTTTATACATGGCTTGTATAGCTCTCACAAGCCATTCATCAACACCTAGTTTTCTAAGAGCCCACCAAATAATGGAACGGGGAACTCTGTCGAAGGCCTTCTCCAAGTCGACGAAAGCTAAGTATAGGGGTTTACTTTTAGCTAGGTACTTCTCCTGTAGTTGTCGTACAATGAAAAGAGCGTCTGTGGTACTTTTTCCTGACACAAACCCGAACTGCATTTCATCTAGATCAATTCGCTCTCTGATTAGTTGCGCCATTACTTTTTCCGTGACCTTCATGACCTGGTCGATTAATTTAATGCCTCTATAGTTACTCCTATCTAGGGCGTCTCCTTTACCCTTATAACAGTTAACGATAATGCTGCTACGCCAGTCCTTCGGAACAACCCCATTTTGTATGACTTGGTTGACTATCCGGGTGACCATGGTTTGTCCCACCGTACCAGATGCCTTCAGCATCTCGGCAACTATTTCCGAAGGCCCAGCCGCCTTGCCTGTCTTCATATCTTTGATTGCCTTACTTATTATACTACCCTCGATTAACACTGCTGGTCCCTCTATTGGGTCGATGTGGGGGAGACTGTCTTTCTCCCATTTATTCTCCTCATTGAGTAGCCTTTCATAGTGACACTTCCAAGCTACCTTCTTATCGGCGTCGGTGATGGCAAGTACGCCATCATCGTTAAGTACACACTTCTCCCCGACAATATCACTGTTTTCTTTGACACATTGCCTAGCAATCCTGAACACCTCACGTTTTTGGTCCTCACGTTGTAGAACATGCTTGAACTTTCTTTCCTCTGCTTCCCTTCTTGCGAAGTACACTTGTCTCCTAGCTTCCCTCCTGGCCACTTGATAGTCTTCTCTGCTTCCGCAATCCCGCCATACTTTCCAAGCCTGCTTTTTGGCCTTAATTGACCCCTCCACCTTACTGTTCCACCACCATGTTACTCTCCTCCTGCTTACAGGCCTGCTCCAGCCACAGACTTCGTCTGTCGCCGTCAGCAGGTTTGCTTTCAGGAATTCCCACTGTTCCTCTACCTTGTACGACTCTATTTGCTCTTCCTTACTGTCGAAAGCATCAAGTAATATGCTTTGGAATTTATTTTTGGCTGTGGGGTCCTTTAGCTTCCATATTTTTCTCCTGAGGGTAGTCCTCTTCTCTTGCCTAGTACGTCTCGTCCTGACTATTAGGTCGCTAATTATCAGTCTATGTTGGGAGGTGCATTCTTCATGGGGGAGGGATTTAGTGTTTACAACAGTCACTTTGTCACGTCTTCTGGTAAGGATATAATCTACCTGGCTGGTATGTTCCCCTGAACTGTAGGTGATCAAGTGATTGTCTCGTTTTTTGAAGTTAGTGTTGCATATATATATATAAATAAATATATATAAATATATATAGTGTTGCATATATATATATATATAAATAAATATATATAAATAAATATATATATATATATATATATATATATATATATTATATATATATATATATATATATATATATAATATATATATATATATATATATAAATATATATATATATATATATATAAATATATATATATATATATATATATATAAAATATATATATATGTATATAAATATATATATATATATATAAATATTAGAAAACTAGGAGTGGATGAATGGCTTGTGAAAGCGGTACAAGCCATGTATAGGGGAGCAGTCAGCAAAGTTAGGATTGGCAATGAGTATAGCGAGGAATTTAGCGTACAGGTTGGGGTCCACCAGGGCTCTGTTCTTAGCCCTCTCCTGTTCATCATAGTCCTGCAGGCAATAACGGAGGAATTTAAGACCGGATGCCCATGGGAACTCCTGTATGCTGATGACCTCGCACTCATAGCTGAATCTATGGTAGAACTAGAGAATAAATTCCAAACCTGGAAGCAGGGACTAGAGAGAAAGGGCCTCAAAGTCAACATGACAAAGACTAAGGTCCTTATAAGTAGACGAGAAAACAGAACCCAGATCCCCTCAGGGAAATGGCCTTGCTCAGTAGGTAGGAACTCCATTCTCTGCCCCAAATGCAAACAATGGGTACACAAGAGATGTAGCGGGATCTCAGGAAGCTTAATTAAGAATGTAGGATTCACATGCAGCAGCTGTGCTGAAACAGCAAGCAAACAGCCACAGGAAACAAGTACCACCAAACTCTGGGAGGGCC
>OZ024742.1:291940754-291975754 GCA_964016885.1 Eledone cirrhosa
ATAAAAAGTATACACACATTAAGGCGTTCAGCCATATTGATACAGGGTGTAAAAAACTTGTGGATAAATAAGTACAAATATAAAATTGTAAGATAGGCTGCGCAAAAATAAAATAAAAATAAAAATGAAAAATATATCTGGATTGAAAAACACAAAAGACAAGTGTAATCAGTTAGTCGAGGAAAAAGGGAAGTAAAAGAAGGGGAAGTAAAACATAGAAAATAGAAAGTGGATCGGAGAATAAAGGGGCGGGGGATGTGAAGTAAAAATAAAAGTGAAAATAAATGAAATTATTGACAAGGATAAAAATGAAAGTAAGTCAGAAAGGGTAATTAAAAAGAGAATAATAAGAGTTTATGGAGGATAAGTATCTGAAAGTGTGTTAAGTTTATATGAGCTGGAAAGCAGGTGTGATTTCATGTGTGGGCAACTGGTGAAAATTTCCGTCTTTGTGTTCAGGCAGGTCTTTGGTGATTTAAGATTTTGCAATATCCAAAATTTTTCATTTATGCAGAGCGTGCATTTTCTTGTTCCTCTAGCATATTTTTTAGATTGGTTCAAAATTGACCAATCTAATTTATATTGGATGCCTTGGTCTTTCAAATTCCAAATTCTGCTAGCCAGAGCTGTTGTAAATCTTTTTTCCGGATGTCGAAAGGATGCGACATGTGAGTAATAACGCGTTTTGAATCTGTCTTGCGTCATACCCACATATCGTTCACTGGTGGCTGGATGGTTGTTGCTGATGGTTGTCACTTTAGCCGCATATACAATGGCTTTGGTGTTGCATTTACCTTGTAATGGGCATTCACTTTTGATTCTACAGGAGCAAGTTTGAATTTCTCTAGGTGATATTTTGTTGAGGATATAGGACTTAATAGGGGGACCGCAGGAATAGCTAATTTTAACACAGTTTCTGTTAAAGATCTTATAGTATCTATGTGTTCTAGGGAAATGTTTGTCTAGGAGTTCTAGGAATTTTTTGCCTACATTAGTTTTAAGTGCTAGAGAGTAGGGGGGTGTGAACCAGATTATTTTTCTTTTCCTATTTTTATGTTTAATAGAGTTAGTGTAGTTAGGTATGTATTTAATCGGTTCGTTAAAGCCGCTATTTTGGAGGGCTTTATTATAGTAGGGGGATGCCTTATATATATATATATATTTATATGCCTTATATATATATATATATTTATATATATTTATATATATATATATATATATATATATGTATATATATATTTATATATATATATATATATATATATATATATATATATATTTATATATATATATATATATATATATATATATATTTATATATATATATATACATATACATGGAAAGTTATATTTAAATTGTTGGGTTAACAACGAGTAAATATTTATAACTGATATAAAAGCACTCAACAAGTATTTGGAGTATATTTATGATATTAAATAAATGGAAACTATATTTATAAAACCATATTTATTTCGTTATATATATTTCAGGGATATCATATTAACAATATGTTATGCCATCTTCAGACAAAATACAATATAAACAGTCTTATAAATAAATAGATACGACATACCTTTCAATCACCTTGCATTTGTGAGGTTGATTTGTCAGTAAAAAATATTGTGGACAGTTGTAAAAAGAAAGAGATAAAGAGAGAAAGAAAGAGAAACGAAGAAAAAGAAGAAATGTATGTGACTAAATAGAGGGATATAGAAAGATAGATAAAGAGAAGAACTTCATGTAAAGAAACAGAGAGAAATATATATAGAGAGAGGAAAAAAGAAAGAGATAGATAGAGATAGATAGAGAAATTAGGAAGTTGAGTATCGGTTGATACATTTATTTATTTATTTATTTATTTATTTAGCTCTAGTATTAATGTAAAGAGAGATGTATGTAGTTAAGAGAGAAAATAGCCGTTATATAGAGAGAAAAAAGAGAAAATGAAAAAGAGAAAATGAAACATAACCAGACATAAACGATGCAGAATTTAAAACCGCTATGTTTTATCCGTAGAAAATATTAGTTCGTATAAAACAGGCATTATAATGTAAATATCAGTATTCATGAATGAGACATGGTATCTATAATGTGTGAGAAGTAATGATCTTATGTCTAGTTTTTAAAAATTCATATGTTTATATCATAATTATAAACAAACTCCCAATTCACACGAAAACATTCTCATTGTGCTATAAAAATTCAAGTATACATATATGTGTATATATACACATATAAATAGAGTCTATATTAATTTTAACAATACTATTCTTGTCTTTATTCTACATGATTGTCGATCAAGCAGAAATAGAGAACAGATTTCAATATATTAATAAAAATAAATATAAATAAAAATAAAAATATCAGAGACAAGAAAATAAATAAATAAACAGAAAACTAAAACATTTAATATTAAAAATAAAAAATATTAAAAAATATTAAAAAATATTAAAAAATAATACAAATAAAACACAGAGATCAGCCTTTCAAAGTTAATTGACAATATATTGCCAAGATCATCATAAGCATCAGAGTCGAAACAGATAAAACAAAAATTGTTTACCAAATCCTGTCTAGCAGAAATCATTCCAAAAGTTTAGGATACCCATTTGGTCTACATATGTTCTTATATATAATATAGAAGTTTATCTAGTTTAAAATTTAATTCGATATATTTGGAGCATCAGCTTATAGGGTAGTTTAATTATTCATGAAGAATGTTTTAATAAAAAGAATGTTTTAATAAAAAGAAGAAATCGAAAGATTTATCGGCTAGTTTCATAAATAATTACAAATCAAATCAAAACAAACATAACTACATTTTAAATTTAAATTTATATTTAAACGTTGAGTTCAATCTATGTCTGCAGCAACTGAATAAATTTGTCCGTAGATTAAGGGAATTTTTAGATTTTAGTATACATTTTCCATGTATCTTGCTCCAATACTGTTGAGCGCTTTATATTATAACTGAAAAAATGGAATTCTTTAAGATTACTTCCTCTTTAAAAGACATACCTCTACCTAGAAACAAAGACTTTATAAAACAATTAATAGATAAATCTGACTCTTTTATAAGGAGAATCAGGTGGCGAGCATTCCACTTTGATAAATCTAATATAAATGAAAATGTCTCGGACTTAAACAAAGTTTTCAAATCCAAAAGAAATCCACCCCCCAACAAACTTTTATCTGACTTTGAAAACGATATAATTTCTATCATACAAGGAGTCAAATTTAAGAGAAACTTCAAAGGCCAGGAATATCTGAAAGGCATTAGGGATAATATTGAGAACTTGGAAAAAACTGAGAAGATCTTGGTAAAATCTGACAAGACCAACAACCTCTATGGAGTGCAGAAAGACATGTATAATGGCCTCATACTAAAAGAACTGAGGAAAAAGTACAAGGTAGCAGATAAGGCCGAGCTAGAGAAAATGAATGTTGAGGCATCTTGTATAATGCACGAGTTGGAAATCGAGAACAGAACACAACCTTTCGTGCCCAGGAAACCGAAGATCAATATGACAGATCATAAGAGAAATTTCGAGAATGACTTGCCAGTCAGATTGATTGCACCATCAAAATCGGACCTGGGTAAACTAAGCAAAAACATTCTTGACAGGGTGATACAGCAAATTAAAAACATGAGTTGTTTACCTAACCTGAACTTGTGGAAGGGAACTGGTGAGGTTGTTGAGTGGTTTAAGCAAATTAAATATAACAATAATAATAAGTTTATTCAACTTGATATTACTAACTATTATTCTTCCATTACCCCTAATCTACTAAATAAGGCACTAAATTACGCATTCAAACATACAGACCTAACTAGCAATGAAATGCACATTATATTATCGGCTAGGAAAACATTGATAGAATTTAATGACCAACTATGGACCCGAGCAGATAGAGATAACAATTTTGACATTACTATGGGATCATCCGACTCAGCTCAGGTAACTGACCTTGTGGGCTTATTTTTAATCAATTCGCTGCATAGGAAAATACCTGGTACTACCGGAGGTTTATATAGAGATGACATGCTTTTACTTATTGATAATAATAACTCTGAACTAAATAGGAAAAGAAAACAAATTACACAATTTTTTAATCACTTTAATCTAAAAATAGAAATTGAGAATAACCATAGAATAGTCAACTTCCTAGATATAACATTAAATCTCAACACATGTCTTCACTATCCATTTCACAAGTTGAATGAAAACTTAAACTATGTCAGCTTTAACTCTAACCACCCCAAATCTGTTAAAAATACTATAGTAAACTCTGTTCAATCACGTATCTCTAGAATCTCATCTAATAAAAAGATTTTCGGCGAAAAAGCCCATTATTACAATGAAGCGTTAGCTAGAGCAGGATATAGTGATAAAATTAGGTACATAGATAATGATAAACAAATTAAACAAAATAACAACTATTTTAATTATGGCCACAACCTTAACAACTATAATAGAAAGCATTACAATAATTCCAAAAGCCATAAAAGAAATAGAACTAGGAATATAATATGGTTTGCCCCCCCTTTCTCACTAAACATTAAAACCCACATTGCTAAACTATTTTTTAAAGCTCTCGATAATCGCTTCCCTAGAACACATAGGTATCACTCAATTTTCAATAGACATACTATAAAACTAACCTACTCATCCACCAAAAATTTAGCGCAAAATATTAATAGAATAAATAACAGGAACTTAAAACCTAGCGATAATACCATAAATAATATCCAAGTTAACAAATGTAACTGTAGAGATAGATCTAAATGTCCGTTAAATAACAACTGCTTAGTTAAAACGGACATTAATTCTTTTAACTACGTTGGTTCTACATCGACGGAATTTAAACTTCGCTATAACAACCACAAGAATTCTTTCACAGATCCATCCAAAAAATCTTCAACAGCACTATCAGGCGTACTCTGGCAACTTAGGCATGATAACGTTAGATATTCGACGACTTGGAATATAGTTTCAAGGGGGATTCCTTTTAATTCATCCTCTGAGACATGTGACCTCTGTGCGGAGGAGATATTCTTTATACTAAAATCTAAAAATTCCCTTGCGGTGGGGGGGGGGGGCATATTGTTTATATGCTTCAGCATGTACCCATGGGAGGTCGGGTACCCTGTATTACTGCGTGACGCCAGAAGTCACGGTCGTGTGTCATTGACTTTGAGAGGTGTAGTTGGGTAAGGTCGGCTTTTATCACCTCATCCCAAGTCATCTTGGGTCTCCCCACTCCGCGGTTTCCATCAACTTCTAGTGCTCTGCACCTTTTTATGCAGCTGTCATCCTTCATACGCATCACATGTCCATACCAGCGTAACCGCCTCTCCTGCACGCAGCATTTGATTCCTCTTATGCTCAGTCTCTCTCTCAATTCATTTATGCTTTGTCGTTCACGTATATTACTGTTACACATCCATCGGAGCATGCAGGCTTCGTTTCTCTCTAATCTACGTAAGTCTTCCACCTTCAGCGCCCAGGTCTCATTACCATGCAACATCGCTGTTCGGATACACGCATCATACAGTCTGCCTTTCATTCTGAGGGAGAAGCCTTTTGCAGCTAGCAGTGGTAGTAGTTCCCTAAACTTCTTCCATCCCGTTCTTACCCTAGTTATTGTACTTTCTGAGCACCCACCTCCGTTGCTAATTCGGTCACCTAGGTAGCAGAAGCTGTCTACTGTTTCTACAGGGCCCTCCCAGAGATTGGTGGTACTTGTTTCCTGTGGCTGTTTGCTTGCTGTTTCAGCACAGCTGCTGCATGTGAATCCTACATTCTTAATTAAGCTTCCTGAGATCCCGCTACATCTCTTGTGTACCCATTGTTTGCATTTGGGGCAAAGAATGGAGTTCCTACCTACACCTTTCCTACATACTGAGCAAGGCCATTTCCCTGAGGGGATCTGGGTTCTGTTTTCTCGTCTACTTATAAGGACCTTAGTCTTTGTCATATTGACTTTGAGGCCCTTTCTCTCTAGTCCCTGCTTCCAGGTTTGGAATTTATTCTCTAGTTCTACCATAGATTCAGCTATGAGTGCGAGGTCATCAGCATACAGGAGTTCCCATGGGCATCCGGTCTTAAACTCCTCCGTTATTGCCTGCAGGACTATGATGAACAGGAGAGGGCTAAGAACAGAGCCCTGGTGGACCCCAACCTGTACGCTAAATTCCTCGCTATACTCATTGCCAATCCTAACTTTGCTGACTGCTCCCCTATACATGGCTTGTACCGCTTTCACAAGCCATTCATCTACTCCTAGTTTTCTAAGAGCCCACCAGATTACTGCACGTGGAACTCTGTCAAAGGCTTTCTCAAGGTCGACAAATGCCAAGTAGAGTATTTATATATATATATTTATATATATATATATTTATATATAAATATAAATATATATATTTATATATATATATATATATATAAATATATATATTTATATTTATATATATAAATTTATATATATATATATATATATATATATTTATATATTTATAATAACTACTACAACTGACTAACAAACTATCCTCTTGCATTATCTACGTTAACTGCCGATGTTGTATTTTAATTTTAATTTTGCTTTGATTCTGTTTTAATATAATTTTAATTTTTGAATATAAATTGCCATTCAGAAATAATATAACATATGTCACCCCACTGTACATCAATTTTATACATATGTACCTGTATGTCTCTTGCGTTGGAACGGAGGTCATGTATGTATACAAACATTGAAAAATACTCCGAAGACTCCAAGCCTCGGTTTGGATGAAACAATTCTAAGCTAATAAATGGTTTGAACATAACTTTGATTCCTTTGAATTCTATATAACTGCTCTGTCGAACAACTGATGTTATTACATTGAGCTATTTATGTTACTGGTAATAAGGTAGTAATAAATTACTGTCTTTCACTGTTTAGGGTTTAAAATATATATAACTATAAAAAGTTTTAGTATATACATAACCATAAATAGTATCCTTAATACTATATATATTTATATATTTATATATATATATATATATATATATATATTTATATATATATTTATATATACATATTTATATATTTATATATATATTTATATATACATATTTATATATATATATATTTATATATTTATATATATATTTATATATTTATATATATATTTATATATATATATATATTTATATATATATATTTATATTTATATATTTATATATACACACAGACACATATATATATACACATATCCAGCGAATTTTCAACTGTCAAGATTGTTTTCCATGGTTATGTCACTATTTATAAAACAAATTTTGTATTTTATCTGATGAAAGCACACCAAGATGGGCTTGGTCGCCCTTGAAATATATATAATTAAATAATTATGGTTTTATAAATATAGTTTCCATTTATTAATATATTGAATATTTACTCCAGTATCGTGTTGAGTGCTTTATATCAGTTATAAACTTTTAAGTTTGTTGGAATCCCAACAAATTAAATATAACTTCTACATATATATACACATATATGTATATATATATATATATATATATATATATATATGGTATGGAGGCACATGGCTTACTCGTTAGAGCATTGGCCTTGCAATCGAAGGGTTGTGAGTTCAATTCTCAGACCGGGTGATGTGTTGTTTCCTTGAGCAAGACACTTTATTTCACATTGCTCCAGTTTACTCAGCTGTTGAAATGAGATGATAGGGACTGGGGTCCATATCATTCCACTGCAAAGTGGTCGTGGAGGTGCCACAGCAAAAAAGCACCCAGTACTCACTGTAAATGAGGTTGGTGTTAGGAAGGGCATCCAGCTGTAGAAATCAACCCAGAATCAGTTCCTGTCCCACCTTTGAAAGCAGGGAAAAAGCGGACGTAAAATGAAAAAATATAATCATCATCATCACCGTTTTACGTCCGTTCTTCCATGCTAGCACAGGTCAGACGCAGTGTCCGGTCGGCTGACCTTGTCTTGCTCATACGGGAACTGATTGATGATGATTTATATATATATATATATTATATATATATATACGGAGTAACAAATAATAGTTATGTGCAGTCCATATATATTTATATATTTATTACTACTTCATATAGTAGCCTGTATATTCCTTTCATGCCTGTATATTCTCTTCATTCTCGCAAGCTCCGATGAACTGACTGGTTATAATTTTGTATTGGCGATCGAGTAACGCGAAAACAAACGGATAGCGATCTCTAGACCTACCAGTTCAGAGAAACAATTGACAGCAATGAGATTAAAAACCTTTTTTGTATAGCAAACCGTGTCACTCTTCTTTCCTGATATATATATATATATATATATATTTATTGCTCTACGGTTCTTATATATTTGATATATATTTATCCTTATCGAGCCCTCTTTGGATTTTAGTCTTCAAATTTATTATTATTACTATATATATATATATATATATAGGCCATAGGTTGTGGGGAAAATCACAAAAGGAGAGAGGATGATATTTAATATTTCATTTTAAATAATTATTAATAATTCTAACACGTTTCAATACACCAAAATGTTTTTGGCCTATGAAGTCTGAATTGCTGTGCAATTAATTACTTCAAATTGTATCATGAGATATTGTTGCTTTAACTCTTCAGATTTATATGTACACATATATATACTGTACATACTCATGTATAAGCCGAGAAATATGTAGGAAAAAATCAATAAAATGGGGATGTTTGTGTCTGTCTGTGTGTGCGTGTGTATATATACAGAGAAAGGGAGAGGGGAAGGTATGTATACACACATACACACACATATTGAAGAGATTTAGATGATCATATCAACCCTGGTACTTATTTTTTCAATTTTAGTGCATATTTTACCAAACTCAATTTTGTCAAACTACTAAGTTACTCGATATAAATATGAAAACATGTGTAAAAGCCCCCCCCCCCCCACATACACACACAACAAGCTTCTGCAGTTTCTGTCCATCAAATTCCATTCCCAAGGTATTTGTCAGCATGAGACTGTAGAAAGTTGCCACACAGTGAAACTGAATCCAGAACCATGCAAAACCAACTTCTTAACCACACAGCCATGCCTTGCACCTATTTATTGTCATTTGATATATAGCAGTACGCTGTTTAATTTCATTGGGGATTATATAGAGTGGAAAAGACTCTTCAGTTTGGCCTAACATGTGACAACCTATTTTCTCCTGGTTTCATGATGAAATGTACTTAGTACACTGGTTGGCATCCAGCCATAGAAACCATACCATATATAGAACATAGAACAAGCAAGATGGGTTGCTTTAACCCTTTAGCATTTACATTACTCTATATATACTATTATATGTTCATGGTAAAGGCTTTACCTCACATAACATCAAATCTATGAGATTTTTATATTAATTATTTTGTGAACAATACCTTAACATGAGCATGAATGGCCGGTTACAGCCAGTTTGAACAAAAAGTTTTGGGAGAATTCTGGCTGGATATGGCTGGTTTAAATGCTAAAGGGTTAAACTGTCTAGTCTCAGACTGTGGCATCTCATACAAACCATGTCAGCATGGAAAGTGGATATAAACAAATGATGATGATGATTTAATAAAAATGGAGTTTGTCTTTCCCTTTCTATGACATAATTTTTCCATTTCATAGAAATCAGATTAATAATTACTATTTAGAAACTCATTATAAATCTGCTTCGGTGCATCAACAATTTAATTACAAGAAACTGGCTTGCAAGACTGGATTACATTTTTGGAGCAATTAATTTATAATTTAATCATTTTTATTTTAAGAATTATCAGTGTTAACTTCATTATCAATGATTTTAAGATTTCTAGAAGAAATTGTCAGTTCAAATATTCTTGACTTTGGTAATTCTCTCACCTTTGACCTTTCTACTTTGGTAAACTTCTCACTTCTCACCTTTTTACTTTGGTAAATTTCTCGCCTCTAACCTTCCTTCTTTGGTAAACTTTGACCTTTAACCTTTCTACTTTGGTAAACTTCTCACCCTTGACCTTTGACCTTTGGTAAACTTCTCACCTCAGGCCTTCCTACTTTGGTAAACTTCTCACCTTTGGCCTTCCTACTATAGCAACAAATTCACTCAACTATCAAAAACTGACAACTTAAGATTATAAAACCCATTTTCTTTTTCTTCTTTTATTTTTCTTGCTTTTATTTTTGTTCTTTTTGATCTTTCTTATTTTCTTTGCCATCTTCTCTTTCTCCTCCATCTTCTTATTATTATTATTATCATTATCATCTGAAATGGAGATTATTAACTGGTAGGTTGCTATAAAATAGAAAATATTTCTTGGATTATCAGATTTTCTGTTAAAAATATCAATAATAAATGGTGAGGTAGTGCTGGTCAATGTGGGAAGATATTTCAGATTTTTATTGGAAGATATTTCATTTAGACACGTATCATTATGTTAAATAATAATATTTCTTTTAAATATATGTAGTCTTATGTTATATAATAATATTTCTTTTAAACATACGTAGTATTGTGTTATCGTCATCATCATCATCATTTAATATTTATTTTCCCTGTTAGCAAGGGTTGGATGGGTCATCATAGATCAAGTCAGTACTTAACCACAGCTACTGACCTTTTTAGACAAGTCAGAGCCCACATTTTACGTATGTTCTGACACTCTACAAGGTACACTGGGTGCATCTTATCATGGCACCACCACTTTACAGAGTACAGTGAGTGTGATTTATTGTCAGCTAATAATATATTTGGTCTGGAACTTAGTATATCCACCAATGATAAGAGTAAGTTGTCTGGGTCAGCATGTCAAAGGTTTTTCTGTAACTTTGTTTTAATAAATGTTGTCATTTTTCTGTGCTACAACACCCAATGAAAACCTATTGTATACAAAATAACAACTAACCTTTTACAGTCATTTTCCCTGCCAAAACAGGGATTAGCCTTGCACAACCCCATTTTGCCCTATCATCTGCATGACCTCTCACCAGCCAGCTAGTTTTTCACTTCCTCTACTTCTTTCCACATTCATTTTCATCATTTCTCTCACACATTCACTTTCATCCTTCCACAAACATGATAGCCATGTCATTCCATTTCTTTTACAACTTTCACCACTGGCTCTATTCCTTTTACCTAGACACTCTCTTCCTTTCTCAACACATAGCCTAACCATCTCACTCCATTTCTCTTGAGAACATTCATTACTGGCTCTTTTCTCATCATCCTCTGCAATTCATTGTGATTCTGAAATTAGTGTACAGAAAAGATTATTTTTTCAATTTAACAATTCTTACTATGTAACTGTATTTGACATTAGTCTCCATCAAATATATTCTAAATAAAGTTTAAATATTGTTATCAAAATATGTTTTCAAGAAGAATTTCAATTAATATCTATTTATATTTAAAAAAATTAATAGCTTTAAAAAAAAAAAAAAAAAAAAAAAAAAAAATCAGGAAGATTTTTTTTATTAACTACATATTGTAATAATTCTATCATTGAAAGTAACAAGTGTCAGACTACATATGAAATTATTTATATAATCTATAAAGTAGATATTGCAATAATAGTTTTATGTAATCTTATGGTTAGTGACAGTAATGACAAATATATTGAAATAGAAGACAGGTAATGCATAGGAAGAATAATAATTGAGTGAAGAAATGTCAGAAGTTCTAAGTGGAAGAAAGCCACAAAAGAAGAAGACCAAGGAAGTATGGGTAAAGGTGAAGAAAGCTGATGACCTTCAGGATACAGAACTTCACAAAAATGACACAGGAAAGAAAAAAGTGGAGGGAAACTGTGCTGATTAAAACACATCTATCCCATGCTAGCATAGAAAATTATCATCTTCATCATTTAACATCTATTTTTTATGCTGGCATGGATTAGATGGGTCATTACAGAACAATTCAGTACTTAATTGGAGTTACTGTCCTCCCAGATTGGTGGCTGGTGGTCACATTTCAAATATGTTTCACTTTTAGCTTGGTTTCTATAGTTGGATACCCTTCCCATCACCATCCACTTTACCCTCTGCACTAGGGAAGTTGTCGTGTATGTAATGAGTCCTCTTAACACTTTGTTCAGTATGGTTTTTATGGTTTTATCCTCTTCCTAACATCAAACACTTTTCAGAGTGTATTAAGTGCATTTTATCATGGCACCAGCACTAAGGAGATTGTCAGTCATTTGACATGACTGAAGTGTGGACATAATAAGAAAGTTACTTATTTTACTTAATCTGTCCAAAATCTTGACTTTTTTCAAAATGATTTGAAAATCACAGGCAGTGTCTTTCATTAGAAATATGGTGACAAAAGAGTTAAAAAGAAACCAATTTCAATATTTTTATATTTAATGAATGAATTTGTATATTTTTTAGATGTATGTTTGTAGTATAGCGACAGCTTATATTTATTTTACTAAATCTCTCCAGGTCCTTGATTATTTAAAAAAATTAATTCAAATGTGGTAACAAAAGTGTTTATGAATATATATTTCTTTATTTTCCAGATGCAAGTTTGCGGTATAGAGACGGCTTACCTGTATTTTCAGTGCCTTTACCTTCCCGTCAAGAAACGTGTGAATTTGTTTTAAAACCAATATCACATACTGTGGGAGATTTTTTTAAATTTATGAAAGAAGAAGACCATGGTATTGATAATATATCAATATATACAAAAGGTCAGTTTTTTTCTCTACTCTATTCTTTTTCAATCAATAGAGTATATTTTGAAACTTATGTTAGCTTATTGTAAACTACTACAATGCAGGTTTAACTATAAACTTGCCAAACAAGTTTAAACTTCCAGAGATGGAAATATGTGGACAGTCACCTCTGAGAATTAAACCCACATCAACTGTTTGCCAGTCAGCTGCAATGGCAGATGTGGTTTGAATTTCTGCTGGTGACTCTGTCCACTTTTACCATCGCCATGGCTTTATATGCCTAACTTATGCAAGTGTTCTATAATTAACCTTGCATTGTAGCAGCTTACAATAATCTAACATAATTTCAAAATTCAAATTTTCCCAGTGCTTCATAAAAATGATTGTTTCTTTGCCAACAGATTATATTTTCATTTTCAACTATGTTCATGTTGGGGCACAGCCTTGGTTTTATTCAATCATATCAGTCCAGTACTTTTTTTTTCAAGTCTCATATTTTATTGATTTTTTTTTTTTTTTTGTGGAACTGCTAAGTTACAAGACATGGACACACACCATATATATGCACTCTATGGGACGTGAGACCGTACATAAGCGCACAGGTCCTTTGCCTGCCTGGGAGATCAGTGACTCCGCTTCAGTCCTGACTTGGTCTATATGGACCTATCCAACCTTTGCTGACAGGGAAAGTGAACATTAAGATGACAATGATGACAATGATATGTAAATACACACACACACAGTCTTTCATTAGAAATCTGGTAGCAAAAAGATTAAATTGTATATATTTATATAAAAACCTCGCATCATAATTTTATGTAAGAGCCTTTATTAAGATATGTTTCAAACTTGACATAAATAACAAGTAATTTGGTAATAAATGTTGTGAAGAAAAATGAAATGAGATGGCTGGGTCATGTGAAGAAAGAAGGATGAACGTAACTGAGTGAGAGGAATGATTGAAGGGGAAGACCAAGAAAGATGGAGCTAAAAATGGTGTAGGAGAAAATGAAAGCCAGGTAATTGATGAGGAGGGAATACAGATGGTAAGGAAAATGGAGAAGCATATGGTGTTTGCAAGCCTAATCCTTACTTTGCCAGAGAAAATAACCATAAAATGCTTGATTGCAAAATCCCTCAAAATTGGTTATTTTCAAATTGATTAGAAAATAATAGGCAGTATATTTTATAAGAGATATAGTATTGAAAGAGTTAAACATTAAATACATTCTGCTATTTTTAGAAAAATAGCAGAATCGGGTCAAAATTTATATTTTGAATAAATTTCAGCATAATTATTCTGGTGAAATTATATGGCAGTCAGCTTGGCATCAATTGTCTAGTACATGTTTAATGTTGAACACTGTTTTATTCAGTCTAGTGTCTTTATCTTAGATGATATAGTCATATATTCTTTGTTGAACCTTCTGGCTATCTTCAAGTGTTATATTTGGTAATATTTATATATATATATAAAATGATGATGATACATATATTCAAACTGTTCACAGAATACATGAAAAAACATTTTTCAAATATTCAATATATAATATTTCATAACATTGTTATGCCATAAGATTAAAGGTGAACGGTTTCAAATGAGTACTAATTCAGAGTACTGTTCATTATCTTTCTAGACTATGCATTATGTATTTCGATAACTGAAACCAATGGTCTGACTAGGAGACAAGGTCATACTGCCAATGTCATAGCTGATTTTGACTATGCTAACAATATTGTGCATCTCAAAAATACAATTGAAGCTGCACAGGATCTCCTTATCAAAATTGAGAAGGCATACCAGGGAGTTGGTCTGTTTCTGAATGCTCCAAAGATAAAGTACATTCACTTGGATCCATCTACCAATGAGCCCCTGCACGCATCAGATGGCTCAAATATTGAACTTGTGAGGGATTTGAAGTATCTGGGTGGTTACACTGACTCTGGTCATGATGTGGATGTCAGGTCTGCTCAGTTGTGGAGTATACTTCACTCTTTCTAGAAGGTGTGGAAGGCAGCCATCTACAAGGGCACAAAAACAAGTGTGTTTCTGTATAGAAATGATCCTTTTGTACAGTTCAAAGTTGAGAACATTGAATACAGTTCACTACAAGAAACTCAATGGTACATACACTAGAATGCTATGCTCAGCATGCAACATCTCTTGGAGCTGAATAACATTAGTTTTTTAGTTTTTTAATATATGTGTTATCCGTGAAAATGTCATTAATGTTCTGTTGTATCTATTGTGTCTATTAGGTTCAAATGTTGATGGAGAATTCAAGGAATCTGGTAACTTTTTTTTTAATATCTCAATTACTACCAATTAACTAATCAACTAAACTCTAATCCCTTCTTTCATAAAGGTCAGTAGCAAGTCATTGAGAAAATGTTAACTTCATGGAACATTATAAAGTGTGGATGCTTATAGTTATCAGCCAACAGTATATATTGTCTATTTAGTGAAAGGAACAGAAGATAGGAGTGGTTGACATAAACTGTCTGGGGTGTTGGACAATTTGTCTGGGGTAATAAACTTATCTCTCATGGGTGATAGAATTAAGCATCATCATTTTACATTTCTTTTCTATGCTGGCATGGGTTATACATGTTATGCAGGTTTGGATACCCTGTCTTGCTTGTATTTTCTATATTTTAGCATGATTTCTGCAACTGAATGCCCTTCCTGATACCAACCATTTTACAGTACTGTCTCCCTTTAATCACCAGACACTCTACATTAAGTGGACTTAATCCCTCTCAATTTATCTTTAATAAATTTAATCCAATACATAGTATTAATACCACCTGGACCTTGAGTGTCCACTCTGTTTCAACTATTGTAACTAGGTCCTCTCTTTGAGAATACCTTCCTTCCTCCTTCCTACCAGTCATGGTGGCTCTGAAAAGAGTTATGGGCACTGACTCTCCCTCCCTGACTAAATAATTAAGAGATCTATGAAGTTTGTTAATGCAATATTAAAGTGTAGTAGAATGTTACCGCATCGCATGAGGTTTCTACAGCTCCTCTGTATGTGGAATAGCTAGTTAAGCTGTACTTATAACATTGTTATAGGTCTAACACTGCTACATAACTTTGTCACAAGCAAAAATAGACACCATCAATAATTTTTATATATGTTGTAAATTCCATCTGAACCTTTGGATTTATTATATATGTATACACACACACGCACACACACACATATCCATAGGCATGAAAAAAGAAAACGGTGCTCAATCAGGAAGAGAACTAATATATTATATTGTTTATTTATGCACTACCTAAGGTTCCAAGGCCCAATATTGAACATATCTCCAGAATGTAAGAGGGATCAAAATTATAGCCTAATCTTCAGACACTTACATTCTGGAGATATGGTCAGTATTGGACCTTGAAACCTTAGGTAGTGCTTTTGTTCAGTGTATGAACATAAATGAATACTATAATATAATTGTTTCTACTTTTGGCACAAGGCCAGCAATTATCCAGTGCATTACTGGTACTTTATTTTATCAACCTTGTAATGATGAAAGGCAAAGTTAACCTCGGCGGGATTTGAACTCAGACCGTAAAGAGCCGTAACTCAATGCTGCAAAGCATGGCGTCCAACCCTCTGCCAATCCACCGCTATACTATAATATAATATATAACAGGCTGAATGAGTTGGAGTGTATAACCCAATGAAACTTAAGTACCTGTATAATGTACTGTTGTAACTAATTATACACATGCGCGCGCACACACACACACACACACACACAAAATCATGGATTCTCCCATCAATCTAATTTAAACATATAAGTGTCCAGCAGCTTTAGCTTAGTCAGTTGGCTGATGTCTATCTCTGACATGTCACTTAAGTCACATCTGATCCTGGGACTGCTTTACTAGATAACCAAGCAGCTGCAGCAGCTTGTCAAGTTTGAGAAGTAAGCAAGCAATGTTTATGGACCTCTTTTCCTTCCTCTTCACCAGATTGGTAAAAGCAGTATTATGTTTAAAAATAATTTAAACAAACAGTTGTTTCAATACACCTGATGTACTGAAGTACCATAATCTAGAAGATAAAAAAACATTTATTCCAATGCTGGGCTATGTCACCGTTATTTTTGTTTTTTGTTCTTTTTTCAAGACCAGACATACTATTACTTATTGTCTCTTTAAATATAGAGTGAAACAGCAGGTTAAGCTAAGTATGGCATTTTTTGTGTGTTTGTATGTGTGTGTGTGTGTATATATATAGAGAGAGAGATATAGATATGGGAGTCTCTGGTTCGATCGGGGGTAATCACAGTATGTAAGGTACTCAATACATCGATAGAGTATATACAACAAATCTAATATAGAAATGGCTTCTACAGGACTAGAACTGTTTCATATGAAGGAAATCTATGAAACAGTTCTAGTCCTGTAGAAGCCATTTCTATATTAAATTTGTTATGTATATATATATAACGTGGTTGGTGTTAGGAAGGGCATCCAGCCGTAGAAAACCTTCCAGACAGTCTTATATGAGTGAGACATGGTCACCAGACCAATTTTGCTTCAAGTGGGACAATTCCCATCTAAACCCATGCTAGCGTGGAAGATAGACGTTAAACGATGATGATGATATTTGAAAAACAAGAGTCCCAGATGGCTAAAAATATACAAATGAATAAAAAATATGGGCAAAAACATGAAAATGAATGAATAAAGACAGTTGACCACTAGAAATACATTGTTTTGATGTTTTAGGGTCAATACAACTGGCTCTAGTGCCAAGGGACAGTAACAAATAGGCAAAGGACAAGATGATAGTCTTAACAACTATTTACAAATAATGATTCCTACTATAGGCACAAGACCAGCAATTTGGGGAGAGAGGAAAGTTGATTGAATTGGCCCCAGTGCATTACTGGTGCTTTATTTCATCAACCCTGTAAGGATGAAAGGCAAAGTTAACCTCAGCGGCATTTGAACTCAGAATGTAAAAGCCCATAAGACTATGCTGCAAAGTATAGTGTCTGGCGCTCTACCGATACTGCCAATCCATCACCAATCCACTATTTACAAATAATTGTTTCTACTTTTGGCACAAGGCCAGCAATTATCCCAGTGCATTACTAGTGCTTTATGTTATCAACCCCGTAAGGATGAAAGGCAAATCCATCAAAACAGTGTATCTCCAGGGATCAACTGGTGGGACTACTCTCTGTATTCATTCATTTTCCTGTCTTTGCCCATATTTTTTATTCATATATAATATATGAGTGAGACACAGTCACCCGACACAACTTGCCTCTAAATGGGACAAACCCGTCTAACCCATGCTAGCATGGAAGATAGATGTTAAACGATGATGATGATGATATAATACTAATGAAATGAAGTCATCGGCGGAACCGATGTATCTCCAACCGTTCTGTCACTTTGCTTTAATTAAGCGAACATCATTATGATACCAACCAAAAAGAAAAGCAAAGTGCTCACGTATACGTTAATAGTGAGAGAAACGATTTTGATATATATATATATATATATATATACACACACACAAACATACAAAAATGGCATACTTAGCTCAACTTGAGTGAAATAGCATCATAACACCTAGCTCAATATAATTATCTTTACTTTGTTCTGAAGTCTGCGATAGAACAATAGAATCTGCTCACTGAAAATGGTTTTTTTTCCTTCTACATTCTGGTTAAAAATCTCTACCTTCCTACCTATCTATCCATGCATCTCTCCATCTATGCATGCATGCATGCCGCAAAAATATATTTTTCAAAAAGTTAAATATATTTATCAAAGAAATATAATTTGACAGTGAAAATAAAAAGTCAAATAATATATGAAATGGACCTCCACCAGTTTTGATTGGAAGTGATCCAGGTCATATGTGTGTCTTCAAGTTATATCTGCATCAGTTTACACTGAGAGAAGGCCATAAATATAAATATTGGTGTAAATATTTATATTTTTTCAAAATAAACAAATATAGAGGGAACTTGAAAGGAGCCAATCATCAAATCAGATGAAGGAAACAATGTTTTCATTGGTCTTTCTGATTTCATTGATGTTGCTGATACTGTCTGTCAGTCACAACTCCTGGCAGAAGGAACACCATATACCACCTGGTCAAGAAATTAAATCCACAACCTTATGACCATGAGTCCAGCATTAACCAGGTTACATGCCTTTACAAGATCAAACAAAAGAAATCTCAGAAACACTATCTGATAACAAACTGCTGATTCATTAAGCCAACCATTTAATTTCTGGGTGGAGCTGTTGATGATATATTACTGTTGCCAATGGCATTCATACAGCTCTTTGGTTTCTTGGTGAATGATTTATTTACTGCTTTGTATATTTGATCTATATATCATAAGAGATGACTAAACAAATCAGCACCTGAAGTACATTCAGCTATAAACCATTATCAGTATGTAGCCTGTTAAAAAATAGCTTACTTGCAAAGCTAACCCCACTTTAGAGGTAGGGAGAATAGCTTATTTACATAGATATATGTAAATAAGCATGTTCTTTGATAATATTAAGGTGATTAGAAATTTGAGAATTGAATTAGAGCTTTTGCCGTATTTAGACTACAGAAAATAGTCTAATATCAGGTTATCACTCTCTCTCTCTCTCTCTCTCTCTCTCTGGTACAAAGAGTTTTTTGTTTGGTATGTTATTGCTAAATTAGTTTTGTTGTACATAGTTGTTAAGTGCAGTTGTGTAAGTAATAATTATACACACACACATGCATAAATAACTAAGACTGTATATGCCTTAACCGTAATGTAAACAAATCTAAACTAAACCCCTGTCATCAACGAAACCAAGCAAATGCAAATCACAATCTTACAATCAGCTTTGCTCATGAAACCATATCAGCATAAGTCATAAATTAAGTTCAGACACGTCCTTCAAAACCATACGTCAGTCCTCACAGCAAAACAGCAACCAACCTGCTCCAATTATTGGTATCGGAGTTATTGATGTCATCATGCTACAACCAGCTTCTTAGGTTGTTTTTATATTAATTTTCTTCTTCTTCACCCATTTATTCCTGAGAGTGTCATGGGGGCAGAGTCCTCAAACACTCCTTCCAGTGGATCCTATCATATAATCATGTAATTGACATTTTACTCAAACATAATCAGTATAACCACCATTAACTCCCACCAAATCATACTCTCAACTAACCTGCCTCATTATACAAAAACATATTGATGCTAATCTCACACTCTACCACCAGAACCTATACTGACCCAATGAAGATCCTGCAATCACCCATTAATCTAATCCAAACATTATCCCTCTTATCAAACTGATAAACCCATAAAAGGAAATGAAGTGAACCTACAGACTCATCCATTAAATAACCAAGTAAATACAACTAGAAGCTAATACTGAACATTATGAAACAACTGAATAAAAACTGGAAAGAAAGAAAAATAACAATAGATTGAAGCCGAATATATACAAGATGAAACAGAACTACAACTCCATTACATAATTGGCATAGTGCCCACATATAACCAGTACTACCACCAACCCTTACTCCCAACAAACCTGACCCGTTATACAGACACACCCTATAGCAAACCTCACAACATACATACATCCCCATCACCACCATCATTACCACCACCACTACCATCATCCCAACAATCATCACCATCATCATCTTCACCACTACCATCATCACCACCATTATCCTCATCCCTACCCCTACCACCACCACCACTTTTTGTGTATGTACATACATACATGTGTGCATCCATGCATCAGCATCATCGTTTAACGTCTTTTTTCCACACTAGCATGGGTTAGATGGGTTGTCCTGTTTGAGGCAAGTTGGGTCAGGTGACTGTGTCTTTCTCATGCCGAACTGTTACTGGCTTCGTTTCTATAGCTGGATGCCCTTCCTAAGGCCAACCACATAGATATATGAATTATACATACATGTAATTCTGATGTCCCTTACCCATTTAAGTGGGTAACAATTCTGAATAAAGCTGACAATTCTGAATAAAGAGAACAGACATAAAATGGGAATGATGATATTGATAATAAAATATAGTTAAAGTTTGTAAGATGTAGGAGTAATGATGATGACAGTGTTGAAAAAGGAAAAGTATAAGGAAGAGCATCCAGCTAGAGAGATCAAAAATACCAAGACATGACCTTCCAACTTGTTTAGGCGGACAGTAGCTCTATATTAGAAATAACTCTATTACAAGCCATTCAACAAATGCCAGTGTGGAAAATAGACAAAATGTGGGTGGGGATGAGAATGGTGGTGGTGGTGGGAATGATGATGATGGTGGTAAGGATGGAGGTGAGGTTATTGGTGCTGATGATGTTTGTTGTAGTGATGATGATGGTGATGGTGGGATGGGGATAATGGTGATGGTGACGATGATAATGTTTGGGGTGGTGATGGTGGTGATGGTAGTGTTAGTTATTGTGATGATAATGATGGTGTAGCCAGTATCTCAGTTCTTTGATCTTCCATCCAATTCTGTCAAATATCTATGCTTTTATTTATATATTTCATGGTGCTGGGTTCCTTACATCCTCTAAATCAAATGAAAACTTGTCTGAAATGATTTGATTGCTGCATTCCTTTACTAAAATTACTACTACTACTACTACTACTACTACTACTACTACTACTACTACTCACAAAGACATTTTCCTCTCTAACATTTTCAAATGCTCTATGTTTTGCATTTACTTAAATTATATTTAAAATCAATAACAACCTTTTGTTTTTGTTTTTTCTGTTTCTGCAAAGTTGCATTTTGTTCACTTACTTTCATCATTTGGTTTAAAACAAATTTTCCTCTAATCCGTTAATCTTACATCAAATTCAGGAACTTTTTTTAAAAGTAAATTATTTATTTAAATTTTATTCTTTTTATAATCATTTCATGCCTTCGTTTTATGTTTATTTTCAGTATTTTTTATTAAGTTTTGTCATATATATATTACAGGATAATTATCATTATCATACAATATATACACTTTAGGCCTTGGCCAAATCTAGGTTATAGTAGAAGACAATGTGTCATGCAGTGAGACTGAACCCAGAAGCACATTGTTGCAAAATAAACTCCTTCACCTAAACATTAAATATTCTAGCACATTTAGTTATCATAACTATACAGTCTGAATATACTTTATAGGATAATGACTAGTTATCATTATTAGACAGTCTGAATATACATTATGCATTATAGGAAACTATTTATACATTTGAAATTTTCTTTCAATACAACAAGAGGCTATTTTATATTTTAGTCTTATTGTTATTTGTCTTTTATATCGACAGTAGGCATCTCTAACAAAATACACCCCCGTCCCACCACCCCACCCCATCCACACCGCCCCCTTCTATGTAAAGTTATGTTGGTGCCACACCATCCAGGCCGAAACAAATGAGGTCGTGTAGGTCTCACGACAAAAAAACACACAGTCCACGCTGTAATGTGGCCGTGTAGGCAACACGGTAAAAACCTCCCAGACCCACACTGTAAATGTGGTTGGTGTTAGGAAGGGCATCCAACTGTAGAAAACCTGCCAGACAGTCCTATGCGAGCAAGACAATCACTCTTGCCTCAAGTGGGAAAACCCCCGTCCAAACCCATGCAAGCGTGGAACACGGACGTTAAACATTGATGATGAAGGTATTATATAAAAGCACAAAAAACTATTTTAACACTACCAGAGTTTACTTAAGCAATTTTAATATAGCTTATGGCATTCCTTTTAAAAAGTTGTCCATTTTAGACCAATTTTTGAAATATTTCCCTGTAAATGTTTATTGAAATAATCAAATCGAAATTCTGTACCACAAACTACAGCACATTAAAACATATATAGGGGCAGGTATGGCTGTGTGGTTAAAAAGTTCACTTTGCAACTTCATGGTTTCTGGTTCAGTCTCAGTTGGTGACATGTTGGGAAAGTGTTTTCTACTATATATATATATATATATATATATATATATATATTTACCTGGATGACCAAATCAGCAGGTGGTGGGAGTTCCGAAAGCACAGTAACCAGAGTGAGATCAGGTTGGAGAAAGTTCAGGGATCTACTACAAAATCAGTTCTGTGTGAGCGATTCATTCCTCCTTGACCTGATCTCTTACAAAGGGACAGCCCATCCTACCTAGGCTAGCATGGAAGATGGACATCAAACGATGGTGATGATATTGAGGATATATATATATATAAGGATTTCTTAATGTACAATGCTTTGTGGGTGAAATGTGGGAGGTGGAAACTGTTCTTTGCTTTTGTCATTGGTAGTTTGTCATATTTACTGTATTGATATACAGCAGTATGGGTAGAATGCTACAAATATTAATATTTCTCTAATGTTGGACAATCTTACCAAATGTTGAACTTTCAACTACACAACTAAAGTTATATATTAAACATGTATTCAACAGCCACCACCCCTCCACTGTAGCAGCTATCTCAACTCCCATACTAGTCAGAGCATGCACATATATATCACAATATGTAGTCTATACATTCATTTATATATATTATTAACAAGTTCCAACTTGTTTTGTGTGTTTGTATATATATGTGTATGTGTATATATATATATATGGATAATGGAGGCACATGACTTAGTGGTTAGAGCATTGGCCTTGCAATCGAAAGGTTGTGAGTTCAATTCTCAGACCGGGTGATGTGTTGTTTCCTTGAGCAAGACGCTTTATTTCATGTTACTCCAGTTTACTCAGCTGTAGAAATGAGATGATAGGGACTGGGTTCCCTATCATTCCACTGCAAAGTGGTCGTGGAGGTGCCATGGCAAAAAAGCACCCAGTACTCGCTGTAAATGAGGTTGGTGTTAGGAAGGGCATCCAGCTGTAGAAATCAAGCCAGAATCAGTTCCCGTTCCACCCTTGCAAGCAGGGAAAAGCGAACGTAAAATGATGATGATGATGATATATATATATATATGTACACACTGGTTTCCCTATTACCCGAACATGGAACCTCATTCTTCCCCAAACTCTCACACTCATATCTACACATACACACACACCACCTTCCGCCCTCCCCGCTCGGACCCCCCCACACACACACCTCACACCCTTTCACCACTTGTTTCATTTTCATTTTTTACCCTCTTTTTAACCCCCCCCTTTAATGTCTTTCCACCACTCCCCCTCACACCTTCAGAACTCTTTTCCTGCCCTCTTTTCTCCCGATGAAGGGCTTATGCCCGAAACGTCGCCCCCCTCCCCCCTCCCACACTCTCAAGTGTGAACCTAATACTAACACTTTGTACTGCACTCTGCTATTGTTTTTGTTTTCTGTTTTAACTATAATATATATCATCATCATTTTACGTCCGCTTTTCCCTGCTTGCAAGGGTGGGACGGGTCTTATTCAGCACAGCATCTCTCCACTCGTCACGGTACCTCGTCATCTCCACCGTGAGCTTCAATGATCTGAGGTCTGTTCTCACCACCTCCGCCTATGTTTTTCGTGGTCTACAAATACCACGTCTTCCTTCAACTGGCAATTCCTGACACTTCTTCACCCATCGGTCATCCGCCATGCGCATCACATGTCCATACCACCTCAGTCTCCTCTCCCGTACACTACATTCTATCCCTCTCAGACACAGTCAGTTTCTCTCTCAACACATTTATGCTGGGTCGTTCACGCACATTTACACTGCACATCCAACGGAGCATGCTTGCCTCATTTCTCTCCAGCCATCGCATATCCTCTGCAGTTGCTGCCCATGTCTCACTACCATGCAGCATCGCGCTCCTCACACAGGCATCATACAACCGGCCTTTCGTACGCAGGGAGAAACCCTTCTTCGTCAACAGAGGAAGCAGCTCCCTAAACTTCTTCCAACCCGTCCTTATTCTAGATACTATGGCCTCGGAACACCCTCCTCCCATGCTAATCTGATCTCCTAGGTACCGGAAGCTATCCACCACTTCTATAGCGCCCTCCTGCATTTGAAAAATGTGTCTATCAATGCGACTTCTACTGTCTAATTTCCCTGTACATCTACTGCATACATATTTCTCCCTACCTGTTAGTTTGCCTGCTATCCTGCTACATCTCTTGTGTACCCAGGATCTGCATTGTGTGCATTTTATAGAATTTATGCCAGTTCCTTTTCTGCATATCGAACATGGCCATTTCCCTGATGGAATCAGGGTTTTGTCCTCTTTTCTACTCATCAACACTTTTGTCTTAGCTAGATTCACTCTCAGTCCTCTTGCTTCCAACTGCTGTTTCCATAGCCAGAATTTATTCTCTAGCTCCTCTACTGATTCTGCTATAAGAACCAGATCGTCAGCATAGAGAAGTTCCCATGGACAGCCAGTCTTAAACTCCTCTGTTATGGCTTGGAGGACTATAATGAACAAGAGCGGGCTGAGGACCGAACCCTGATGTACTCCTACTTGTATCTGGAATTCCTCACTAAACTCCATTCCTACCCTGACTTTACTGAGAGTGCCTCTGTACAAAGTTTGCACTGTCCTCACAAGCCATTCCTCAACACCTAGCTTCCTTAGGGACCACCAGATGACAGATCGGGGTACCCTATCAAAGGCCTTCTCTAGGTCAACAAAGGCTAAGTATAGTGGCTTATTCTTCTCTAAGAACCTCTCTTGCAATTATCTCACCAAGAAGAGGGCATCTGTTGTACTGTTCCCAGGCACAAAACCAAACTGCATCTCATCTAGTTTGACCCTTTCTCTAATTAGTTGTGCTAAAATCCTTTCTGCCACTTTCATAACCTGATCTATCAGTTTTATACCCCTATAATTTCTCTCTCTCCCATTTGTTCTCCACATTCATCAGTCTCTCATAATGACATTTCCAGGCCTCTTTTTTTCTGATCATTTGTGACACTAAGTACACCGGCATCATCCCAGACACATTTATCTCCAGCAACATCCTGATTTGCATTGGCACACTGCCTTGTAATGTGGAACACCGCACGCCTCTGATCTTCCCGTCGCAGAACATTGGCAAACCTCCTACTCTTTGCCTCCCTGCGTGCTAAGTACACCTTACGTCTAGCTTCTCTCTTAGTGGCTGTATATTCTTCCCTTTTTCCAAGCCTTCCATGCTAGTCTTTTGTCTCTAATAGCCTTATCTACTGTGCTGTTCCACCACCAGGTCACTCTCTGTTTGGTTGGAGCTCTGCTCCAGCCACAAGTTTCATCAGTAGCCTGCAGCAAGTTGTCACGTAAGAAATTCCAGTTATTATCTATGTCATACGTCTCTAAATCGTCTTCTTTTTCGTCATATACATCTTGAAGTGCTTTCCTAAATTTGTATTTTAGTGAAAGGTCTTTTAGATTCCAGACCTTTCTTCTCCACACCTTCCTATATGTCTCATTCCATCTCTTGCTTACTGAGATATCACTAACAACTAACCTATGCTGTGGGGTACATTCTTCCCCAGGGTATGCCTTGGTATTAGACACTATCTCCCTGTCCCGCTGCCTAACTAGTAGGAAGTCAATCTGGCTTATGTGCTCACCAGATTTGTAGGTTATTAGGTGATTGGCAGGTTTCTGGAAGTTTGTGTTGCAAATAGTCAATGTACCTGCATCACAAAATTAAAGAAGTCTCTCTCCTTCTTCATTTCTTGAACCGTAACCGTGCCCACCATGTACCCCAGTGTAACCATCCTGGAGCTGTCCAACATGACCATTGAAGTCTCCTGCTAGCATAACGATGTCTCCGTCCTCTGTCATTGCGGTTGTTTGCAAAAGTTGCTCATAAAAGCAATCTTTCTCATCTTTGCCTAGGCCTGCTTGGGGAGCATAGGCCGAGATGATTGTCAGTAGTCTCCTACCTACAACTAATCTAAGCTTAATTATTCGATTACTAACTCGAACTACCTCTATTGTCTTATTGATCCATTTCTCAGCCAGGAAAATGTCAATCTGTGAATGCAGAAGTAAATATTTCAAAAAACGTCGCAATCGAAGGAAGACAGGAAGACGATACTTAGGTTCGTGAAAACGTTCCCTGGCAAAGAACGGAAAAAAACGAAGATAATACGTCATTATTTGGTGCAGTGAAAACAATTACATGCAAAGACAAAACCACGTTTATGGTATAAATGAAGTCGTAGACTAATATTCTATTAGGTGGTTCATGAAGACGTTCTCTGGCAATGAACGGAAAAAACGAAGATAATACATCATAATGTGGAACAATGAGGACAATTACACGCAAAGACAAAACCACATAAATGGTAGAACAGAAGTCGTAGACTAAAATTCTATTTAGGAAACCGAATGATTCTCGGCTTCAGAATAAAGTAAATAAAATACAGAGGTAATTAAATATATACATACACGCATGCATATACGTACATACACAAGCATACGCGAAAACACTCGCCATGGGAATGCAAATACAAGCATGTACACAAAAATAAAAAAAAAACACACCCGCACATACAGAACCCACGCAACGCCTGTACCCACACACATATGAACATATACACCAAATACACATAAAAATATAAATAAAAACATATATATATATATATATATATATATATATATATATACATGTGTGTGTGTGTGCGTGTATACATAATTAAACGTATATAAATATACACACATAAATACGTATATAACGCATGCACACACACACCCACATGTAAATACACATATGTTCGCGGACGTACGTCAACCTAAACAAAAAGTACACAAATACACACACCCTACATACGTACGAACCCGCAAACTCACACAGACGCAAAACTCAGGTATACACATAACCAAATGCACATGTACCAGTATATCTAATATATAGGCCAATAACATATACAAGCAAATATACGTACGAGAAAGTATACGTACCTCCACAAAACATACAGGTAATGTATACTTACCTATACAAATAAGTAATGGTATAAACATAACATATTTAGCTACCACATCAAGATGTAAAATATCCGCGTATAGTTCGTACTATCCGTTAAGGTATAATGTGGGGGCTGTAATACAGGAAAGTTTTGGGCAATTTATATTTACAAGCCGAAATTGTCTCAGATTTTTAGTTTAAGATGTCGTCTTTGGCGTAGAGTATTTCCAGGGCCTCAGCAGCGCAGAGGTTACATGATCTTTTATTTCCGTTATATGATCTAGCCTTAGCTAGGATCTCCCAGTGTAACTTATGTTGGGTGTGGTTGTCTTTTAGACTCCAGATTTAAGCTGAAAGTGACATCATATTCCTTCTTAAAGGGTTAAGAAAAGAATGGGTATGCATGTAAAGACGCTGCTTGAATCTATTGGCAGTTAACCCTATGTAGGCCCTATGGGATGTGGGTGTTTCAAACTTACATTTGTAGACAATGTTACTAGATAGGCATTTCCCGGATAGGGGGCAGTCAACCCGATTCCTACAATTACAGTTAGTACTAGCTACAGGGTTGCACGTGTTCCTACGGCTAGGTAATTTAGCTAAATTTGAAGCTGTGATGTTATGTGTAAGGTTAGGAGTCGTAGAGTAAGAAATTTTAATGGTATTTCTATTAAAAATGTTACTATATTTATGTGCTGGGGGGAAAATGCTTCATAATAAGGGAGAGAAAGATCTTAGCTAAAGGTGTGGCCACCTCCATATTATATGGTGGCTTATACCATATAATGCGTCGGGATCTATTTTTCCTAGATCTATTCTCGTACTCTGTATAAGCTACCTTATCGACAAATCCACTCCGAGCAAGAGCTTCATTGTAATATGTGGAATGGTCGTTGAAAATATGCTCGTTTGTAGATAGACGGGAAAGCCTCAAAGAAACGTTACTTACCAGGTTCTTGGTTAGAATGCTTACTTATGTAATTAAGCGTATCATTCGGCTTTCTATACGGGTAGTGCAAGCCATTCAACAAATCGAGGGTAACGTCGAGGTAATTAACAACCGAGAGGTTGGCCTCAACCTGTATGGAGAGGTTGAAGCCTTTAAAGAAAGAATTGTTCCACGGTACAAGAGAGGCGAAACTTCTAATTTCAGGTATAATTCTATCTAAAATCCTTTTACTAAGTCTACCTAAATCGGACTTTGTAGGGTTAATAAGCTGAATAGAGGGGTTGTTCGGAAAATTGGATTTGTGATCTTTCTGGGTAAAGTGGGCAGAAATAGGGTCCAGGATGTTGAGATCAGAGGTGATATTAAACCCAGCATCGTTGATTTCATTAATGACGCTCCAATTAGTTTTACGGTAATCCTTAGTTACAGCATTATGTAGCAGTTGATGGTAAGTACTGCGCTCCACTTGATATAGATTGCACCAAATAATGACGTTTTTTTCCGTTCTTTGCCAGGGAACATTTCCATGAACCAAAGTATCGTCTTCCTGTCTTCCTACGGTTGCAACATTTTTTGAAATATTTACTTCTGCATTCACAAATTGACTTTTTTAGTTTCAGAAGATCCTGTTAAGGGTGAAAGCAGCGATTCTTTGCTTAAACTTTAATCTGTTATTTTAATAAATATTTGCTCTACGGTTCTTATATATCTGATATATATTTATCCTTATCGAGTCCTCTTTGGATTTTAGTCTTCAAATTTATTATTATTACTATATATATATGTGTGTGTGTGTAGAAATCTTGCTAGCAGGGAAAGCAGACATTAAAACGATGATGAGTATATATATATATATGTGTGTGTGTGTATATATGTATATTTATATATATATATATATATATATATATATATATAATGATGATTGCTTCAGCTCGTCAGCTGATAGCCATCTCAACGTCACCTCAATCATTCCAGCTAGTCTACACCCTCCTAGGTGATGGAAATGCCAGTATTTTATTGGTGCAAATTTACTTGACACCTCATGCTGCATTATTAATATATTGTGATTTGCCCCTATATTGCAATCTAGGCATTGACTTGGGGAATCTGCCATTAGACATTAATTTCACTCAATCCAGTATCTTCGAAGATTTACTAAGATATACAAAAGTATGAAAAGCAGAAGCAATTTCAGTAAAAAGAAATTCTATCTGATCAATTTTATGATAACTGGGAAAGGGAAAAGACAAATGAACAATTTTTATTTGGTTAAATATACAGAAAAGAAAGCAGCACTGGAAAGGACCACAAATGCCTCAGATGAGAGGAAAAAGCAGAGAAGAGCAAGGACTACTAGAACAAAGGAAGAAAGAGGGTGGCAGATCCTGTGCAAGGCTCTCAATTCATTCTTAGACTTTGCTGATATATGAGGCCTGAGAATTAAGCTTGTAATTTTTAGCATCTGCTCTGCTTCTTCTTTTATGGATAGAGCATGTTATGCCTCCCTTTAGATTTCAAATAATTTTGAAAATAATCAAGAATTTGGATGGATGTAGTAATATAGCTAATGTATCAAATTAGTGTTTGAAGCCTGTCTTAAAGGATTTTACATAAAATTATGATGGAAGATTTTTTGATAAATATAAACTCTTTAATCCTTTCATTACTATATTTATAATGAAGACATTGCCTATTATTTCCAAATAATTTTGAAAACAATATAATAAAAAATATATAACTAACTTTCTCATTAATTTACTGGTCTTTGGAATATAACTTAATATAGGTTCGTATGTAAAATTATGGGGGAAGATTTTTAGATGATTATGATAACGATAAACACATTAAAACAAACTGCTTTGTGTATCATAGAACCAATAGCAGTTTCAAGCAGTTTGGTCTCAAAAGGTTTAAACATTTTTTTCTATTTTCTAATGTCTTTAAATTATACTCAAATTCTTTAAAATATTCATAAGCAAAATTTATGCTGACACCTTGCTTTTGAAAATATTCCAAGTTTTCATTAACTGACATAGTGTGATTGAGTCTTCTTTATTAACAATGCATTAAACAAAATATCAATTATTTAAAGAAGAAATATTTTTGAGATGTTATCTGCATGCAAAAACAATAGTTCTGGTATTAACTATTAGATTTATCATAAATTGATTACAAATATTTCCAGATAATTTTTTCTAATAAATACAATTTACCATTCCTCAGAGAAATAAATTTTCTTTTGTTTATTTACATTTTGTTATTGAAACAAAATCCTAAAGAAATAGAAAAAGTAGGAATAAGAACAGTGTGTGTGAAAGATGGCGGGAGAGGGAAGGGGTTGGTAATTAGATCATATCAAGGAAATTATGTTTCTATTGAGTTTTCTATTGCTGATACTATCTGCTGGTCACATCTCCTGTGGCAGAAAGAGGCAAGATTTGAACTCAGAATGCACAGAGTTGGATTAGACAGTGCAAAGTACCAGTCCTCTGTCTCGCGACTGTTACTTTGGGTTGTGTGTTGTGTTCTTGAGCAAAACACTTGATTTCACATTGCTCCAGTATACTCAGCTGAAAATGAGTACCAGCCATAGCTGCGGGTTTAACCCTATGATAGACTGGTGTCCTGTTCAGCAGGCAGTGCCACAAAACCAGGATAAGCACCAGCCTGATGAACCTCTTGGCTTGAAACAAACGTTGGACTGATAATGAAAGAAAACTAACTTAAGCTTTAATTTTCACCACCATCACATTTCTCCTCACCATAATTATCAATTGATTTTTTTCTTAAGTGTTAGGCAGGTCTGCACTTTTCTATACTTCCATCTATCTTAAACTAATACTGTTCACTTTGTGGGACTCAAGATGCTTTACTCTATCTCAAGTAAACTATGATTTTGAAAAATTTTTTATATGGTTTTATCAATTTATGCACATTACATGTTGGTGCCACAATAAAAAGCATAATGTGACAACTATTCGACAAGGTTATGAGGACACTTCAGTCATATTGCAAACATAACAACCTCCCTAGTGCAAGTGCCAAGTAAACTAACCATCCAACCACACTCTCTAGTAAACTAATCATCCAACCACACTCTAGTAAACTAACCATCCAACCTCACTGACTATAGTAAATTAACCATCCAGTCAGTAAACTAATCATCCAGTCACACTGTCTCTAGTAAACTACCACCCACTCAGTAAACTAACCCTCCACTCAGTAAACTAACCCTCCATTCAGTAAACTAACCCTCCATTCAGTAAACTAGCCATCCACTCAGTAAACTAGCCATCCACTCAGTAAACTAGCCATCCACCCAGTAAACTAGCCATCCACTCAGTAAACTAGCCATCCACTCAGTAAACTAGCCATCCACTCAGTAAACTAGCCATCCACTTCAATGAAGTAGCCATCTTATTACACTGTTTTATCATTTTCCCTTATCTACATACATTGATTGTCCTCTCAATTCTTCTCTCTATACTGAATACTAAGTAAATATTATTAAAGATTATATATAGAGAGGTGTAATATAATATCTACTTTAATGTATAGGCAAAGATAGGGGCGAATCACTTTACTAATATGTAGATTATAAAGATTCAATATTTGTAAGCATTATAGAAATCCACAATGTACTGTAAATAAATAAAATTATACAGGAATTAATGTTTAACTAAAGTTATAATAGTTTAATTACAGTCAATTTATGATTGAAACCTTTTGATACCAAACTGGCCAAAACCGGTTCTGGTTTTACGAAATAAAACCACCCATTTTAACCCTTTAGCATTTAAACCGGCCGTATCCGGCCAGAATTCTTTCACCGCTTTCTGTTCAAACCAGCTGTTCATACTGATATTAAGATATTGTTCCCAAAATAAATAATATTAAAATCTCATAGATTCAATATTATGTGAGGTAACAACTTTACCACAAAAATACAATAGTATATGTAGAGTATTGTAAATACTAAAGGGTTAAAGGTTTCCAATTTAAATTAAAATCTTCCAACATAATTTTATATAAGAACCTTACATTAAGTTACTATCTTAGTAATTAAATAATTAATAATTTTAGTAGATCTCTCAAAATTCTTCATTGATTAATTAAAATAATGTATTTAATTAGAAATGCTGTCATGAAAGGGTTAAATCTTTTTATGTTATTGATGATTTAGGAAATGATCATGATTTAAGTTTACAGAGATTAAATGACGATGATACTCCAGCATGGCTGCAGGCTAATGAATGAAACCAGTAAACAGATGATAGTATTGTGTGTATATAAGTTTTTCAAGTTGTATTGTGGAGAATATAGATTTAATTGTAACATTGGGAATTTAGGTTTGAAGGTTGCTCTAAGGAGAGTTTAAGTTTGATGGTTGCACTGAAGAGAATATAGGTTTGGCTGCTGCACTGATAATGTAGTTTTTTTAAGAATGGGTGTACAAGAAAGATAAAAGTACAAAGTGATGAAGTGAAATGTGGGGCTAGGTATGAGTATAGACAGTGGTGAGTTAAACAGATATTAAATACACTCACAGACAGTGGCAGGGGTGCTAGGAGGTGCAGTAGATATAGGAGTCTTATAAGTGTATAAACATATGTACTAATTTGTATATACACACTTGCACAATTACTTAAGACAGACAGGAAAAGATAAAAATAATTTTTAGTATGGTAGGAAAGATGATGCATTGATGCAAAGGGTGTGACAGTATGCGTACATAAACATTTATACATACATACATCATTTTACAAGACATGAAGGGTTGGGGAACCATGTCTTGCTTATATGTTCCATATTTAGCACAGTTTCTACAGCTGAATGCCCTTTCTAATACCAATCTTACAGAGTGCATTCGATGCATCTTTTCAGGGCACTGAAATTGTTACTTGTTACTTTAGAAAGGTTGTCATGTGTATTCAGCAAAACTGACGTGTCCTTTCTACCCTATATTATCTTCGCTTGATTTCCAACCGCTTTACAGAATGTATTGGGTGTATTTTATTGTGGCACCAACACAAGGGAGATTGTCAAGTCTTTGTTCATTCATCATCTTACAGGGGATGTTGAGTGCATTCTATCATGATACCAATAGTTAAAAGGTTTTACCATTGCTAGAAAGGATACAGCTTTAATCTCACCATAGTTGTTGTAATATATACTAAAAGGTACATAGAACATTCAAACATTAAACAAATGAGTATTCAATACATACAAGCAGAGTATATGTGTTAATACCTCTTCATTCTGCTTGTAATATATACGAGGGATGTTGAAAAGTTCCTGACCTTGGGTAAAAGAAAATATAGGAGGATCAGTTAATTATGATTTTATTCAACATATTCTCCTCTGATTCACACATTGCAGCGGTTCTACCTACCCTGTAAAGGTAACAGCTCTACCCTTTTGCAATACCCTTAAAGCCAGAAACTTTTCAGCACCCCCTCATATATATAATTTGTCATTATTTCTTGTTTGTCTTCCTTCAAACCAATTAATTATTGTTTTGTTTTTTTACAGAGGGAATTAAAGTTGCAAAATCAACATCAATAAATAATATTCTAACATCTGAATTCTGGCTCATAGTAAACAATAGAGAGTACCATGTCACACCTCCTGAACAAAGTAAGTACGACAGCTAGTTTTATCATGGTCTTATGATCTTCATCATTTAACATCCAATTTCTCTACTAGCAAGAGTTGGATGAGTTTTCACAGATTGGGTTAGTACTCAAGCAGAGGTCCACATCTCGCATATGGTCCCACATTCTACTGAATGCATTTTATTATGATACCAGCACTACAAAGGTTGTCATGTCCTTGACATAACTGAAAGACCCTCCCGACCCTTTGTTTGGCAAGCTGTCTATGGTTGGCAGTATGTACTGGGTGCATTTACTTAAGAAATTGTCATACCGTTGACAAAATTCAAGAGTCCTATTGATACTTTTTGGCATGGTTTCTACACTACTGTACTTATCACCATCTACCTTACTGGGTGTCTTCCTCTCTCTCACGCTGTTTCTGTATATATATATATATATATATATATATATATATATATATATCTTTTTCTCTCTGTATCTCTCCCCTCTTCTCTCTCACACCTTCTCTGAGTTGTAACACTTAATTCCTTGTATTCAAAGGCAGCAACAATATACAGAAATACAGTATGCCTATTGTAAACCAGATACACACAGATATAGTGTACCTATTCTAAACAACATACATACAGACATATAGTGTACCTATTCTAAACCACATACACATAAACATACAGTGTACCTATTTTAAACCAGATACAAACAGAGATACAGTGTACCTATTTTAAACCATACACACACACAGGGATACAGTGTACCTATTTTAAACCAGATACACACAGCGATACAGTGTACCTATTGTAAAGCAGATACAAAGAGGAATAGAGTGTACCTATTGTAAACCA
>OZ024742.1:291978254-291983254 GCA_964016885.1 Eledone cirrhosa
CACAGGTAACAACACGTACCTCCACAGGTAACAACACACGTACCTCCACAGGTAACAACACATACCTCCACAGGTAACAACACATACCTCCACAGGTAACAACACACACCTCCACAGGTAACAACACATACCTCCACAGGTAACAACACATACCTCCACAGGTAACAACACATACCTCCACAGGTAACAACACACACCTCCATAGGTAACAACACATACCTCCACAGGTAACAACACATACCTCCACAGGTAACAACACGCACCTCTACAGGTAACAACACGCACCTCCACAGGTAACAACACATACCTCCACAGGTAACAACACGTACCTCCACAGGTAACAACACACGTACCTCCACAGGTAACAACACACGCACCTCCACAGGTAACAACACGTACCTCCACAGGTAACAACACACACCTCCACAGGTAACAACACATACCTCCACAGGTAACAACACACATACCTCCACAGGTAACAACACACATACCTCCACAGGTAACACACATCTCCACAGGTAACAACACATACCTCTACAGGTAACAACACATACCTCCACAGGTAACACACACCTCCACAGGTAACAACACATACCTCCACAGGTAACAACACACGTACCTCCACAGGTAACAACACGTACCTCCACAGGTAACAACACACGTACCTCCACAGGTAACAACACACACCTCCACAGGTAACAACACACGTACCTCCACAGGTAACAACACATACCTCCACAGGTAACAACACACACCTCCACAGGTAACAACACATACCTCCACAGGTAACAACACATACCTCCACAGGTAACAACACACACCTCCACAGGTAACAACACGTACCTCCACAGGTAACAACACACGTACCTCCACAGGTAACAACACACGCACCTCCACAGGTAACAACACGTACCTCCACAGGTAACAACACACGCACCTCCACAGGTAACAACACGTACCTCCACAGGTAACAACACACATACCTCCACAGGTAACAACACACACACCTCCACAGGTAACAACACACACACCTCCACAGGTAACAACACACACACCTCCACAGGTAACAAGACACATACCTCCACAGGTAACAACACACGTACCTCCACAGGTAACAACACACGCACCTCCACAGGTAACAAGACACATAACTCCACAGGTAACAACACGTACCTCCACAGGTAACAACACGTACCTCCACAGGTAACAACACATACCTCCACAGGTAACAACACATACCTCCACAGGTAACAACACACACCTCCACAGGTAACAACACACACCTCCACAGGTAACAAGACACGTACCTCCACAGGTAACAACACACGCACCTCCACAGGTAACAAGACACACCTCCACAGGTAACAACACACATACCTCCACAGGTAACAACACACATACCTCCACAGGTAACAAGACACGTACCTCCACAGGTAACAAGACACACCTCCACAGGTAACAAGACACGTACCTCCACAGGTAACAAGACACATACCTCCACAGGTAACACACACCTCCACAGGTAACAACACATACCTCCACAGGTAACAACACGTACCTCCACAGGTAACAAGACACTACCTCCACAGGTAACAAGACACACCTCCACAGGTAACAAGACACACCTCCACAGGTAACAACACACATACCTCCGCAGGTAACAACACACACCCCCACACCGCAGGAAACAATATATATATATATATATATTAAGTGTTTCCGTAGGAAAGATAAAGGAAAGGAGAGTGCTCTATGTAGGCTACAGAGCTTTTTAGTTATGCAATAAACAACATAAACTAAGTAAATGTTCATCAGAATGCTGATGAACGATTTCAGACGTCTGTGTAGAGCTCGTCTGTCTTAGTGAAACCTTTGGTAAATGAAATAATTGTCTTATGTTGTTTAACACATATATATATATAAATATATATATATATATAAATATATATATATATAAATATATATATATATATATATATATATACTTCCATATCAAATTTGAGCCTGGTATTGATCAGAAACTATCGACAAGTTTTCAGGGCTGAAATAAATGAAGGGATCAATATAATAATCATTATCTATGTTATTAGCTATTAGTGAAATAAATCCCACTCTGTAAAGTGGCAGTGCTGGTGCCACAGTAAAATTACATGGAGTACACCCTGTAGAGTGGCAGTTCTGATAATACAGTAAAATTACATGGAGTACACCCTGTAAAGTGGTAGTGCTGGTGCCACAGTAAAATGTACCCAACACAATTATTTTTATCAAAGACAAATTTGACCATAGTGGGATTTGAACCGAGAATGCAGAGATACTTTCCTGTCAATCCATCTCATATTAGGTCTAATCTGTGTTTTAATGATCAGGACCACAGTCCTGTCATGTCACCAATTATCTATTGACAGGTGGTCAGATTTGAACTCGGAATACACAAAGCTTGGTTAGATACTACATGGTATCTAATCTGAGGATCAACCAGTTCCTCCAATCTGTTTGTTGCCATGGACTGGTATTTTAGTCTATTGAAATATGCTGACCAATGTAGATGTAGTGGTCATTGAAAAGGCACTGACTGGGTTGAACCAGAGTCTGGGGACCATGAACCACATTGTAGTGGCCCTTTATTTTGTCAACCTCCCCCTTCCCCTAAGGATGGTAAACAATTTTGACCTTAGTGGTATTTGAACACAGAACATACAAGGTTAGAAAAGATACCACATTGTATCTCATCTGATGCTCTGATTTGCCAATTCAACACTCTGTACTACTAGCTTATTTCATCAACCTTGAAAGGATAAAAGGATAAGAGTTGACCTCAGTGGGATTATAACTCAGAGCACAGAGAGCCAGAAGAAATGCTGCAAGACATTTTGTCCTCTGCACTAAACACTGTTCCAATTTGCCACCTACCGCCTCCATAACATAACTGAATGTACTGAGATGATCAGTATAGTTTGGAGCAGTTTATCTGGTTCAATTGTGAACTCTGGTTCCTGAACACTTTATTAATGTCCCACAGGGTCTAACCTAAATCAATAACACAGCTTTTAAAGATTTCACCTGAAACTAGTTATATATCTAGTAAGTTTGTGTGTGTATACACACACACACACACAAACACACACATTTGTATTGCTTCTCTCTTTCTATCATCAGTATAATTTATTGATTAAGCAAACATCATTATCAGAGCTGAACATAAAATAAATACAAATTTAGTTTGATTTGATTATAGCGACCCCTAGCACCTTGTCACGGAATTACGTTATCAATCTCTATCTATCAAATGGCTAAGTTTGCCTTGGCATAAATGGAAAAAAAATTCAATATGCCTCAAGGTATTTTTTAATGGATTGATTCATTGGCCATCCCTCGATGATAAACATTAGTTTGTGCACACAGCCACACATGCATATATATCTAAACTATAATAAAGTAAGGAGCGTGGGACTGCATCCAGAATAAATTTTTTTATCCTGTTTGTAAAATAAGTCTGATTACTTTGAATAAATAATGAATGAATATTACATAATTTATGTACTAAATTTCGTATTTATAAATAATTTAAAATTGACTTCTTTTCAAAGTTACAAATTTCTAGACTTCCGGTATATCGTCGCCACCACCACCACTTCAACTAGCATATATATAAAAAGAGAGAGTGTGTGATGAGAGAGATAGAGAGATTATGATTTTCTACACGCTGACGCGTATGAGTGTGCACATACATACATCTTTATGTATGAGTATATAACTATAATCGCGCAAACACAAACTTATAAAAATACATGCTCACGAACATACATTCAGATAAATACACATACTTTCACACACACATTTACACAAACACATACAGTCATGATAGTGTTTGATGAATTGGAAATGGGAGGGTAAAACAAGTATAACGTTTTATTTATTTATTAACAACACAGTTTAACTCTTTTTTTTTTAAACTCATTTGTATAAAAATTTAATATGCTTACAGAACGAAAACACAAACAAATATAATATATACAAAGGAAAACAAAAAAAAGAAAGAAAAAATACACAAGCACGTAATACACTTATCGAAGACCACATAGGCTGGATAATGTAGTTAGCTAACAGAACACGGTATTTTAGGATTTTGTTCCGTTCAGCTGCGGATGCTGTAGCCTCGCCCTTACCGCTGCATCCAGGATGTGGGAAGAAGCAAAACACTAACTGTGACGTCCCATTCACACAAACACATACATACATTCACAAACACACACATACAGTCATGATAGCGTTCAGTGAATTGGAAATGGGAGGGTAAAAGTACGTTTTATTTAATTCTTTTTTTTTTTTTTTTAAACTCATTTGTATAAAAATTTAATATACTGCTTACAGAATGAAAACACTAACAAATATAATATATACAAAGGAAGGGGAAAAGAAAAAAAGAAAGAGAAAATACACAAGCACGTAATACCCACATCTTAGACCAAACAGAACAATATGTAGGCGAAAGAATGGAAAATGACACGCTACCAGAGAAAAAGATAGCAATATAGCGAGGAGCACTGGGAAACCTCTCTAGTAATTTTTGAGGGAAGCCACCACCCTCGTATCATTAGCTGGGGTGATGGTGAGGCTGAGGTGCTGGAACAACCAAGTGTCCTGATGAGCATCACCAGTTACTTCTGTTTGGCGAGCCACCAGTGAAGATAAGAACCTTGCTGTCAGTAGCCCAACTCCCCCAAACGTCTGAAACGCCACAGGCTGGATAATGTAGTTAGCTGACAGAACACAGTATTTTAGGATTTTGTTCCATTCAGCTGCAGATGCTGTAGCTCTCGCCCTTACCGCTGCATCCAGAATGTGGGAAGAAGCAAAAGAGTCATTAACTGTGACGTCCCAGGAGCACAGAGTAAGACCGTCAAGTCTTTTCCCATCAATTCTGGACAACCCAGACGGTTCCAAAATTGAGGGGATGTTTGCCCGGGCCAAAACTCTTGAGTGGTAATAGGACAGTG
>OZ024742.1:291995754-291998254 GCA_964016885.1 Eledone cirrhosa
AGGCATCTGGTACGGTGGGACACACCATGGTCACCCGGATAGTCAACCAAGTCATACAGAATGGGGTTGTTCTGAAGGACTGGCGCAGCAGCATTATCGTTAACTGTTATAAGGGTAAAGGAGATGCCCTAGATAGGAGTAACTATAGAGGCATTAAATTAATCGACCAGGTCATGAAGGTCACGGAAAAAGTTATAGCGCAACTAATCAGAGAGCGAATTGATCTAGATGAAATGCAGTTCGGGTTTGTGTCAGGAAAAAGTACCACAGACGCTCTTTTCATCGTACGACAACTACAGGAGAAGTACCTAGCTAAAAGTAAACCCCTATACTTAGCTTTCGTCGACTTGGAGAAGGCCTTCGACAGAGTCCCCCGTTCCATTATCTGGTGGGCTCTTAGAAAACTAGGTGTTGATGAATGGCTTGTGAGAGCTATACAAGCCATGTATAAAGAAACAGTCAGCAAGGTTAGAATTAACAACGAATATAGTGAAGAGTTTAGTGTAAAAGTTGGTGTTCATGAGGGCTCTGTTCTTAGGCCCCTACTATTTATTATTGCCCTCCAGGCTATAACAGTGGAGTTCAAGACCGGCTGCCCATGGGAACTCCTATACGCAGATGATCTAATGCTCATAGCTGAATCAATGGCCGAGCTAGAGAAGAAATTCCAAACATGGAAGCATGGCCTAGAATCAAAAGGCCTTAAAATTAACCTAGCTAAGACTAAAGTTCTAGTTTGTAAGAAAGAAAATAAGGCGGCGGTCCCCTCCGGGAAGTGGCCATGCGCAGAGTGTAGGAAAGGCGTAGGTAGAAATTCCATTTTGTGTCCCAAATGCAAAGTTTGGGTGCATAAAAGATGTAGTGGGATCACAGGTAAGCTAACTAAGAATATAGATTTTACATGTGGCCGGTGTTCTGGGGAAATAAGTAGCAGCAAGTGCCCACAAAATACTAGCTCTTTCAACTGCGCAGAGGGTTCTATAGAAATAGTGGAGAGATTCCGTTACCTGGGTGACAAAATCAGCAGTGGGGGAGGGTGCTCTGAAAGTACAGTAGCTAGAGTCAGAACTGGGTGGAAAAAGTTCAGAGAGCTTATACCACTTTTAGCCGCTAAAGGGTTCTCCCTAAAAATGAAAGGCAGGCTGTACGATGCCTGCATACGAACAGCAATGTTGCATGGCAGTGAGACCTGGGCATTGTGTGCAGAGGATATACGCAGACTAGAGAGAAACGAGGCTTGCATGCTCCGCTGGATGTGTAATAGTAATATACGTGAACGACAAAGCATAAACGAACTAAGGAAAAAATTAGAAATAAGAGGGATCAGATGTTGTTTACTAGAGAGAAGGCTACGTTGTTATGGTCACGTGATGCGCATGAAGGATGATAGCTGTATAACAAAGTGCAGGGCAATAAAGATAGACGGTAGCCACGGAATAGGCAGACCCAGAAAAACCTGGGACGAGCTGATAAATTCCGACCTCACACACTTACACCTCACCAAGACAATGTCACTGGACCGAGACCTTTGGCGGTACTCAGTAATAGAGAAGACCCGCCTTACCTAAATACAAAGTAAAACCTACTACAGTCAGTAGGCATCTCTAACAAAATACACCCCGTCCCACCACCCCCACCCCATCCACACCGCCCCCTTCTATGTAAAGTTATGTTGGTGCCACACCATCCAGGCCGAAACAAATGAGATCGTGTAGGTGTCACGACAAAAAAAACACACAGTCTACGCTGTAATGTGGCCGTGTAGGCAACACGGTAAAAACCTCCCAGACCCACACTGTAAATGTGGTTGGTGTTAGGAAGGGCATCCAACTGTAGAAAACCTGCCAGACAGTCCTATGCGAGCAAGATAACCACTCTTGCCTCAAGTGGGAAAACCCCCGTCCAAACCCATGCAAGCGTGGAACACGGACGTTAAACGATGATGATGATGATATGTATATATATATATGTATATATGTATATATATATATATATATATAGATAATTTAACATATCAACTAACATAGGCGCACAGATGCACGTCCATGCCAGCAAATACACAGGTTATGTCATAGTACCTAGGTGGTTCAATGCAGGAGGGTGCAGAACAATAATATAAAAGACGTAAAATAAGAAAATACTTTTAAAAAATTTTTTACTTACTTACTTAAATTTTCAGTCCAACTAATTAGTTTCTGCAATGGGATAAAGACAGTTACGTAATCCAACTGTCGAGAATTCATTGCGTCATCAGGGAGTCTATTCTCAGCTGAGTCTCCAGGCAATGCGCGGACACTGGTGGCTCATATAAAAATAATAATAATTCGGTAGAAAGAACAGCTGGCGAGGACTGGATTCTATGTACTGAAATTCTCACTGCTTCTAGTCAAATGGCCGATTCTAAAGAATCAATCACGTGACACAGAGGCTAGTTAGAAGGAATGGGATGGTAAGATGACTGACGCCTACTAACACCCAAAAAAAAAATTTAGAAGTGGTT
>OZ024742.1:292013254-292020754 GCA_964016885.1 Eledone cirrhosa
GGTCAGGATTGAATAAAAAGGTGGGATGAAGTATAGTGGTTAATAGTGCGAAAATAGGAGGGACAAGAGGGTTGAAATAATAAAATATTACAATAACTGTAAGAACTATTTGTGTATCAACATAGTGTATACAATGATATGCACATATATGTGTGTGTGTTTGTGTGTTATAAAACCAAACAAACAATTACAGATCCAGAATAATAAAGAATGAAAGGGTACTGGGAGCAGAGTCTTCAAACACTCTTTCCAGTGGATCCTGTCAGAAGCATTTCCAAGTGATCCAGCTGGATCCCCAAACGAGACCACCCAGCTTGTGGATGTTATTCAACTATCTTCCTCAGGGTTCTACTGCTGGGTCTCCTTCGATTTTTATATTAGTAAAATATTGGTTTTCTGTTGTATGATTTATTACTTGGTATTGTTTTGAAAGATGTATGGTATGTCTCTGGTAGTTTAGATTGAATTATATCTTGATGTTGGTTTAGTGATAAGGGGGGTATATGAAGTACATCGTCGTCATCATCATTTTACATCCCCTTTCCACACTAGCATGGGTCTGACCAGTTGTCTCAGTGCAAGACCTGAGAGGTCACAGTGCCCTTATCTTGATCATATGTTCCATATGTGGCATGGATTCTACATATGGATGCTCTTCCTAACATCAACCACCTTACAGAGTAGAATGGATGCATTTTATCATGACACCAACATTAACATTTTACATACACACACTCACACACATATGTGTGTATGTATGTGAGGCCCAGGTTCAATCGTGGATAACCACAATTAGTAAGGTACTTAATACATTAGTAGAGTGAAAACATCATGTTTAATATAGAAATGGTTTCTACAGGACTAGAACTGTTTCATTCTAGTTCTGTAGAAGCCATTTCTATATTAAACATGATATATATATATGTGTGTGTGGTGTGTGTACTCATATATATACACGCACACACAGAGAGACTCTTACACAAATTGTAAAAGACGGATATGTAAACTAAAGCTCTGATGTCATACTTCCAAAATAATACTATCAGTGCTTTTAAGATTTCTTATTCATAAATAAAAAAAATGTTGAGACATCAAATTACACAGAAAATGTTAAAATATTATGGTGACCTTGTTTGAACCTTAACCATGATAAAATCTATAGAAGGAAAGAGATAGCGAAGAAATATATATATATGTGTGTGTGTGTACATACATACATATATATATATATATATATGTATGTATGTACACACGCATATATATATGTATGTATGTACACACACATCTATATGTATATATATATTTATATTTATGTATGTGTGTATATATATATATGTATGTGTGTGTGTGTATATATATATATATGTATGTGTGTGTGTATATATATATATGACTGTTTTACAGTATATAAACAAGAAACTTCATGGCTATCACGAATCATTGGTGAAGTCATGATTCCAATATCAGAATTAATATTCAAATGCATGACAATATAGTTTTAAAAAAAAAACGTCATGGAATAATATTGGTGAAATTCTGAACTTAATAATAACAATAATAATGATAATAATAATAATGACACCAATAACAATAATAATAATGACAGCAATAATAATAATGACACCGACTACAATAATAATAATGACACCGACAACAATAACAACAACAACAATTCTATTATCTTTGTTCCCCAATATTATATTCACTACATGGTTTATTGAATTTAATTTTTAAATGGTTTTGAAAAGATATTTTCACTTTTGTGTTTATCATGTCTGTACTGTAGTGTATATGTGTGTGGTGTGTTGTGTAGTGTGTTGTAGTCTATATGTGTCTGTTGTAGTGTGTAGTGTGTTGTGGTGTATTGTGTAGTGTGTTGTGTGGTGTATTGTGTAGTGTGGCGTATTCTGTAGTGTGTTGTGTTGTGTGGTGTATTGTCTAGTGTGTTATGTTGTGTGGTGTATTGTGTTGTGTGTTCTGGTTTGATATGTTTGGTGTATTTTGTATTGTGTGTGATGTGTGTTGTGTATGTATGTGTGTGTAGTATGTGTGTTGTGTTGTGTGTTTGGTGTATGTTGTGTATGGTATGTGTTGTGTGTGTTGTGTTGTATGTATGTTTGTGTGTGGTGTATGTTGTATGTAGTGTAAGTGTACCTATGACTGTTTTATGTGTTCATTCTGTGCTGTGTCTGGTGAATGTGTTGTGCCTATATTTGTGTATGATATATATTGTATTTATTTGTGTATTATGTGTATGCTATACGCATATAGGTTATGTGTGTATGTAGTGAATTATGTGGTGCTGTGTGTGTGTGTGTGTGTCAGTATCTGTGTGTGGTGTATATAGTATATGTAGTATGAGTTTGTATTGTGTATGTAGAGTGTGTATGTGTGTATGGTGTATAATACATGTGTGTGAGGTGTATGGAGTTGTTTTGTGTACTGGATGAATTAAATACCTCAAATTATTTATTAATGAATGAAATAGTGTGTATTTCATTAAAAATATGATCAAGAAAGGTTTTTAGTCTTTCTCAAGCTAAACAACAAAGTTATTATTTTCCTGTTAGCCCAAAAGGAAAGGCTTCACTTTAAGGATAAATCTAAAAAAAAATGAACTAAGATGGCACAAGAGCTTTGTTAAAATTGCTATAAACGCTAAAGTGTTTGATGAGATCCTCACCAATACCTTAGCCATATCATGGCTGATTTAATTAAGCACGTCCTCCTATAGTGCCAAACTCAAACAATTTGGACCCTGTTTCCCTATCTGGGGCCTACACTAGAGTAATCTGCTTTCAGCTTGTTAAATACACACAACAGAACATTGCAATATATATGTAGCATACAATTTGGCCCCTTGCTAGAGTAATCTTCCCTTGGCTCATCAAGTATATATAACAAGATATTGTAATCACCATCGTCGTTTTTACGTCTGTTTTTCCATGCTTGCATGGGTTGAACTGGTCCTTCTCAGCACAGCATCTCTCCACTCACCACATTTTGTATTGGTTGTGTTTTATCATGGCAGCAACACTGCCATTTTACAGAGTGTGCTGAGTTCATTTTAATGAGGCAACTACACTACCACTTGCAGTGTGTCATAGATACATTCCAGTGTGGTATTAACATTAGTGTTATTACTTTGTCTTCCAGTCGACAGAGAGGACTGTGGTGGGAAATTTAGAGGTTGAAATGAAAGAATTATAAAATATATTTTGTTCTCTTTGTAACAAAATATTTATAATTTTCTCTCAATTTTCAACATTGCAGCTTTAATTTTTTTTTCCTGTTCTACCTGCTAATTGACTTTACTATTGTTGTTGTTATTTAGACATACCTTTATGTAAAAGACATTATGCAGGCAGGAAAGGAAATAATGGTAATTCTCCTTTATAATCTCTATATTTCGCTCTCGTACTATATATATGTGGGGGTGTATGTGCATATGTGTGTGTATAAATCACCATATGTTGTATTCACTGGAGGCTGAAAACTTTAAAATTCATTATGCCGAGTTCATCATTTCCAATAACTGAATAATAGTCATGAAAAAACACACTACATGATGATTGATAATGATAATCTCAGGTGTCAGGTTGATACTTGGCATGGTTTGGGAAAGAAGCAGGAGTCAAATGAAATCTCAAATAATAACCATAATAAAACCTGCGGAAAATATTCCAGATGATAGCGTGTTTTAATTACATGCCCCCCCCCCCCCCCCATCCCAATAAAAAAAACTTTTAGACCTCATGGATCCCCTATTTGAAAAATGTTCTCTAAAAAGATGAAAACTCAGTGGATGTTAATGTGGAGTAGCAACAGTAACTGGAAAATAAAAACCCAACAAATAAATGCATAAAACTTGGATTAATCAGCATAGAAATGCCTTGAAAAAAATGTGGAACTTTTTGGTCAAAATATATTTGCCTTCTGAAAGAAACAAGCCAGAATACATTTAATATCACTTTTTCATTCTTGGATCTATCTCCTATGTATCATTATGTCCAGTCGAAATTTTGCTGTCAATTGTGTCTATGGGAATACACTCTGACCCATTATAAATACACTCTGACTCATTATAAGCTTCCTTAATAATGTAATATTTTTATTCACTGCTATATAAATAACATTACAAATATAATGTTGTTGATAAACATAAATATAACCACATGTAACAAATACTATAATGGTTTATGATTTAGGCACAAAGCTAACAATTTTGGGGGCAAGGAAAGTCGATTAAATCAACTCCAGTATGTTACTGGTGCTTTATTTTATCAACCCCGTGGTAGGATAAAAGGCAAAGCTAACCTCAGTGGGATTTGAACTCAGAATGTAAAGGGCCGTAACTATATGCCGCAAAGCATAATGTCCAATAGTCTAACGATACTGTCAAATCTACCTGCCAAAAGCAATTTAATTTTGCTGTATGCTGCCAGACTGCCATTTTTGGCCTTCTTTTCACATTTCGTAACAATATAGTGTTTACAGTTTAATTACATGTATATTTGATATAGTAAATTTATTTCAATAATTTTATGTGCCTCTACACACACAAAAAGTTTTGTCACATTTTCACTGAATGATTTCTTCCTAAGAACTTTATATTTTTAGTTAACATATAGATATACATTTTAATCATGTTTTTTTTTTTTGTACAATTTACTCACATGCATACTTTATTAACCCTTTAGTTATCAACCCGGCCCAAACCGGTTCTGGCTCTATGAAATAATACCACACACAACCTTACATTAAGTTACTATCTTAGTAATGAAATAATTAATAATTTTAGTAAATTCCTCAAAATTCTTCATTAATTAATTAAAATAGTGTATTTCATTAGAAATATTGGTCATGAAAGGGTTAAATCATTTTCATAGCTCATACAATCGTTAGTGGTAGGGAGGACATCCAGGCAGAAAACTTGCCAAAAAAGGAGATTCTTCAGTTGTGTGAAAAACATGGCATCCGCCTTCACGCTGCTGTCATAATAAAATCCATCTAATGCATTCTTTAGAGTGTGGGAACATATATGAGATAGGCGTTTCCTCACCTAACCCATCTGAGGTGTCAGTAGCGACTACCTATCTAACCCTTGTTAGTAGGAAGAACGAACATAGAATGATGATGATAATGAGGTGTCCTCCTTCATCATCATCATCACCGTTCAACGTCTATTTTCCACACTAACATAAGTTAGACGAGTTATCCTGTTGTGAGACAAGTCAGGTCAGATGACCATGCCTTGCTCATACAGAACTGATTTGGGCTTGGTTTCTATGGTTGGATTCCCTTCCAAATGTCAACCACATTTACAGTGTTTACTAGGTGCTTTTTGTTGTGACACCTACATAGTGTGAAGTGGGGACTTGGGTGGGGGAGGTGCATGGGGATTGGAGAGGTACATCTAGAGACATGGGTGAATGGTGGGGTGTTAGGACACGGAGGAGGGAAGTGTTAGGACATGGCTGGGGTGTTACTACATGGGAAGTGTATGGAAGGGAGATGGAGTAGAAGACAGTGCATAGTAGATGTATGCACAAGTACATTTTCTTCTATGCACATATTATTTTCCCCAGTCACTGATATCACTCCACATCAACCTTCTTTCCTTCTCAATCTTTCCTTTTATGGATTTATTTTTTAAAATAGGGGTTCCAAGGAGCAAAATAAATTTCTTTCAACTTCCAATGAAAACATTTAAAATATATATTCTACATGTTCTATGATATGTAATAGTATTTTGTTACCTTCTATTCCTTGCTTTTGCCTGAAGATTAGTAAAGAGTATCATAGAGTTAAGATTTCTGAAGTTCTCAGCTTCCAATAAATTTAACATAACTTGCTTGTTTGTTCACATTGTGTTCATATATAGTCTAGCAGGGAGACCTGATGAATTATAAAATGGTGGTAATATGACTGATAGTGGGGAACAGCTCACATGATGCCATTTTATATGCTATGTTGAGGGCCTTAGTTAGAGGGGCCTGTTAGAAAAATATATTGCAGTCTCCATTCCATGCTGCAAAGAGGGCCCAGAAGGGAGCAAACCTGGAACATCACAACCCTTACAGGAACTAGTGGAGGAGCCTAGATGTTACCAGCTAGATATAGTTGGGGTTTCCTCAACAAGGTTCCATGGCTCTGATGGAGGATGGAGGCTCCACTATTCAGAAGATGTAGAAATGGTATGTGCAACATCATGCTGTTATTTATGATTCAGTTACTCAACCTCAAAGAACATTTTCTGTTTGCATTTTAATCTTTAGTTGGAACATGATATTGTTATGGCTATATCAACCACTCAATGTGTGGTTTGTTTGAAATCTGTCTGAAGAGTATGATACCTAGAATGAGAAATTAAGGCTAGTCTAATGGTAGGATCCTAAAATGGTCTCAATGCCAATCATGGCAGAACTTAATGCAATGACCGGAAATTCTGATCACTGTATTCATGTTACTCAACTGCCTTTTCCCAAAATTCAAAAGAGATGCATCATTAATACATAACACGTGTTTTCAACAAGACAGAGTAACTGCCCATACAGCAAGAAATTCCATGGACATTGTTAAAGAAATGGTTACCAATCAGCTCATTTCCCAGCATTGTGATTTGCCATGGCCTGCTCAATTATCTTGACCTTTTGGTTTGAGATTATTTTATTTTGGGGTTACCCCCCAAAAAAAGTATTTGTCAGTAAACCATGCACATATTGTAGTATCTGGAAACTGTTATTTGTTAGGTAATTGCAGTAATATCTCAAACAGAACTTCAAAGGTATCAATCTCTCCAGTCTTTGAGTGTCCATGAAGGCCTTATTCACTGCTCCTTCCTCCATATCTATCTCCTATTTCTGAGAACATATGAAGGCCTTATTCACTGCCACTTCCTCCAGGCTTGCCATTGTGTGAAACAATAGGAAGAATTTGAATGATTTAAAATGAATAGTTACTTATGTGTTACTTATATATTTATTAAATGCTGCACTTTGTTATATGTACAATAAAGGTTGTTAATATCTTATATTTGCCAACATTGTATTCATTTCAAAATCATCAGGTTTCCCTGCCAGACCCAGTATATATATATATATATATATATATATATATATATATATACACACACATATTTGTGTGTATGTATGCTAATACTTTTCAAATACAAGATCATATTTCCATGCAAAGTTTAAGTGTTCAATTTACCCCCTTTCTTTCTCTCTCTCTCTTTCTCTCGCTCTTTCTCTCTCTTTCTCTCTCTCTCTCATTAAGAGAGAGAGAAAGAGAGAGAAAGAGCGAGAGAATTAAATAATGTACACAAAATAAATTGAAGCATATAGATTTAATTTGTTCTTTTCCTCTGGACATAAATTTGTTTCTTGCATATAAGAAATATATATTCATATATGTTGCCTTCGTCACCAAAATGAACACTAATTTAAAATAAATATAGTGCTAAAATGCTTTGATTTTACACGTTATATCTATACATGG
>OZ024742.1:292025754-292130754 GCA_964016885.1 Eledone cirrhosa
ATGAGAACTCCTATACGCAGATGATCTAACGCTCATAGCTGAATCAATGGCCGAGCTAGAGAAGAAATTCCAAACATGGAAGCACGGCCTAGAATCAAAAGGCCTTAAAATTAATCTAGCTAAGACTAAAGTTCTAGCTTGTAAGAAAGAAAATAAGACGGCGGTCCCCTCCGGGAAGTGGCCATGCGCAGAGTGTAGGAAAGGCGTAGGTAGAAATTCCATTTTGTGTCCCAAATGCAAAGTTTGGGTGCATAAAAGATGTAGTGGGATCACAGGTAAGCTAACTAAGAACATAGATTTTACATGTGGCCGGTGTTCTGGGGCAATAAGTAGCAGCAAGTGCCAACAAAATACTAGCTCTTTCAACTGCGCAGAGGGTTCTATAGAAATAGTGGACAGCTTCCGTTACCTGGGTGACAAAATCAGCAGTGGGGGAGGGTGCTCTGAAAGTAGAGTAGCAAGAGTCAGAACTGGGTGGAAAAAGTTCAGAGAGCTTATACCACTATTAGCCGCTAAAGGGTTCTCCCTAAAAATGAAAGGCAGGCTGTACGATGCCTGCATACGAACAGCAATGTTGCATGGCAGTGAGACCTGGGCATTGTGTGCAGAGGATATACGCAGACTAGAGAGAAACGAAGCTTGCATGCTCCGCTGGATGTGTAATAGTAATATACGTGAACGACAAAGCATAAACGAACTAAGGAAAAAATTAGAAATAAGAGGGATCAGATGTTGTTTACTAGAGAGAAGGCTACGTTGGTATGGTCACGTGATGCGCATGAAGGACGATAGCTGTATAACAAAGTGCAGGGCAATAAAGATAGACGGTAGCCACGGAATAGGCAGACCCAGAAAAACCTGGGACGAGCTGATAAACTCCGACCTCACACACTTACACCTCACCAAGACAATGTCACTGGACCGAGACCTTTCGCGGTACTCAGTAATAGAGAAGACCCGCCTTACCTAAATACAAAGTAAAACCTACTACAGTCAGTAGGCATCTCTAACAAAATACACCCCCGTCCCACCACCCCCACCCCGTCCACACAGCCCCCTTCTATGTAAAGTTATGTTGGTGCCACACCATCCAGGCCGAAACAAATGAGATCGTGTAGGTGTCACGACAAAAAAACACACAGTCCACGCTGTAATGTGGCCGTGTAGGCAACACGGTAAAAACCTCCCAGACCCACACTGTAAATGTGGTTGGTGTTAGGAAGGGCATCCAACTGTAGAAAACCTGCCAGACAGTCCTATGCGAGCAAGACAATCACTCTTGCCTCAAGTGGGACAACCCCCGTCCAAACCCATGCAAGCGTGGAACACGGACGTTAAACGTTGATGATGATGATATATGTATATATATATATATATAGTCATCATCATCTTATATCTACTTTCCACACTAGTGCACATTAGATGGGTTGAAGCAACCTCATCCTGCTCATACCTTCTATATTTACCATAGTTTATCGAGCTGGGTACCCCTTCTAATGCCAACCACCTTACATGGTGTATTGGATGCATTTTATATTATTGCCAACACTAGTGAGGTTGTCCCATGCTCAGCCAGACTGAACTGTCCTTCCAAACTCCATACAGGGTCCATTCAATTGCCAGATGCACACACACACACACAATATTGAGTGTAAAACTGTTTAATCCTATTGATCAGTAAGAAATAAATTGATTGCTTACATAATAGTTATGGAAATCATTGATCTTTGTATTTTGTGGTGGTGGGATGGTGGTTGTTATTGTTGTAGCAGTATTAGTGGTGCTGTTAGTAGTAGTAGTATTGGTAGTTGTAGTAGTATTCAGTGGAGTGAATAATTGGTTGTGAATTTAACTGATAACGTGATGTAATCTGTGGCAGCAGTAGCAGTTGCAGTAGTAGCAGTAGTAGCTTATGCTCCAGCAGCAAAGTTCCTAAGACGTCATAAAAATGGTATTGATGAATATTGCACCACAGGAGGATTTAGAGAAATTAGAAGACCAAAATATTGGTGCATTGCACCTAGAATCCACTTCCCATATAAGCAGCCATTGTGTAGTCTTGTGTAATATTCTGGTCAATATCATGTTGAAATATTATCAGTTTACATTTGAACAGCATACTCGTGAAAATAAGGTGCAAGTAGCTGAACATTACACACACATTTCATGTAATTCTCAGGTAGATTCAGCATGACATAGTGTGGTCAAGGCTGGCACATTGAATTGCATGTCCAGTCCATCTGACAAGCTTCCAAACAGTTCCCATCTACTTCAACACAAGACATATGTCAACATGAGGATACAATAAATGAATAAATGACACTTACCCAAGATCAAACTCAGGATCTAATGATTGCAAAGTGAACTCTTAACCATTTGGCCACGTATCTACAAGTTATTAATCAGATCAGTGGTAGCACTAATACAATGTGATTCAGAATGAAAGTTTGTATGGAGATATATACAATATGTTTATAAACACACACACACTTGTGTGTGTGTATATATATATACACACACACACACACACACATACACATACAGGGTGTCCCAAAAAATGTATACATGCTTAAACAGCAAAAAAAAATGTGTTAAAATAAATTCTGTTTTATATGCATTATTTGTACCAGTAATGCACTGGGTAATTGCTGGCCTTGTGCCAAAAGTAGAAACAATTATTTAAATTATGTAAACGTATTTGGGTATTTACATACAATTGAATTATGTTTGTAAATCTGGGGGAAAGGCTGTGCATTCTCATAAATATTGCCTGTACAGGTAATCAAGGTGTGTATGCATTTTGGGGGGACATCCTGTATATATATATATCTGTATGTGGTTGATGGCTAAGAGAAAAGTGTACTCAATACTGAAGTAGTTTTAATATTTATTTTATTAAGGCTACTCTGGAGTTTCATCTCTTCATCACAGGGTCATCAGACAAGAACTGTTCTTGTCTGATGACACTGCAATAAAACAGGTGATACTCCAGAGTAACAAGAACACTATTTAGCCTTAATAAAATGTATATATATATATATATATATATATATATATATATATATATTCATTTCATTTCTTACAAGGCTATATAGATGTTATAAGAAGTAGCTTGGTAAACTTTCCACTTGCTTTGCTGAAACATCATAGTTATGTTGTAAGAAAAAGAATGAATCAACAAATCTATATATTTACTTTATTATATATTGAGTTCTTGCTCCCAGGAGGATTACCAAGATCACTAGATCTAACACACATATTTTTTATACATATATATTTGTGTGTGTGTGTGAGAGAGAGAGAGACAGAGAGAGATCAGAATACTAGGCAGGAGAAACTCCAAGATGTGACGCACACAAACTTGGCTTTGAATAAATATAATTCTATTTCACCTTACAATATCATTTTGCTTGTTTGGCATTCACAGCAATAAGAACTGCCATAAACTATATAGATATATATATATATTCTCTTGTTCCCAAATAATATGGGGGGGGGGGGGGGTAATTTTTCTAGGTTGTCTCCATTCATTTTTTTCAAAACTATAATTAATAATTTAGTTTACATATTGAGAAAGATGAAATAGTATGAATTATAGACTTCTATAGAATTCAGTAAGAATTTTGTGCCATAAAGGCACTTCATCGAGTCTTGTTTTTGAGTAATTAAAAAAATAGAAACCATTCTTACTTCCATTAAGCTCATTATAGGGTGTATTCTTATGTGGTCAAGATGAAATATTATCCTAGAAACCTTTCAATTTTTTCTGATAGAAATATAATAAAATGAGAATATGGAAAGGTGAAAAATTGAAGATAGAAATATATATATAACAAATGTTTACTTAAGAATCAATACATGAATATTACATCTATTTCATTAATTCATATAGAGGTTATCTCTCTAAAACAAAATCCTTGAAGTGACACATCAATAGTACATAGACATGGCTGAAGTGAAGTTAAAGCACAGATTCTACAAACATACATTCTCTTTTAGAGATTTTGAAAAAAGAAATATAAAATTAGTTTACTCCATCTGGCATGTAAAAGAAAAAAAGCTTTTAACTACAAAATTGGAAGCAGAAAATGTGGTCTTTGCACAGCAGAAAAAAGAACAATTCTTAAAAATCTACTCAAGCATGCTCTATTTATACAACAGATCAAAGTTATTCAGGAAATGCACTTTGAACTAGGTTGCTCTCTTTCACCTGGCTAACTGCATACAAATGCATAGCATATGCTTCATCTTCCTTTTTATCTTTTTTTTTCATTTCTTTTCTCATTCTTATTCTTCCTTTCTTTTTTCTACTCCTTCCTCTCCCTTCCAGTATACTCACCTCCTCAATTTTTCATTTATTAGGAATTTTTATCTTTGATTTTTCTCCTTTCCACTTTCTCGTATTTGTTCAAATTTCTATCATTAACATTTGAACCATGTTCCTTGTGAGTATAGAAGAGAGACAGTCATGTTAGTAGAGAGTACAGAAGTACTCCATCAAACATTAGCTATGGTAACAACAAAATATTTCAACAGACAAAACTATGAAAATATAAAATAGGAAGTTCATTATATTCAGGTTGATTCAAGAGTCGCTATAATTGTTTCAATAATATTCTTGTTTTCTGTGTCCACACCTGAAAATCATAAAATAAACTGTTTTATCATCATCATAATCTTTATTATCATCATCTTCTTCATCTTAATTATCATCATCTTCTTCATCTTAATTATCATTGTCATCATCATTATTTTGAATCCATTTTCCATGCTGGAAAATGGACTATAAGATAAACATGTTATCACAATCTGAGAATAGAAAAATCAGAAAACGCTGTTCCTCATATATTGCATATTTGGCATAGTTTCTACAGTTGGAAGCCCTTATTAATGCCAACCACTTTATAGAGTGTACTGGGTGCATTTTAACATGGCACCAGAATTATACCTTTAAATAGTGTACCACAACTATTATATCATGGCACCAGCAAAATGAGGTCCCTCCAATCCATTCAGTCTCAGAAGATGACAACCAATCCAAACTACCATCATGGAATGTAGACATATAATGATGATGATTAGAAATTTGATAGGTTTTAAAGACTTTTGTTAAAAATCTGTTATTGATATTTTTAATCTTTAACTAAGGTATTAATATTAATAAAAAAAAAATGATGATAATAATTTTCTACTTTTGGCAAAAGGCCAGCAATTATCCCAGTGCATTACCGGTACTTTATTTTATTGACCCCGTAAGAATGAAAGACAAAGCTAGCCTCGGTGGTATTTGAACTCAAAACGTAAAGTGCCATAACTCAATGCTGCAAAGCATGGTGTCTGATGCTCCACCGATACTGCCAATCAATAATAATGACGATGATGCCACCCCTCCTTTTGTAAGGTTTCTCCAGAAATCGATTGCTAGGTGCAGTGTGTTAATATCGCGTAGGATTATAGCAAGGGTAGAAATTTGGGCATTGCCTATGAAGTTGGGTATCCCAAGGTTTTTGATGTAAGATGTTTAGGGACCGTACCAAGTGACCTAATGATAATTGGCAATAATAGTAGTAATAATTGTTTCTACTTTTGGCACAAGGCCAGCAATTACCCAGTGCATTACTGGTACTTTATTTTATCGACCCCACAAGGATGAAAGGCAAAGTCAACCTCGGCGGGATTTGAACTCAGAATGGCAAGGGCCGTAACTATGCATCAAAGCATGGTGTCCAACCCTCTACCAATACTGCCAATAGTAATTATAATAATATAATAATAATAGGATTAAAATAATAAGTAAGGTAAATATTATTGGAGTAAGGACTAAAAGTGGGCTATTATATGCTTACGAGTGTTGATGCATGTGTTAGCAAAAATATAGAGTATAAAAAATATATGTGTGTGTGTGTGTATATGTGTGTGTTGTAGTCAGGGTTAGAACAGGATGGAAACAGTTCAGAGCTAATACCGCTGTTGGCCACAAGGGGTTTCTCTCTAAAAATAAAAGGCAGATTGTATGATGCATGTATACGAACTGCGATATTACATGGTAGTGAGACTTGGGCGTTGTGTGCTGAAGACCTGTGTAGATTAGAAAGAAATGAAGCTTGCATACTCCGATGGATGTGTAATAGTAACGTGCGTGAAAGCATAAACAAACTAAGAGGGAGACTAAGTATAAGAGGTATCAAATATTGTGTTCTGGAGAGGAGATTGTGTTGGTATGGACATGTGATGCGTATGAAGGACGACAGCTGTATAAAATTGTGCAGGGCAATGAAAATTGATGGAAGCTGTGGAGTGGGTAGACCAAGAAAAACCTGGGACGAGGTGATAAAAACTGACCTTGCCAACCTATACCTCTCTAAGACAATGACACTGGATCAAGACCTTTGGTGCCATGCAGTTGTACAGAATACCCGACTACCATTGCATACAAACCTACAGTCAGTAAGCACCTCTTAACTCAATGTACACCTCACTGCCACACCCTACCCCACCCTCCCTCTCCCGTTCTGTCCACTGTGTCAATCACACAACAGTCCACACTGTAAGGTGGCCATGTCGGAGACACAGTGAAAAGGCTCCCAGTCCACACTGTAAATGTTGTTGGTGTTAGGAAGGGCATCCGGCTGTAAAAAGCCTGCCAGAGATGCTTCCGTGCGAGCGAGACATGGTCTCCCAACCATTCCTGCATCAAATGGAACAAAACCATCTAACCCATGCTAGTGTGGAAGATGGACATTAAACGACGATTATGATGATATATATATATATATATAATATAAAAAAATATAATAAAATATATCTATATAAACGTTTGTATATGTATAATTGTTTCTACTTTAGGCACAAGGCCAGCAATTACCCAGTACATTACTGGTACTTTATTTTATCGACCCCGTAAGGATGAAAGGCAAAGTTAACCTCGGCGGGATTTGAACTCAGACTGTAAAAGACGTAACTATGCTAGAAAGCATGGCGTCCGACCCTCCACCAATACTGCCAATCCACCGCCCGTATATGTATGATAAAGCCAAAACAATGCAGGTATGGACATAGAATAAAGCATGCAAATGCAAAAGATATTGTTGACAATTAGTCTTTTACCTTAGATTTATTTAAATGTCCTTAATTTTCGAGATAATATCTCTTCTTCGGAGAGAAGTAAAGCGGTTAAACCAGTGTTCTAAATAGCTTGCCAAGTCATGCTGACAGGAAATGGTATAGAGTATCTGTTCTAATATCTCTAATATCAAAGAGTTAAGGTTAGGTGGATAAAGAGTAGTCTCCCTTCAAAAGGTTTTTTTTTTTTGTACATGCCTGTTTAAGTGTGTGGGAGAATGCGTGATGGTGTAAGTATGTGTGTGTGTGTGTGTGAGAAGATATGTCTATACGTAAATGTGGGGGATAGATGTTAACTCGTGTTAGAACTGGTCTTTGTGTGTGTATGTGTGTGTGTGAGAGAGAATAAGTGGAGGTGTAAGCGTGTGTGTGGGAGGGGGTGTAAATATGGGGCTAGATGCTCTATCAAGTTATAAATTGGGTGTTGAGTTCTAGTCTATTATTGATTGGTGGTTGTGTTTTGTCTATAATTAGTGCTTCCTTAATTCTAAGATTGCCGAGGTTTCTTTCCTTAGTTTCTATCCTAACTGTTATGGTTTTATCGGTGTTTTTGCATTTAACTAGGTGTTTCTTAAATGAGGAAGCGTTAGTATTGAGGTGTTCTTTTATTCTTATGTGGAGTGGTCTGGTGGTGCTACCTACGTAGAAGTTGCTGCATTTGTTGCACTCTAGTCTGTATACGACGTATGCCTGGTGGCATAGGTCTGTGTCGTTGATGGGGCAGTTGGCTAGTTTGCAGCAGTTGTCATGTCTAGTGGAGTGTCTTTTGGTTAGCTGTCCGCTAGTTAAGCTCAACTACACCACTAGAAATAGCAGACTGCCCACTTTCTACCACCTCATCAAGACCCACAAGAATAGTACTAAGACACAAATAAGACTCATCGTCTCTAGCATAGAAGGACCTCTATACAAAATTTCCTGGCTCCTCTCCCAGATCCTCAAGCCTCTACTCTCCACCTTTCCCGGGCATGTCAGTAGTTCCGTCGAAGTTATCCATAGACTACACCAACTCCAGCCAGAACAACTTAAACTAAATAGATACGCCTTTAGCCTCGACGTTGTCTCCCTCTACACTACAGTCCCCGCTCATCCAGCTGTCGATTTATTGACGGACTGCGTGGTCGCAGAGGACATCCACTGCTACGGCCTCCATCCAACGGACATACACCAGCTTTTGTCCTTCACAGTGGACAACACGTACTTCAGCTTCCACCACCACACATACAGACAGACAACAGGATTACCCATGGGATCCAGCCTATCAGGCCTGCTGGCCATCACCTATATGAACCAGCTAGAATGCCGAGCCCTCAACACCTGCCATTCCCATGCCTTCTTCACCCGATATGTAGATGACATACTCATCCTTACATCATCCCGTGAGGAGGCGGATAAAATATACACAACATTCTCCAGCATGGACGCCAGTATAAAGTTCAGCATGGAACACCCCGATGACCACGGATCCCTATCCCTACTGGACTTCCAACTCAGGGTAACAGAGGAAGGCAACATCCACACCTGCTTCTATAAATAAGCCGCCAGCAGGGACCTGTTTGTACATTTCAGATCGGCCCTCCCAGCCGGCGCTAAGTTCGGATACATAAGGAACGAACTAACGCATATCCGGAACAAATGCACCAACGCCAGAGACCGAGACACACACACCACACATTTCCTGGAAGTACTCAAACTGAACGGATACACGACATCCACCACAAACCGTGCCAGAAAGAACAGAGGACACCACACCCGAGGCACTAACACTTGCTTCCTGAAGCTCCCACACTTCAGTGACGAAACAACAATAGCCATCCACAGAGCTATCAGACGAGAGGGACTAGATATCCAACTAGCCCACTCAGGTCCTTCTCTACGCGGAGAGCTAACCAAAAGACACTCCACCAGACATGACAACCGCTGCAGGCTAGCCAACTGCCCCATCAACGACACAGACCTATGCCACCAGGCTTATGTCATATACAGACTAGAGTGCGACAAATGCAGCAACTTCTACGTAGGTAGCACCACCGGACCACTTCACATAAGAATAAAAGAACACCTCAATACTAACGCTTCCTCATTTAAGAAACACCTAGTTAAAAGCAAAAACACCGACAAAACCATAACAGTTAGGATAGAAACTAAGGAAAGAAACCTCGGCAATCTTAGAATTAAGGAAGCACTAATTATAGACAAAACACAACCACCAATCAATAATAGACTAGAACTCAACACCCAATTTATAACTTGATAGAGCATCTAGCCCCATATTTACACCCCCTCCCACGCACACACACACACACACACGCTTACACCTCCACTTATTCTCTCTCACATAAACACACAAAGACCAGTTCTAACACGAGATAACATCTATCCCCCACATTTTTGTATAGACATATCTACTCACTCACACACACACACACATACTTACACCTTCACGCATTCTCCCACACACTTAAACAGGCATGTACAAAAAAAAAAAAACCTTTTGAAGGGAGACTACTCTTTATCCACCTAACCTTAACTCTTTGATATTAGAGATAGAACAGATACTCTATACCATTTCCTGTCTGCATGACTTGGCAAGCTATTTAGAACACTGGTTTAACCGCTTTACTTCCCTCCGAAGAAGAGATATTATTTCGAAAATTAAGGACATTTAAATAAATCTAAGGTAAAAGACTAATTGTCAACAATATCTTTTGCATTTGCATGCTTTATTCTATGTCTATACCTGCATTGTTTTGGCTTTATTAAACATACACAAACGTTTATACCTCATTACACAATGCTTCAAGTGAACTACAACTTCCTCCATATATATATATATATATATATATATATGTATATATATATTTATTTAATTATGTAATAAACAACACGAGACAATTATTCCATTTACCAAAGGTTTCACGAAGACAGACGAGCTCAACAGAGACATCTGCAATCACTCATCAGAATGAAAATTTAATATGGACGTAAGATATGAATTTAAAATCAAAGAATATTACAATTGAAAGCGAGGCTGATATATAATAAAATAAAATAATCGGAAAAATATACACACTGAAGCAGAACGTAAGGTGATGGGGTAAATATCATCATCATCTTCGTTTACGTCCATTTTCCACACTAGCATGGGTTAGACGGGAGTTATCCCACTTGAGGCAAGATTGGTCGGGTGACCATGTCTCGCTCATATAGGACTTTCTCCGGCTGGATGCCCTTCTTAACACCAACGACATTTAGTGTGGAACTGGGAACTTTTTACCGTGTTACCTACACAGCTACATTACAGCGTGGACTGTGTGTTTTTTTTTTCTCGTGACACCTACACGATCTCGATCTCATTTATCTCATTTATTTGGACTGGATGTTGTGGTACCAACTTTATAGAGAGAGGGTGGTGTTAGTGGGAGGATAGGGTAGTGGATTGGGGGTGTATATTTGGTTAAGAGGTGCCTACTGACTGTAGGTTTCGCTTTGTACATAGGCAAGGCGGGTCTTCTGTATTACTGTGTAGCGCCAAAGATATATATATATATATATATATATATATATATAGACACATACATATATATACCTACCCACACACATATATACATATACTCACACACATACATACACATAAACATACGTACATAGACACACATACATACACACGAGAAACAATTGTAATATGTCCAATAAATTCCTTTTGTCGCAACACTGATTCTCTTTTTTCTGTGATATATATATATACATATAAATGCATACACACACATATGCAAGCGTAAGTATACATAGATACAAACATAAGCACATTTCGGGTTATTAACTTAATATATGTAACCAACTGACCAGACATACGAAAAAGTAACAAACAAAATAGTAAGGTTTAAATACAATCTCACACACGCGCTACTCGTACATAAACACATTGGTGTACAAAAATACAAATAATTACATAAGAGTATGTAAATGGAAGTATATATATATACACACACACATATATACATGTATATATATTTTTCAAATCCACATTTAATAAAAGCGCGTTTTTTTCATTCTTACGACTGAAAGCAGCTTTATTTGCTTTCAAGAAACCACTGGTAAATTAAATAATTATCTTATGTTGTTTATTACATAACTATATATATATATATATAGTTATGTAATAAACAACATAAGGCAATTATTCCATTTACCAGTGGTTTCTTAAAAGCAAAAGATTTTGCTTTCAATCCTCAGAATGAAAAAATCCTGGTCTGTTTATTGAATTTGGATTTTAAAATCCAAATTCAATAAACAGACCAGGATTTATTCATTCTGAGGATTGAAAGCAAAATCTTTTGCTTTTAAGAAACCACTGATAAATGGAATAATTGCCTTATGTTGTTTATTACATTACTATTAAGCTCTGTTACCTACATAGAGCACTCTTTTTTCCTGGACTTTTCCGACGGAATTACTTCATTTATATATATGTATATATATATATATATATATATATATATATATATATATACATATATACACATACATAGACATACATACAAACATAGACGCACACATTTATAAAATCGAAATAGAAAGAAGATAAATAAATTAGACAAAAAATATTGAAATGCAAACAATTATCCGTGCACATATATGTGTATATAAACTTATATAGAATATAGAGATAAGAAATACGGATAAGAAATTAAACATATATACACACGCATATATACACGCGCATATATACACACACATATATAGACACGCACTTACACACACACACATATATATATAGATTTTAATAAACTTCCATTTGTATATATATATATATATATATATATATATATATATATGCACACATAATATACACACATATATACATGCATACACACATGTGTATATATAAAAATGTTTGTATGTATGTCTATGTACGAGTATATATATATATATATCATCATCATTTTACGTCCGCTTTTCCCTGCTTGCCAGGGTTGGACGGGCCCTACTCAGCACAACATCTCTCCACTTGTCACGGTCCTTCGTGATCTCCTCGGTGAGTTTCAGCGATCTGAAGTCTGCTCTCACCACCTCCGCCCACTCCGCCCATGTTTTTCATGGTCTTCCTCTACTGCGTCTTCCTTCTACTGGGATGTCTCAGCACTTCTTTACCCAGCGGTCATCCTCCATCCACATCGAATGTCCATACCATCTCAGTCTTCTGTCCTGCACACCACAACTTATCCCTCTTATACCCAGTTTCTTTCTCAACTCATCTATGCTTGGTCATTCACGCACATTGACATTGCACATCCAATGGAGCATACTAGCTTCATTTCTCTCCAGCCGTCGCATATCCTCTGCAGTTGCTGCCCATGTCTCACTACCATGCATCATCGCGCATCTCACACAGGCATCATATAACCGTCCTCTCGTACGCAGGAGAAACCCTTCTTTGTCAACAGAGGAAGCAGCTCCCTAAACTTCTTCCAACCCGTCCTTATTCTAGATACTATGGCATCGGAACACCCCCTCCTATGCTAATCTGATCACCTAGGTACCGAAAGTTATCAACTACTTCTATAGAACCCACCTGCATTGGAAAAATGAGTCTATTACAATGATTACTACTGCCAACTTTCCCTGCATACATAGTTTTCCCTACCTGTTAGTTTGCCTGCTATCCCACTACATGTCTTGTGTACCCAAGATCTGCATTGCGTACATTTTATGGAATTTATGCCAGTTCCTTTCCTACATATCGAACATGGCCATTTCCCTGATGGAATCAGAGTATTGTCCTCTCTTCTACTTATCAATACTTTTGTTTTAACTGTGTTCACTCTCAGGCCTCTTGATTCCAACTGCTGTTTCTATAGCCAGAATTTATTCTCTAGCTCCTCTACTGATTCTGCTATAAGAACCAGATCATCAGCATAGAGAAGTTCCCATAGACATCCAGTCTTAAACTCCTCTGTTATAGCTTGGAGGACTATAATGAACAAGAGTGGACTGAGGACCGAAACTTGATGTACACCTACTTGTATCTGGAATTCCTCACTAAACTCCATTCCTATTCTCACTTTACTGACAGCAGCCCTGTACATAGCTTGCACTGTCCTCACAAGCCATTCCTCTACACCTAGTTTCCTTAGGGACCACCAAAGGCCTTCTCTAGGTCAACAAAAGCTAAGGCTTATTCTTCTCTAAGAGAGGTTCTCTAAGAACCTCTCTTATATTGCCTCATTAAGAAGAGGGCATCTGTTGTTCTTTTCCGAGGCATAAAACGAAACTGCATCTCATCTAATTTGACCCTTTCTCTAATCAGTTGCGCTAATATTCTCTCTGCCACTTTCATAACCTGATCCTTCAGCTTTATGCCCATATAATTGCTCCTCTCCAGAGCATCCCCTTTACCTTTGTAGCAATTTATGAGAATACTGCTGCACCAGTCTTTGGGTATGACACCACCATATATAGCTTGATTAATGATGCGTGCAACTAGTGTAATGACTACTTCTGATGCCTTCAGCATCTATCCCCGACGGTCCAGCAGCCTTACCATTCTTCATTTCCTTAATTGCCTCTTGTACCCTATGTTCGTCAACCTCTGTCGGGTCTACTGGAGGTAATTCCTCTCTGTCCCATTCGTTCTCTACATTCATCAGTCTCTCATAATGACATTTCCAGGCTTCCTTTTGATCATCATAACACCGGCATCATTCTGGACACATTTATCTCCAACAACATCCTGATTTGTACTGATACACTGCCTTGCAACGCGAAACACCGCACGTCTCTGATCTTCCCGTCGCAGAACATTGGCGAACCTCATACTCTCATTACTGCTATATATATTTTGGTGACAGCCATCTTTGGCTGTGACCTCTTCAGGCAGTCCGAATTGGTGTGGTAGAGATGGGTACACATGTTGTTGAGGTGTTTAACTTCGTCAATACACTGATATGCCCAGTTCCTGGTTGGGTTGTTATTTCTCTGAGGAACTGGAATCATATGAATTCTAACAAACGAATTTCAGCGTCAAAGGACACCCTCTCCTCCCATTGGTCAGTTGTGAGAACATTCCTCAGTCAAAAGTCTATAAAAATTCTTTCTGAGGCGAGGCAATCTGTAGTGGTTGTTTTTGTTATTGTTAAGTACAGCTGACCTCCTCCCTTATGTTGGTGTTGGTGTTGGGGTCAGCTCAAGTCCGGCTGCTGCTATTTTTAGAAGAATTTGTGTGTGTGTGTGTTGGCATCTATCCTATGTATGTATGTATATATATATGTATGTATATATGTATGTATATATATATATATATATATATATATATGTGTGTGTGTGTATATGTACTTGTGTATGTCATCATCATCATCAACGTTTAACGTCCGTGTTCCACGCTTGCATGGGTTTGGACGGGGGTATTCCCACTTGAGGCAAGAGTGATTGTCTTGCTCGCATAGGACTGTCTGGCAGGTTTTCTACAGTTGGATGCCCTTCCTAACACCAACCACATTTACAGTGTGGGTCTGGGAGGTTTTTACTGTGTTGCCTACACGGCCACATTACAGCGTGGACTGTGTGTTTTTTTGTCGTGACACCTACACGATCTCATTTGTTTCGGCCTGGATGGCGTGGCACCAACATAACTTTACATAGAAGGGGGTGGTGTGGATGGGGTGGGGGTGGTGGGACGGGGTGTATTTTGTTAGAGATGCCTACTGGCTGTAGTAGGTTTTACTATGTATTTAGGTAAGGCGGGTCTTCTCTGTTACTGAGTACCGCCAAAGGTCTCGGTCCAGTGACATTGTCTTGGAGAGGTGTAAGTGTGTGAGGTCGGAGTTTATCAGCTCGTCCCAGGTTTTTCTAGGTCTGCCTATTCCGTGGCTACCGTCTATCTTTATTGCCCTGCACTTTGTTATACAGCTATCGACTTTCATGCGCATCACGTGTCCATACCAACGTAGCCTTCTCTCGAGTAAACAACATCTGATCCCTCTTATTTTTAATTTTTTCCTTAGTTCGTTTATGCTTTGCCGTTCACGTATATTACTATTACACATCCAGCGGAGCATGCAAGCTTCGTTCCTCTCTAGTCTGTGTATATCCTCTGCACACAATGACCAGGTCTCACTGCCATGCAACATTGCTGTTCGTATGCAGGCATCATACAACCTGCCTTTCATTTTTAGTGAGAACCCTTTAGCAGCTAATAGTGGTATAAGCTCTCTGAACTTTTTCCAACCAGTTATGTATGTGTATATATATATATTTTTTTTTTTACCTCATATCATAACTTTACGTTCTGCTTCAGTGTGTATATTTTTCCGGTTATTTTATTTTATTTCTTATCTTTATTATATATCAGCCTTGCTTTCAACTGTAATAGCCTTTGTTTTTAAATTTATATCTTACGTCCATATTAAATTTTCATTCTGCTGAGTGATTTCAGACATCTCTGTTGAGCTCATCTGTCTTCGTGAAACCTTTGGTAAATGGAATAATTGTCTTATGTTGTTTATTACATAATTAAATAGCTCTGTAGCATACATAGAGCACTCTCCTTTCCTTTACCCTTCCTACGGAAATACTTTATGTGTATATATATATATATATAAAAACAATGAGCTAAAGACTTCGTTGATATGTAATCAACTGAGTTATGTTTATAACAGATCCGAAGCACACAACTGATAATACGTATCTGGAGTATTATGATAATAATAGTAATAAACAAAAGATATAACTTTATAACATCACTATTTATTTCATTATATATATTTCGGGGATGCAAAAATTTATGTTTGACATAATCAGAGCATGCCTTCTTCAGACAAAATATATGTGAGATCTATAAATTGTTTGATGATATACTTGCAAGAGTAATGATCTGTAAAGAACACTCTTGCGAGTAATCATCAAACAATTCATACATCTCACATGTATTTTGTCTGAAGAAGGCATGCTCTGATTTATGTCAAACATAAATTTTTGTACCCCGAAATATATATAATGAAATAAATAGTGATGTTATAAAGTTATATCTTTCATTTATTACTATTATTATTATATACCAGATAGAAAAATGCGTACAGCAAAAAAAAGTAATATTGTTGGAATAAAAACCTTTAAAAATACAGGACAAGAAACTAAAATAAAACTTTAAAAGAATAGGACAAGAAACTAAGATAAAACTTTAAAGAATTGGACAAGAAATAAAAAATGTTACAATAATATTAGTGGCAAAATTTTTATTGGTAAAAAATCGAGTTCCACATTCATAGGCTCTGGGTTCCACATTCAGAAGTCGTCGTCAGACCGGGGGGATCATTTGATTCTGGTTTGACACCAATTGGGCCATAACCATACCCCTATTTCATAATTCGGCGACACGCCTCATGTGTCATGCATAATGTGAATGGACCCATGGGCCCATGATCACAGATCTTGAGCAGCAACGGACGGTCTTGTCGTCCCGCTCATCCTTGATCTTGACCAACCCGTCCATCTTCTCCTTGCATCTTGTCCTTGAGTTCAAGTCCGGCAGTCCAGATGAATGCGTGCCACAGCTTTCTGGTACAGGAAGGGGGAGCAGGAGGACTGGAGGGATGACGGGACAGAGGGAGGTAAAGATTTACAAAAATATGAAGAAGTAAAAATTTACAATAATATTAGTGGCAACATTTTTTTATTCGTTTCCTGTGCTATGCCCCAGTATCTTCTTGATTAGTGCATAATAATTGTAAATCTTATTATTGTAAATCTTTACTTCTTCATATTTTTTTTCCATTTTTTTTTTCTTTCCTTTTCTCTTCTTTTTCTTTTTTCTTCTTCCACCATCATCCAAATTTTATATAAGCTGCTATCTTAGTATACACACACACACACACACACACACACACACACATATATATATATATATATATATATATATATATGAATATAGACATAGAATATTCGAAAATATTCTGTATGTTTATAATAAACATTTTGAAGACCTAATCGCTATAGAATAGAATACGTCACGTATTACAATTAGATTCTCGATAAAAGCAAGGGAAGTAATCTACGCGTTTCATTCTTGTTAGAAATCATCAGGACTACATATCCAGTGCTTTTATCGAGAATGACACAGCTAGAGACTTATAGAATACTTAGCTGTGTACAGGAACTGGTTTGAAAGAGCGGTTGCCGGTCCGGCAGAAATTAGAAATTGGAATAAATGCTCTGAAATAGCGATATATATGTGAATATAGACATAGAATATTCGAAAATATTCTGTATGTTTATAATAAACATTTTGAAGACCTAATCGCTATAGAATAGAATACGTCACGTATTACAATTAGATTCTCGATAAAAGCAAGGGAAGTAATCTACGCGTTTCATTCTTGTTAGAAATCATCAGGACTACATATCCAGTGCTTTTATCGAGAATGACACAGCTAGAGACTTATAGAATACTTAGCTGTGTACAGGAACTGGTTTGAAAGAGCGGTTGCCGGTCCGGCAGAAATTAGAAATTGGAATAAATGCTCTGAAATAGCGATATATATGTGAATATAGACATAGAATATTCGAAAATATTCTGTATGTTTATAATAAACATTTTGAAGACCTAATCGCTATAGAATAGAATACATCACGTATTACAATTAGATTCTCGATAAAAGCAAGGGAAGTAATCTACGCGTTTCATTCTTGTTAGAAATCATCAGGACTACATATCCAGTGCTTTTATCGAGAATGACACAGCTAGAGACTTATAGAATACTTAGCTGTGTACAGGAACTGGTTTGAAAGAGCGGTTGCCGGTCCGGCAGAAATTAGAAATTGGAATAAATGCTCTGAAATAGCGATATATATGTGAATATAGACATAGAATATTCGAAAATATTCTGTATGTTTATAATAAACATTTTGAAGACCTAATCGCTATAGAATAGATATATATATATATATATATAATTGTTTAACATCTATTTTCCATGCTAGCATGGGTTATATATATATACACACACACACATACATTTGTGTGAATGTGACTATTCATATCCTTCTGAATTTGTATTCATCATTCAAAATTACACAAACTATTAGATTTATTTCGATGAGAAGGAAAAACACCATTTTTTTCCATGACCTAATATGAATATTCATATTGCTAATTACCAAGTTCATTAACTTTTCCACTCATTTAAGTGATCATCTCTTTCATTATACGATCTTCAGCTGCCTATATTTTTTACTGTCACAAATCCTAATTATAATTTTTGTCAGTGAATACCTCTAGCATGAACTACTTTTTTCAAGTCTGGCAGTCCAGATGAATGCGTGCCACAGCTTTCTGATACAGGAAGGGGGGAGCAGGAGGACTGGAGGGATGACGGGACAGAGGGAGGGAGGACCGGTGGTTTGAGGGAGGTGTCGTAGTCGGTGGTCAGTCGACATCTTGTCCTGGTCATCTTCTCCATCTTCGTCTGGTGTTGCGGGACCAGAAGTGCATTTTTGGAGGAGACCTGCATCGGCCAATTCTTCTTGCACTGGTCATTCTGACGGAGCAGAACTGCTCAGCCAACCAACCCCAACCAGAACCAACCACTCAGGGGCAATGCACAATGAGAGCATGACAATTATTATGCACTAATCAAGAAGATACTGGGGCATAGCACAGGAAACGAATAAAAAAATGTTGCCACTAATATTATTGTAAATTTTTTTATTTCTTGTCCAATTCTTTAAAGTTTTATCTTAGTTTCTTGTCCTATTCTTTTAAAGTTTTATTTTAGTTTCTTGTCCTGTATTTTTAAAGGTTTATATTCCAACAATATTACTTTTTTTTTGCTGTACGCATTTTTCTATCTGGTCTACTATTTTTTAAGGCAATGCAAGCAACAACTATCTAATAATTAAAAGATCATAGTGAATTACTGACAAGTGATTGACATTTTAAAGTTCTTTTGAGTATAATTGCAATCTAGTTGAGGCAACTGGCTTAATGACAAAGCTAGTAAATCATGAATGCATTTGAGATGATTAGTACATAATAGTGAATTGGTGAAATTTGTGCATTTCAATGGTGTTACGGATAAAAACTGATACTGCTGTCTATGACCTTTATATAGGATTGTCATGTTTCTCTGTATCTGCAATGTGGGTATACAAAATAAGAATTATGATATTAACTTTTATTTAAAATCCCCCAAAATGCTGTGCATGAAAACTTCAAAAAGTAATTCTATTTCTATTGATGACCTCTTAGTTGCTCATACTAATTTTGTAAAAGATTTCAAGCCAATAATCAGAATGATCTGGTATAATTTTTATGCAGATAAATGACTAATTAGTATAAAGGGCCATCCAGATATCATGTGGACACCGCAAACCAAAAATGGTCACATGATATCTGGATGGCTCCTAAGCATCCCCTCCACATGGCGGGGACATGGGTCATCATCGTGGAGCACTCACCTATTTTTAAAATATTAGACTATGATAAATGAATTTAGTTAAAAATACAATTTGAAATATATTAGATTACCTCCCCTTGTAATTACCTCGTAATTACCTCCCCTAGCGTCACGCTTACTACTCACTCACTTGAACACACGATTTATCAGCAAACTTTGATTATAAACTTTTTCCCGCTGGACCAAATTTCTAGATTTTTAAGCCAAAAGATGCGTAATGATCTACTGTTCATGCTCATATAAGTTTTATCTCAGTTAAATAAAGTAGAGCCGCGCTGTACTGTCGTAAACAGACGATTGCCAACGAAAACACGACCACAACAATATTACTAAACGGACTACCGTCCGTTTAGGATTAACTTATTAAGGTTAACTTTTCCTTTCATCCTTATGGGGTCGATAAAATAAAGTACCAGTAATACACTGGGTATTTGCTGGCCTTGTGCCAAAAGTAGAAACAATTATTATATATATATATATATATACATATACACACACACACACAATGTATATATATATATATATATATATATATATGCAGCTGTAGAAATCAAGCCAGAATCAGTTCCCGTATGAGCAAGTCAAGTTCAGCCGACTGGACACTGCCCACAACAGGACAACCTGCCTAACCCATGCTAGAGTGGAAGAATGGACGTAAAACGGTGATGATGATGATGATGATGATATAACTGAATATAAACGTACATACATACATATATACACATCCACACACACATACATACACATCCACACATACACACACACACACACTCACACACACACACACACACACACACACACACACACACACACACACACACACACACACACACACACACACATACATATGTATATGGAATGAGATATGAATGTGTGCGTTTATAAAAATGTTAGATCTACTGACAATCTATGCCGATATGAAATGAAACATTTAAGGGAAGTTTCTTCCTACTTTCATACCTATTTACTGCTCTAATTGGTTCTCAAATCAATGAAATTATCTGCTGGGCAATTGAATTACAAAACACTGTTCCACTAATAACTGCTTAAAAAGCTTTTAGATGTTTGCATTGCTTTTACCGACATAGTTTTCTATATTCCTTTATCTAAATTGGTCAGCATGTATTTAATAAATACTAATGAATATAAATATAAAATGATTCTATAATGAAAGACCTTTGAATTTCTTTTATATTAGACATCATATCTCTAAAACGTCTTTATATCTTATTTCTTGATGTATTCAGTAGGTGTTGTTATGAAATGATTTATATTTTTTTTTTAGAAGAAAACTATGATACCATTACTGAGATGAAAAATATTCTGTAGAGGCTTTACAATTTAGTTGTAGAATCTAATGTAGTGCCAATTATGACGTTTTATTAGCAAATTTAAAATTATCTCATAGAAAATATTTTATGTCATTTGAATTCAGAAATATTTGTTGTTACCTTAAACAACTAAACCTTGGGAAAAATCTTTCAACAATAGAGAGAAATATTTTATTGAACTTCACAAATATTGAATGGTTTGAAAGAAAAGGAATTTGAGATTTAAAAAAAATAGTAATATACATTGTTTTTGTTTTGAAATACAAGATTGCAAATATAAATGTTTTTAATTAGTTGCTTCTTTTGTTATATTTAATTACAAATACTTTTCAGAATAATTGTTGTTATTGGGGTTTTATCTTCAATGAAATGTAACACAGTTATTATTCTTTAGAAAAACTCACAAAGTATGTAATGGCAATAGTTTAACGCTGTTAGAAATATGATGTTCCAATATCAAAAACAAGAATAACAACTGAAATGTTTGAAGTTGTTTTTAGGTTAAATGGTTTTCATTCTTATCTACTAAAACTATATCTTCACCACTACCATCGCCATCACTATAATCGTCATCATTTCTTTAACACTTCAAGTGCAGTCATACTCAGTTATAGCAAATTTTTCTTCTGGCTTTAAAACATAATTTTGTTTTCATCTGTAGAACAAAGATGTTTTTGAAATAGAAACAACTTACTTGAACATAACATTGTTTTTCCACTTAAAAAATTCTTCAACCTACTCACAATATGAAAAGCAACCCACGAAGACAATAATCAAACTTTATGGCTTATATATGGGCATGTTTTAATCTGTGTCATATATATATCATCATGATTTTACATCCACTTTATATGCTGGCAAGAGTTGGACAGGTAGACAATAATAAAATGACTGCATGATTAGAGGTGTTTTATTTGTATGAAATCATCAGGATGATTATATATGAATGAAGCAGTTCTAGTTTTATAGAAGTAATTTCTCTATGAAATGAATATGCTTATCCCCTACTAGCATATTGAGTATGTGGTGGAATGACAAGGTAGAAAGATTAGCCTGATGCATCAGATATACAAAGGAAGTGAGCACAAAGAGCACACAGTGAAATAGATTCCCTCAGCTGTCAGGGGGCTCCCTAGAAGTTGTTGACAGCTTTTGCTTCCTAGATGATCAAATTAACAGTGGGGGGGGGGGGGGGCACTCAAAGTGTGATAGCTAGGATAAGAACAGACTGGAAGAAGCTTAGAGATCTATTACCACTGCTAACAACAAAATGCTTTTCTCTCAGAGTGAAGGGTAGACTGTATGATGCCTGTGTGTGAACTGCAATGTTATATGGCAGTGAGATATGGGCCTTGTCTACAGAAGACCTGCAGAGGCTAGAAAGCAACAAGTTGAGTATGCTCCAATGGATGTGTAATGTTTGTGTACATGAGAACTAACATGGATGTGTAATGTGTTGTGGATGCAGTTGAATATGTTGGAGACAAGTACTTTCCTCTTTGGTGAGGCCCTGATTAACTTTTTCAAATTTCATTTGAAGAGGAAAATCAGAGTGGAGAGGAAAGTGCAGCCTTCAAACCAGTTTGTTGAAAGGTCGATGAGAGTGGAGAGCATGGTCTGAGTATGTGCCTGCAGTTTGGAAGAGGAAAACCTGGAAGAAGCACTTGCTCTGGCAGTCAGTAAAACGATGATGATGATGACAGTGGCTTGGCAGTTAATTTAAATCCTGCCAAGGTTAACTTTGCCTTTCATCCTTATGAGGTCAATAAAATAAAGAACCAGTAATGCAGTGGGGTCGATTTAATCAACTTTCTTCTCCTCCTCCAAATTGTGGGCCTTGTGCCTTAAACAGAAACCATTACTTTGCCTTTCATCCTTACGGGGTCGATAAAATAAAGTACCAGTAATACACTAGGTAATTGCTGGCCTTGTGCCAAAAGTAGAAACAATTATTATTATACTGCACAAAGTGGAGACGTTGAGGGGGTGGGGTCCTGCGCGAACTAGGATGCGGACGATGTCACCGTAATGGTGTCGAACGCCAAACACATCGAGGCGATCGGCACTACACTAAGAGAATACGAAGCGGTGACAGGAGCAATGATCAACCAGGGAAAGTCAGTGGGTCTGCAGCTCGGCACCTGGAGAGGCGGGTCCATGCCGTCCAACAGCGTTGTCGGGCGCTGGACGGACGAACCGGTTAAATTGATAGAGGTCTGGTTCGGTCCGAACCTCCAGACGGACAAAAACTGGGATGAGGTGACGAGCAGGGTGGCTCCTCTCACCCAGAAATGGGCGGAGAGGAAGCTATCCCTGAAAGGTCGAGCGGAGGTGGCTAACGTGTACATCGCGTCCGTCATCTACTACCGCCTGACCGTCGTACCTTGTCCTAAGCCCCACCTGATTGCGCTAGAGCGTTTGCTCTTTCGCTTTTTGTGGAAGGGACGCGCTCCGATGGTCAGGCGGTCCATCTGCTGTCAACACCCGCTACATGGAGGGTTGAGCATGCCGTGGCTGATGATGCGCAGACACGCGCTCAGGCTACGACATCTCCACCTCCTCCTCGACGGTGATCAGGTGTGGTCGACGTTTGTTAGACGCATCTTTCTCCAGCTCATCTCCTTGACGGAGCTGCAGTCCTGGGTCAAGCGAAGACCGAGAGGGAACACTTGGAGACTGGAATGTCTTCAGGCGCTCACAGCCCTCGACCAATCGGGCAATGTGATTGGTGGAAACTCCACCTTGGCGTTCTATAGAGGATTAGTGGAGGGGAAGAGCGACGATGTACTTGGGGAAACTCTAGGCATTGACGAAAATCAACTAGCCAATCTCTTCAGAAGAACTTTCGAGCCGGGGCCTATGGACAACTTCCCAAAATCCCTGGCCTGGCAGTGTTACCGAGGAGCTTTGCCAGTTCCGGATAAACTCTACAGGCATGGAGGTGCCGTAAGCCGGGCATGTCCGAGATGCGTGCAGGGCAACGAAACCGTCCTGCATGCACTCGTCCAGTGTCCGAACATTGCTGACTTGTGGGTTTATGTCGAACACCTGCTGTCGCATGTAGGATGGATCCAGCTATCAGCTGAGTCCATCGTGAGGATTGCCTTTCCCTCTTCCTTTAGCCGGGAAGGGCAGGCAGTTTTTATCTGTCTGGTGGCCATGGCGAAAGAGATAGTATGGTGGACATGTTTGAAAGGGCTGAAGATGAGCACTTACCTCTTCGGTGATGCCCTGATTAACTTTTTCAAATTTCATTTGAAAAGGAAAATCAGGGTAGAGAGGGAAGTGCTCTCTTCCCAGCATTTTGTTGAAAGATGGGTGAGAGAAGCAAGAATGGCCCGAGTGAATGGGCCTACTCTGAGTATGTGTCTGTAAATTAAAGGTGGAAAACTGGGAGAGGGCACTTGCCCTAGTGGTCAGGGTCACTGTGGCTTTTTAATGGGCTTTCTCCACGAATGTCCCTTGGAAGTCTCCCCCGTATTGGGGAATTTTTCATTGTTATTTTTTTGTAACATCCTCTGTTTTTGTTTTTTACATGCAGAAATGCCCATTTGTACCGTCCTGTACTTTCCTTAATGTCTACTTTATGTAAACCCTGGTGGTTAATAAAGAAAGCATTATTATTATTATTGTTATTATTATTATTATTATTATTATTTGCAGCTTTTCTGCTAGGTAATGAAAGTGTACAGAAACTGTCTGATATCAAGATGTTAGTGTCACAGTTATACAGCTCGCTTAACATTGAACAATACCAATTAGAAAGGGAGAATGATTTGCTACAGAGGTTAGAAGATCTTAAACTTCAACTTGAACCATTAGAAAAGGTAAGATGACTTCTTTACTTCTTCATATTTTTTTTCCATTTTTTTTCTTTCCTTTTCTCTTCTTTTTCTTTTTTCTTCTTCCACCATCATCCAAATTTTATATAAGCTGCTATCTTAGTATACACACACACACACACACATATATATATATATATATATATATATATATATATATATATAATTGTTTAACATCTATTTTCCATGCTAGCATGGGTTATATATATATATACACACACACACATACATTTGTGTGAATGTGACTATTCATATCCTTCTGAATTTGTATTCATCATTCAAAATTACACAAACTATTAGATTTATTTCGATGAGAAGGAAAAACACCATTTTTTTCCTTGACCTAATATGAATATTCATATTGCTAATTACCAAGTTCATTAACTTTTCCACTCATTTAAGTGATCATCTCTTTCATTATACGATCTTCAGCTACCTATATTTTTTACTGTCACAAATCCTAATTATAATTTTTGTCAGTAAATACCTCTAGCATGAACTACTTTTTTCCATCTTAACCCTTTCCTTACCATATTTCTAATGAAAAACACTGCCTATAGTTTCCAAATCATTTTTTGAAATAGTCCAGAAATGTCGGGTTTTAGTAATATAACAAACTATCTCCTTTTTAAGGTGGTGTTTGGAACATAACTTAACAAAGGTTCTCTCATAAAATTATGACAGAAGTTTTTTTTTTTACATAAATATAAACACTTTAGAATAAACAGTTTTGTATTGTAGAACTTAGAACAGGCAATTTGGTAGCAAAAAAAAGGTGGGGAGAATGTTAGTAGTGAAACTCTAAGGATGATAAAAAGGAGTAAAATATAATGATGAGGTCTAAGCCCAAATCCTTGTCCTAACCTGTCTAAACTGTAAATTTAGACTCCTGTCCTGCTGTCTATTATAGCCTGCATTAATCCACTTTTAACTTATTCACTAATGTATTCTCTTTAGACTTTAAATTTTACCATAGACCCAGATGTAGGGTAAAGACCCCCTTCGGTCAGTAATAACCATAGGATTTGCACCTAGAAAGTTCTCCTCTGAGGTACAAGTCCAGGCAAGGTTGACTGTAAAGGACCAGCTGTCACCAATGCATAATGGTCTCGCCTATCCACACCATCAATGTTGTCCAAGAGAAAGGCAATGGCTGATACACTTTGGCACCAATGATGTCACAACTCATTTCTACAACTGAGCGAAGTGGAGCAACGTGAAAATAAAGTATCTTCTTGCTCAAGGACACAACGCATCACCCAATCTGAAAATCAAACTCACAATTTCATGATTGCAAGCCCAACGCTCTAACCACTAAGCCATGTGCCTTCATAGACATAACTGACAGGTTAAAAAGGATGCCATAGCCTAGAGTTGCCTTGTGAGGGAAATTAGGTAGTTGGAAACTAAGTGAATCCCCATTGTATTGATTGTACCTGTAATTCAAAGGATCAGCCTTGTCACATATTGTCACACTGATTTGGCTTGGGAATCAGAAAATAGTTTAACACTTGATGTGGTGTGGTAAATAAATATATACATATACAGCAGGTCTGAACACGAACCAAACTCTCACTGCCTCCATCACTCCCACTCTCCCCCATCTCTCATTATTATAAGCAAATGGGCGCTCACGTGTTGGCTGCCCTGTGGCACTGGCGGACAGAATAGAGAAGGCGTTTCCCCGGAGGATGGTGAGGGAGACGTGTTGAAAGAACCATTCCAGTTCACGAGGCTCACACCTGCTGGTAGCCAACTGTTTGCCGATGATGGTGAGTAGGGAGGTAGTCCTAGAGACAAGGACACCAGAAGTCTCCACTGCTATGAGCTCGATCGCAAACATGTGTTAACGGTTCAAGTGTTTATGGAATACTCAACCACTTATACTATATTACAAGATGTAATGTTCCTGTAATTCAAAGGTCCAATATTGTATCAGCCAGTACAACCTATAAGGTAGTTTGAGATAGGAAGGGTATCCAACCATAGAAACCCATGCCACCATGACAAATATGGAATGTAATAAATATAGATGAGCTCCTTCAACCTGTCTGGACTTATACCATAACAGCTGGTGTCCAATCTGTGCCACCATGGAAAGCAGACATAAAATTATGATCGTGATGATGATGATATATATATATGTGTGTGCGTGTGTGCCTATATGTGTGTGTGTGTGTGTGTGCGAGTATATGTATGTGTATGAGTAACTGTAATGCGCTTCAACTGAAATGAAAGTGTTATTTCATGTATAGAGCCATAAATATTAAATGACTCTAGAGTGCTACTTATTATATAAACCTGTTTACGTATTTCACCACTGTCTCTGCTTTATTCCAGTTGGTTTTTACTCTCACTTTTACTGCTGACTGCAGTAGGCCCTCATATATCATCATCATCATCATAATTAGAACCACCATCATCGTCACAATCATCTGCATCCTCTTTGTATTTATCATCATCATCATAATCATAATTATCGACATCATAATTATCGACATCATTATCGCCACCATCATTGTCTTCATTGCCACCGTCATCATCATCATCACCACCACCATCATTTTTACATCGTTTCCATACTGGTATGACTTTTTGAGGCAATATTTTACAGCCCGATGCCCCTCTTGATACTATTCCTTTTAGTTGTCCCTTAAAACAAACAGAGATATAATGAACCTATAATGAAAAAAAAAACAAATTGAGATTATCCAAGCAGTTAATAGATAAAAACTCCCTCTATAGGTATTTATCATCCAAAATCAAGTATAGATATATTTGTTTGTACAGTATATAATTGAAACAAAGATATTATATATAAGACATGAAATTTACATCTGTATATATATTATTATCATTTAATATCCACTTTTCCATGCTATTGTGGGTTTGATGAGTTTTCCTGTTGTGACCCTGTCTTGCTCATACATAACTGTTTCTGGCTTGGTTTCTACAGTTGGATGCCTTGGGGCAACTTGCCGACCACAATTACAGCATGGACTAGATGTTATTTTATTTTGGTACCAAAACAACCACCTGACCAAATTGGATTGAGTACATTTTCATTGTGCCACCAACACAACCACCTTATAGGGTGGGGCTGTGTGCTTTTTGTTGTCACCAACACAAACACTTTACAGGATGGACTGGGTGCTTATTTGTAGTGTCGCCAACATAACCACTTTACAGAGTGAACTGGGTGTTCTTTTGTCATGCCACCTGCACGAGCACTTTACATGGTGGAATAGAAGCTTTTGTTGTGTCACCAGCATGACCATGTTATAGGGTCAACTGGGAGCTTTTAGCCATTTCAATATCATTGAGAGTGTGTCCAGCTTTCGATGTTTGTATGCATGGATTAGATAAAAGGTGCATCAGATGTGGAATGCGGTGCATGTATGAAGGATGTGGATTGGAGAAGGAGGTCTAAGGTGGGGTACTTAGCTGTAGATCGGTGAAGTATTAAGACGTTGGAGGTGTATGGATGGGAGAGGGAGAGAGAAGATTTGGTGCACATTAATGTCTTCTGATCTTTGCTTCATCCTGTGCACATGGGGGCAGGTCTTCTGCAGTACTGCATATCATCATATATAAACACTCAGACAACACTGTAAAGTGGTCATGTAGGTGACATGACAAAAAACACCCAGTCCACACTGTAAAGTGGTCATGTCATGTAGGTGTCACTGCAAAAAGCACCCAGTATAAACTGTAAATGTGGTTGGTGTTAGGAAGGGCATCCAGCTGTAGAAACCAGGCCAAATCCTGTCCTGTATAAGTAAGTTATTGGACCTGGCTTGTCTCAAAATGAGGCAACTCGTCTAACCCATGCTAGCGTGGAAAATGGACATTAAACAGTGATGACGATATTTGTGTGTGTGTGAGTTAAAACTCTATAGATATATTTTGTAGTATAGTATTTATAAAAGACAGTATGTTTACATCTGTCTATATATACAATGTTGGCTCAAAGTCTATAGAGATATTTTGTAGTAGAGTATTGAAACAAAACACTGTTAACATATAAGTGTTGTATTAATTATATTTTATTATCATATAAACGAAGACATGATCAACTTGTGGCTATTTTAATTAAATCACTATACAGCCTTTAGTTAATATTTCCTGTTAGATTGGATTTGCACATCTCTCAGATAAGCTGCAGCACAGGAAAATAGCATTTCAACAGTATTACTAGTGTAAAGAGTAAAACAATGATTGGTATTATTTATAATAAATTAGAAAGACAAGTTAAATTTCAAACACTTACTTTCCTACTCATAAAATAATTTTTTTTATATATTTTTTATTCAGTAAGGCAAATTCTATTTCATTACAAGAGTAATTTCCTACTATATAATTTATTATATATAATACCACTCATTCCTTTACTCTCTCTCTAAAACTGATATGTTTCTCCATTTTACTGTGTCGTTTGTTTTGTTATTTCTGTTTGCCTTTTGTATACATACGCACACACACACACATTTATATATACATATATATATATATATATATACAGTCCACGCTGTAATGTGGTCATGTAGGTAACACGGTAAAAAACTCCCAGTCCACACTGTAAATGTGGTTGGTGTTAGGAAGGGCATCCAGCTGTAGAAAACCTGCCAGATAGTCCTATACGAGCGAGACATGGTCACCCAACCAATCTTGCCTCAAATGGGACAATTCCCGTCTAACCCATGCTAGCGTGGAAGATAGATGTTAAATGATGATGATGATGATGATGTTGATATATATATATGTGTGTGTGTGTGTTTCATTGGTTGGACCAACTTTTCAACCTGTTATGTGTATATATATATATATATATTTATATATATATAAATAAATCAAAATGGAGGCAGTAAAAACCAGTTAGACCATTACTCACCAGAGGACTTGATACTTGGGGTAGTAGAGTGTGGTAATACAAAGAAGTAGTCCCAAACTAGCTGTTGAAACGGCAGGAGCTCAGCCATCGAGGTCCCGACTCCTTCATATATATGTGTATGTGTGTACGTATGTATATATATATATATATATATATATATATATATACACACACACACACACACACACACACACTTCCATCAACAACGCAACACCCACATGTGTACACATCATAATTCACCCCACTTACCACTTACACACAACTGCCAACTGCACATTGCCCAACTCACTCTGACCCACATGCCCACACACTGGACCACCACCCAACCCACCACTGCTGCTCCTCCCCCACCGTGTCCTTTTTGTTTTAGTTTTATTTTCTTTCTAATTTTATTTCAACAAACATTTTTATTTTTTACTTTTTTATTTTCTTTGCACATATCCTTTTGTATTTTTCTTGATGAAGGGCAAATGCCCAATATGTTGACTATGTAACTCACTCTTCTTCCTCCAAGTGTGAAACTAATAACAATTTCATGTTATTGCATTCTCTTAGTTGTTTGTTTATTTTTTTTGGGGGGGGGGTCCTTGATTTATACATATATATATATATATATATATATATATATATATATATTTACATACACACACACTATTTTGTCCTTCACAGGTAAAGAGAGACCTAGAAATCCGTGCACAGAGAAGAACAAACATCCTATCTTGGCTTGGGCTTGGGATGATGGGATTACAGTTTGGGATCCTTGCTCGTCTGACTTGGTGGGAATATTCCTGGGATATCATGGAACCTGTCACCTATTTTGTTACCTATGGAACTACAATGGCCATGTATGCTTATTTTGTTGTTACTAAACAGGTAAAGATTCACCACTTATAAAAATCTATTTCACTTTTCTTATTATTAATATATTAGAAACAATTATCATTGTCATTAATAAGGGTTGTAGTGGAGGCATGTGGCCTAGTGGTAAGGGTGTTGGACTTAAGATCATAAGGTTGTGGGTTTGATTCCTGGACTGAGTTGTGTGTTGTGTTCTTGAGCAAAAACACTTCATTTCATGTTGCTCTAGTATACTCACAGGCAGTATCGGTTGAGTGTCTGACAACATACTTTATGGCATAGTTACATGTTCCGAGTTCAAATCCGGCCGAGGTTAGTTTTGCCTTTTATTCTTATGGGGTTGATAAAATAAAGCACTAGTAATGCACTTGGGTCGATTTAATCAACTTTTCCCTTCCCAAAAATTCTTGGCCTTGTGTCTAAAGTAGAAACCAATATTAAGGGCAGTGGATTGGCAGTGTCGGTAGAGCGTTGGACAACATGGTCACCTCCCACATTCTGAAGGTCCTTATATTTAGACAGTTTTTCTATGCTCAATCACCAACTACTTTGTAGTGAGTAGATTTTATTGTAGTACCAACACTAGAGAGTTGTCTTATCTCATGCAAGATTTAAAAGTCCTCTTCATTCTATGTAATCACTGTCCTTTCGAGGGAAGTGATGTCCAAAAGTTGAAAGAGGAGAGTATCATTTGAGTGTGAAGGAAGGAAATAGTGGGATAAGGGAATAGGAAAGGAACAGTGGTAGCTACACCATTATCATCATTTTACTAACTCTCAGGTCCCCAATAGTAGGAGTGGGTGGAAAATTGGTAAGTTTTCTAAATTGTCTTCCTTGATTTTTTTTAGAAACCTGAATTAATTGGTTAGTTTATATATTGAGACACTAACCTATCCTGTTTATTTTATAATATATGGGATTTCTTGTAATGTACTTTTTTTGTCAGGTTTTTTTAATGTCTAAAGAAAATTAATTATCGCAGGAATGCTACCACTTAAAATAAACTTTTGCCAAAGATAGATTAGCAAAATTAAATGAGTGTGGGTGGGGTGGGGGTATGCGATTGTTTGAGACCTGAGAATACATTTTCCATGCTAGCATGAGTTGGATGTGTTGTCAGAATTCGAGACAGACTGGAGAACACCGTTTTGCTCATACCCTTATATATTGTAGCATGGTTTCTACAGCTTCTAATGCCTTTCCTAATACCAGTATATACTGGGTTCATCTTATCATAGCTCTACCACTTTACAGAATGTACTGAGTGCATTTTATCATGGCACCAGCACTACCACTTTACAGAGTGTCCTGAGTGCATCTTATCATAGCACCAGCACTTGAGTTTTACGCATGCTCAGCTAGACTAAATAATCCTTTCTACCTGGCATTGTCTCTGTTTGATTGCCAAATACTTTAGAGTCTACTAGGTTTTCAGTACTCCTCATATGTAAAGAGTCCTCTCTACTCTATTTTATTTTGGTCATTCTAGGGGAAGAGCAGCAGCTTCATGTTATCTGTTGATATATCATATTCTTATGTGTCTTCTCTTCTATTTCCAGGAGTATAATTTCCTTGAAGTGAAAGACCGACAATATCTGCTGAGTTTCTACAAAAATGCTGAGAAAAAACGCCTGGACGTGCACAAGTATAACCACTTACGAGATGCTATATCTCAGGTGGAATACGATCTACTCCGATTACGTGATCCTCTTCAATTACAGCTGCCTATAGGTCACATACAGAGGCAAAAGTCCTGAGACTGGCTTTGATTTCACAGCCCCCCCCCCCTCACTGCGACTACTGCTACTGTGTTAATGTTCATGGACTACTACTACTTGAATACTACTACTACTACTTGAATACTACTACTACTACTTCAACTACTACTACTACTTATGGTGTTGGCCACCACAGTTGCGATTCACTCTGACTTTGCTTCAACTAACTAATTCATTCATTTGTGGTACTTTTTACTCAACCTTTTTTATAGTAAAACATCTCTTTGTATATTAACTGTAGCATTTTGTTGCCAGTGGTTTACCTCAATCACACAGATAAAATATATCTTCTTATTTTGTTACTAATATATCTACAATCTTGATTGGTCAAAATTAAATAATAATAATAATAATAATAATAGCCTTCTAATCAAAGTATCGGTCCCTACAGATGATAATATATCTCCCAAAGAAATAGAGAAATTATCCAAATACAAAGATCTAGAAATAGTGATAACCTGAATGTGGAGATGAAAACAGAAATAATTCCTATAAGCACACAGGTATATAATATGCAGAAAATTATTGTGTACAGTGCTTGGGTGCACTATAACTAATCAAAGGTGCATGTATAGTACATAGAATAATGTACAAAAGTCAGGAAAGTGAACAGTGTATGAGTCATGATACACACCATACACACACACGTGTGTGTATGAAATAATATAAATAATATAACCAAAATACTGGGACTTAAAAATATATACAACATATAGAAAATAAGCACTGCTCACACATTACAAAGAGTACTTTCGATACAATAAAACAGCAACATCAAACACATAACACCGTACATATCCAAGGTGCATAGAGCCATGCTTGTTAGTGCAGTAATGGCACTCAATGGAAATAAGACTAATGATGGTAATAATAAAGTTATATCAATAGTATTTGGTGCCATTGGCTCCATTCCTAACAAGCTCACAGCACATATCAGTGAGCTAAATATAACACCTAGCATTGTGTCTCTAGAGAAATCAGCACTCCTTGGAACTGCCAACAACCTGCAGTAAGTTATTCTCTTCCCAAGGCCCTTGGAGAGCACCTAGAATATGCCCAGGTTAAGACCTTAAATACTCTTAATAGAATAATGATGATATGATAATAATTATTATTATTATATTATATTTATTATTTTCGGGATCGATAAATAAAGTACCAGTAATGCACTGGTGTCGATTTACTCGATTTTCCCTTCCCCAAAAATTGCTGGCCTTGTGTCTATAGTAGAAACAATTATTATTATTATTAACTATAATTGAACAAATTAAAGAATCTCAAAGGACTCTTGGTCATTGTATATGACTCAATCTTGAGATTGTAATAATGGCACAAGATTTATCTGTTATATAGAAAATAATAATAGTGATATTAATACTACAACTACTACCAATAATAATAATGGTAATAATAATGATGGTAATGATAATTATAATGAAATGGAAATGCGGAAAAGTGAAGCTTTTTGTGAAGGATGAAAACAAAAAGAAAAGCGTTGAAATAAAAGTGAAACTCACCTCTCATTGGTTCAAACAAATCCCCTCCTCTCTTTTTCTTGTCTCGCTTTCTACCTCCCACTCCTCCCTCTCCTCTCTACCTTCCCTTCTTCCCCCCCCCCCCCCCCCTTTCCGACATCCAGGCTGTTGTGATGATAAACTTACATTGCTTTCTTTAAACAATTTTAAATATTGTAAATCTTTTTAATTAGTTTTATTTAAAATTGAGTTTTTTTATTTTATTTCTCTTTCTTTGAAAAAACCTAGTGTTTGTGTAACTGAAGTGTTTGTTTACAAACCTCTTTGAAATGAAATTTCCCTTTTTCACAAACAAATAATTTTACCCCTGCTAATTAGAGAAACACAGCTAATTGGCAATCATTAGGTGGGTGGGATGGAATGCTTTGAGATTTCCATTCCAGCTCTTTGCTCTGTGAGTTCAAATTCTACCTTGGCCAACTTTCAGGGTTGATAAAAAAAAGTACCAGTTCAATATTGGAGAGTTAATCTCTCTCTCCTCTGTCTTACTTTCTTAGAAAGAAAGTGGTTGTGGTTAAACCTGGAGAGGGATGCTGCTGCTAGGTTTATAAACTACTCAAGACACTGCCACAATGGTACCCCTACTACTCCATTAGAAGGTATGTTTAGTTATTAAGAATCAGAAGTAAGAGGGATAACTGAAACTTATAGAACCTATTTATGTTTCAAGGCTTTTGTTTTATCTCTTTGTTATTTTCAACTAAAATATAAACAGCAGCTTGTTCAATGCATAATAAAGAAATAAGTATATTTAACTTGACCCAATCTTAATTAGTCTATTTTAATGTCCTCTTTTATATTTTTTATAGTTATTTTAACTAAATTCTAAATAAGAATATGTTTATACTAGATCAGTGTATGATAATTTTTTCAAATCACATATTTAACTAATATTTTGGGGGTTTTTCTGAACATAAGTCTTATATATTGCTTCCCTACTCCATTAACCTTTTTCTTTCTACCTAACATCTACCTTATATTTTTCTGCTTCATTAACCCCTTTGATATCAACCCAAACAAAACCAAATGTTTTAATTTCAAATCTTTCAACATTGATATAAAAAATCTTCTAAGTTATGTTACAAATGCCATCTTAATGAAATAATTAATAACTTCTGTAAATTCAGAAAGATTCTTCAATAACCCTTTTGATACCAACCAAAACCACTTATTTTAAAGGGTTCTCATTTAAATTAAAATCTTCTAACATAATTTTATTTAAGGTACTATCTTAATGAAATAATTGATAGTTATAGTAAATAGGATTCTTCATTAATTAATTGACATTCAATCATAAAAGTTTTAACTATTTCTCTCTACCCAACATCTACTTTGTGCCCTACTACAACACTATATACATCTCTACAAAATCTTAACCCCACTAGTTTGTTATTGGTGTTGAAATCTTGCTTTTTATACCTTCATTTCATTTAACATATTACTAACTACTAATACTAATATGAACTATAACTATAACATGTTTACTGTTTTATTGCTTACCTTATAGTTAGGCTGTGAATTAGCAGAGTTGGTTTAAATGTCATGCAGCAGTAGTTGTTCTGGCTCTCTGAACTTTGAGTTCAAATCCCACTTAAATCAACTTTGCCGTTCATCCTTATAGAGTTGATAAAGTACTGGTCCAGGATGGCAAATTGGCCAAGTTGTTAGAGTATTGGATTAAATGCCTTGCAACAGTATTTGATCCTGAACTCAGGGTTCAAACCCCACTGAAGTCAACTTTGCCTTTCATACTTTTGGAGTTGATAAATGAAATCACTCCAAGGTGATAGATTGGCAGAATTGTTAGAATGTCAGACAGGATGCCTTACAGTATTGGTTGTGCATTTTGATTTCAAATCTCATTTCATGACACCAGAAAAATGGTCCCCTATCATTAAAACGTGCAAGTGACTTCTTATGAGATGTAACCTGCATAGATGTGAGCTATAATAACAATAACAGTATCCAAGTTTAAAACAAGGGAGGACTTTGGAGTTAAGTTGGAATCTGACAATAAATTAAGTATTGTGGCAGACAATCTGCCAAGAAGTCCCCCTCTATGCCTGCTATCAGAAACTAATCTTGTGCATCCTCACAAGGTGGAGAGAATACATTGCAGATCTCCTGAATCTGGTCACATCGGATGCACATCCGATGCATTTAGGAGTAAGGGTGGGGGATTCAGCTTGAGATGTTAAAAGCCTTAAATAGAGACCCTGAAAACATTTAGGGTCACAGACACTGCTTTTCCATCCCTGACTAAGTGGTAAAAATAAAAAAAATACATTAATTTTATGCATGAATAAATCATTAATGTTTGTTTTGTTCCCTCTCGTGATTTTCCCTGACAATTGTACAGAATTACCTTGTGATACTAAAGACTATTATTCCATTAATACTAGAATGTCTCTATAGACACAACTTACATTAAATTTCTTTTAAAGTTCTCTATCTGTCTAAAGTAATTCAAAAGTGATATTACATGGCATCTACTACTACAAATGGCAAAGAGTTGTTAGAATGTTGGATAGAATACTTTACGGTATTTTTTCCGATTCTGTGCTCTGAGTTCAAATACTGTTGAAGTCAACTTTGCATTTGATCCTTTGAGATTGACAAAAAAAGTACCAGTCAAATACTGGGGGCCGATTCTCACTTTCCCTCTTTCTCTGGAAGAAATTGACTGCTCAGACCTGGAGAGGAGGTGGTTTAAAATGCCCAAGAAACACTCTGTCTCTGCAGCGTCCCTATGACTCCACCAGGAGTTACAGGTACATATATACTACAACTGCTATTATATTTCTAAAATGTTTTAAGTAAATCTTACAACCCCTCAAATAATATATCATAAAACAAAATGGCTATTTTGTTTGTTTTTATTTTTTTCAACCATTTCCAATATTTCTCTCATATCTAAAAATATTTTCATTTTCGTTCTAAGTACAATCTAAAAAATTAGGAAAACAGACATTCTTGTTTGTGTGTAAAACACACACACTCATATATATATATCATCATTTTATGTCTACTTTCCATGATGGTGGGTTGGATGAGTTGTCACAGTTTGTGATGCCTTATTCATATTTTCCATATTTTGGCATAATTTCTATTGCTGGAGGCCCAGCCTCACAACAGTGTATACTGGGTGCATATTATCATAGCATTAGCACTAGAGAGGTTGCCACGTACTCTGCAAGGCTGAACTGTCCTCTCTATATTGTTTCAATATATCGATTCAACCCATGCCAGCATGGAAAGAAAACATAAGATTGATGATATATCAACCTCATAAGCCATTTTTAGGACAATTGAATAAATTCATTGAAGGATAGAGTGCTGTGGAATCTCTAGTTTGAGCCAGCTCAACTCATTCCAGGTGAATGCCAACATACGTTCCTTGAAGTACAGAATGCTGTGGATAAACTGATTGGAGTCAACTCAACTCATTTTGGGTGAATACTGAGACATACAGGTAAGTTCCTGGAAGGATAAGTTAGCCATTGAACCCCAGAATTATTAGCTTCAAATTTGTTCAGAGTAGATATCAATTCTACTTCATTTCTCTGCCAGTTTGGCTTCTTCCCTCCTTGCGCGAGTTATATTTTGATATCAAGAGTGAAAACTAGATTAAAGTAAAAACAAACAGTACAAAACAACAGTTTACACTTTTACTTTATATTTTATAATATTTCGAGGTTAAGGCCTCTTTTTCAAAAGTAAGAAAACGGAGTGTAGTGTTGGCAACAAGTGACAATTTACTACATGATGTTACAGTGTTTTGAGGAAGGAATATTCTGGGTTTCAGGTCATCTTCTTTTAAACTTTTGTAGGACAAGAGATTGAGAAGGCTATTCCTTTGAAAAAAGAAAAAAAAACAGTAGTGGCTGCTTGTTTGTGTGTGTATGTATATGTAGGAATATATTTATGTGTGTGCGCTTCTGTGAGTGCATATGTGTGAAATAATTCCAACTATAAACTGAAAATTACGTCATTGACTTCACACACAAAGAATTCACTTCAACTGTCTTTTACCTGCTGCTCACGCACACACACATACACACACATATACATACTCATACACACACACATGCCAATATATGTACATATATATATATATGCATACATATATATACATATATATACATGCATGTATATATATACACACGCATATATATATATATATACATGCATGTATATATATATATACACATGCATATATATATATACATGCATGTATATATATATACATGCATGTATATATATACACACGCATATATATATATACACATGCATATATATATACATGCATGTATATATATGCACATGCACATATATATATATATACATGCATGTATATACACACACGCATATATATATATATATGTATACATATATATATATATACGCATGTATATATATATACATACACATATATATATGTATACGCATATATACACATATATATATATATACTTACCTGTATGAATACCATAATCTAAATGCCACAAATTTTTATCAATCAACATTAAATGTTCATACATTGTCTATAATCTTATTTATTATACTGAAGTATGATATGATGAAAAGCATGACAAGAGCGAGTGAAGAAAATAACATTTATCTCTGCATCTCAACTCATTCTTGTTATTTCCCATAGATTTCATCTGTTATCTCCTTCCCAACCTTTTCACTGCAATTTTTAACTTCTTGATCACACCTCTAGTATGATACTTCAAGTAAAACACACTTTCTGCGCACCTGTAATAAACTCTAAACTAATATAATGCATAAATATGTGTGTGTGCATGTATGCGTGTTTGTGTGCGTGTGTGTGTAATGATATTATTGTTGTTATTATTATTATTATTATTATTAACATTAAGGGAGGTGGTTTGGCAGTATCGGTAAAGCGTCAGACACCATGCTTTGCGACAGTCGTGGCCCTTTATGTTCTGAGTTAAAATCCCGCCGAGGTTAGTTTTGCCTTTCAGGGTCGATAAAATAAAGCATTAGTAATGCACTTGGGTAATTGCTGGCCTTGTGCTAAAAGTAGAAATCTTATTATTATCATTATTATTATGTGGATTGGCAGAATTGCTTATGGACTGACAAATACTGAGAGGTATTTAGTTATTGGCCTTTGCATATATATCTGACCTTGGTTAACTTTGCCTTTCATCCTTTCAGAGGTTGATGAAACAATGTACCAGTCAAGAACTGGGATCAATTTAATAGACTACCTCTTACCCCAAATTGCTGGCCAATGTTAGAAAGAAATAATTACTATTATTATTATTATAAGGGCAGTGGATTGGCAGTATCGGTAGAGGGTCGGGCGCCATGCTTTGCAGCAAAGAGTATGGCTCCTTATGGACTGAGTTCAAATCCCGCCAAGGTTAACTTTGCCTTTCATCCTTACGTGGTCGATAAAATAAAGTACCAGTAATGTACTGGGTAATTGCTGGCCTTGTGCCAAAAGTAGAAACAATTATTATTATCATTATTAGGGCAGTGGATTGGCAAAATCAGTAGAGCGTCAGACTCCCTGCTTCGTGACATAGAGTTATGACCCTTTACATTCTGAGTTCAAATCCCGCCGAAGTTAACTTTGCATTTCATCCTTATGGGGTTGATAAAATAAAGTACCAGTCATGCACTGGATTCAATTTAATAGACTTTCACCTCCCCCATAATTGCTGGCCTTGTGCCTAATTCAGAAACCATTATTATCATTATTATAGTGTTGATCAGTAAATATCAAAATGTTTATTTTTAATTAATTTGTTTTTGTGTGCAAATGTTTCTAAATTTTAGCTTATATTATGTTGTCAAATATTGATCCAAAACAAGTATATTTTAATGTCTTCCTTTTAATTTATTTCTCTCCCTATTTTCTCCTTTCGTTTTTTAGATATCTCAATAAACTCTATATTCCATTAATTATATAACATATGTCTTTATTTTTTAAAGGTATTTCTAAACAAATTATGTTCTTATAAATCTGAAATTATAAAAATAGCATTTTAGTTTGTTAAACATTTACCACAACCCACCTGAGAACATTTATCGTTCTATGACACAGAATTGTCTGTTTCAAAGCATGCATTTAAACAAAAAACCTCCCAACATAAATCTATGTAAGAATCTTTTGTTGTGCTCTAAACACAAACTTAATAATAGATAACTTAGTTATTTTATTAAACCCCATAAAATTCTAAATTATTTTAAAAATTGACTGAAATAAATAGACAGCATATTTCATTAAAGTTATGGTCACAAAATAGTTAATCTGTTTTATTTTATTGGTATTTTTATTTTCTCCTGTTATAACATTATATATATACTGTATTTCTGCACTTTAATTTAAAATATTACATTGACTCACTGATTGGAAAAGCTGGCCAACACTTTAATTATATATATTTCTATAATCTTTTAATGAAGTTTCATAAAAGTGTCAAATACGTGTGGTTTTGGATTGGTAAGCAACTGATTCACAAATAAAACATTGTTGAACTTCTGGAAACTCTAAAGACATGTAAAGCAATTCAAATTACTGATTATTGCATTCTAAAATTAATGCCATCCCTTTTGAATATCTGACTGAGTGAGACAATGTGTGTGTGTGTGTGTGTGTGTATATATGTGTGTGTGTGTGTATGCGTTTTTAACCTTTTTACACCTTTTGATTTTGGTGAAAAATCTACATCCGGAACCTTGCGTTTCTTAATAAATTACTTCTCTGTCAGTTTAAATCTTTCTTGTTTTATATATATATATTTACATATATATATATTTACACATATATTTACATAAATATATATATACATGTGTATATATATATATATACACGTATGTATATATATTTACACACATATATATATATATATACACGTATGTATATATTTTTACACACACATATATATACATGTATATATATTTACACACATATATGTTTATATATTTACACACATATATATATATATATATGTATATATATTTACACATATATATATGTATATATATTTACATATATATATGAACTTTTAAAATGTCCTGGACAAACAGTTGTTGACGACGCCAGATTTTTAAAGAAGGGGGAAAAAATTTAAAAGCCATTTTTCATCTGGGGGTTTAACTTCGTTGGGAAGCTGACTTTGGTTAAAACAAGAGGCAGCTGACTCAGTATATTGAGGGTGGGTAATGCTGACTGTTGAGATGATTCAGAAAGTTGCTGTGCTACACACTCCGGCCTTTCAATAATAATAATAATATTAATATTATTCACCCTATTGTTATTTACTAATGTTTATAATAATAATTCTAAATTTTAAATGAACAAAGAACTTTCTTTTCGATTTAAATCTCTCTCTGTCTCTAACTATCTATCTATCTCTTCTTTTTTATTTTGTCCTTAATTTCTGCTGCCTGCCAAGATTGCTGAGTAGCACATTATTAATAAAATTATGGAAAAAAAAAAACATGAAAAAGGATGTTACAGGTGTCAAATTCCTATTGTTATCTAGGTATCAAAGTTTATATTGTTATAAGCTTCAAAATCAAAGAATTCAAACCGTTTTTTCAATATCATCTGCATGTTATTTTACCAATTTCATTTTTTGGTTTTTTTTACCTGTCAAAATTCTGTATTATGAAGCTTAAAATAAAGATCTGGTGATATATTAATTAAGGTGTTGCAAACATCTTTCTCTTACAATTACGTCCATATTAGCACTGCCATTAACCAAGAAAATGTCTCAAATCAACCAATTAATTATAGTTAGGATTTAAATTATTATCTCAGATAATTTGATACAGTTTCTGAGAGTTTTGATACAGTTTCTGAGAGATTAGTTTTTATTCTTTCAGTTAGTAGTTATATAAATGTATATATATATAACACATAGTGATAAATTCATTACATTTGTACAAATGTTTCAATGTGTACAAATTTTAATGGATTAAAACATTTGTACAAATGGAAAGAAACATTATTACTTAATTAATCAATATTTACTCTACATACACATGTATTGTGTCCATTGTTTTTGAAAACTTTTTGAAGACTATTATTATCTTATGCATCTGTTAGTATTGACTAATGTAAGATTAAGTACTCAATATCATAAAAGACATTATTAGTTTACTAAGGCTGATTACTAAGGCCTATTACATTGGAGTTTCTCCTGTGTACTACAAATTCCTCAGACAGCTAAACAATGGTTTCCCAGTATTTAAGTGCTTGAAGAACCTGTAACACATGGGGAACTCTAGAGTAACAGGCTACTGGATCAGCCTTATAAATTGGGTTCTGATATAGTGAATTTAGTAGTCCAAAGAAGAAATCAATATTTGTAAATGAGTAAATATTAGTTGATTTATAAATTTTCTTACAAAAAAAGCTATCAAGAGATATACATATAAACTGAACCAAGTGCAACTCATTACTTCTCTGAAGAGGCTTAGCTGAAACAACATGGTTATGTTGTAAGAAAATGAATAATCAACTTATGTGTATATATTATATGCATGCAAGTTTTAAAGCCAATTTCTCTACTAAAGCATTGTGAGACCCATGACAAGCTTTATACTCATCATGTGATCCTTTTTAAGGCAATGTTATACAGCCTGGTGCCAACTTCTTACAGAATGCAGGGATACAATGTACCTATCCAACACTGGATACACAGCAGATGTGTGTGTGTATATATATATATATATATATATATATATTGGAGGCACATGGCTTAGTGGCTAGAGCATAGGCCTTGCAATTGAAAGGTTGTGAGTTCAATTCTCAGACTGGGTGATGTGTTGTGTCCTTGAGCAAGACACTTTAGTTCACATTGCTCCAGTTTACTCAGCTGTAGAAATGAGATGATAGGGACTGGGGTCCATATCATTCCACTGCAAGGTGGTCGTGGAGGTGCCACTCACTGTAAATGAGGTTGGTGTTAGGAAGGGCATCCAGCTGTAGAAATCAAGCCAGAATCAGTTCCCGTCCCACCCTTGCAAGCAGGGAAAAGCGAACGTAAAATGATGATGATGATATATGGGTGTGTGTATACAATATATATATATATATGAGTGTGTGTATACAATATATATATATGTATATAAACATAAAATGATAATAATAAAATATTTATGTACATGTGTGTATGTATATATACATACATACACACACTTACATCATCATCATTTATTGTCCCTTTTCTCTGCAAGCAAGAGTTGGATGGGTTGTCACAGACCAAGTCAGTACTTAAGGAGAACGACTGATGTTTCTGACAGGGTATGAGCTAGCTGCATCTCACTTACATTCCCACATTCTACAGAGTGCACAACGTACATTTTATTGTGACACCAACATGAGGGAGGTTGTCATGTCTTTGACTAAGCTGAAGAGTCCTCTTCACCATTAGTTTAGCAAGTTTTCTGTGACTGGATACCCTTCTTTTACCTATATGATTTATCTAGTTCAGAAACGGTATTCTTTTTCCTTAGCCTTCCTTGGATTTGGCCAGGCCAACTTGGCAGCTAATTTACTGCAGATATTAAAAATAATTCACCAGAAAATTAAGTGTTTAATTAGTAATAATAATAATAATGATGATTATGATGGACAGAATTTGTAACTTCTATGCTACATTTTCACTCACTTTATATGTGTGTGAGTATGGGTACTTTCAGGTGTATGTATATATGAACATACATTTGAATGTTTGTGCATGCGTACATGAGTGCGTGTGTCTTCATGTGTGAGTGGTGTCTGTGTGAGTATGAAGTACATTGTGTGCATGCGTACGTGTATCTGCAGTATATTGTGTGAGTGTATGCAGCATACTGTGTGAATGTGTGCATGCATATGAATGTATAAGTGTGTGCATGTGTATGCAATAGATTTATACAAAAATCCAACTGAGCAAAGCCCAAGACATATCTTTAAGATAAAAGGTATTTAGAAAAATAATTTTTATTTTTAACTTTTTTGGTTTTATTTTTACTTGACTTTTAACATGGAATATTTTTTATTTTACAAAACCTTGTTTTATATCAAATTACTGTTTTAATTTTGTTTTTCATTTTTTTATTTCATTTTAATTTTATTTTTTAAAGTTTGCTATAAGATCTAAGAATAAAACTCCACAAATTTATAAACTTACCCACTTTTTTATTATGGCTATTTTCACCTCAAATACAAAAAAAAAAATCATTGAAAATAAAATAAAAAAAAGTTGGCCAGTTTATTAAGGCTGAAAAACTTTTGTTTAAATTGAATTATAATAACGATTATTAATGAAATTTTAGTTTTAAGTGCTTTCATTTTATTTTGGATGTTGATTACGATCCACATTTTGTATCCTGTTTCTTATACAATAAAAGCAATATTTGTTGAAATTCATAATCTGTCTTTTTGTTATGACTCCATTTTGTTGAAGTGACAAAAAAATAAAATAATAATTGAATATACAAAGATTTAATTCTTGATTATACTGTGGCACATGAAACCATATTCAGAAACGTTTTTGAAAAGTACAAACACTAGTAAAAGTTAGTTTTACTCTATTACTACACATTTTTATATAGATCTGTACCCTGATAAAGATATTCTTAACATTTGAATTAAAAAACTACATGAAACCATATTAGCAAGACATTCTTGAAACAACAGTATCACTACATCACATTAAAAATGTAAATACTGCTAATTTTCATAAAGATTTCACCACTACCAAAGATATTTTAAAGATTTGAATTAAAACATCACACTGGCAAGATATTTGCCTGCATCACATTAAAAATTAAAGTCTCTACTTTAATATTGCATATTTTTACAATGATTTGTCCACTAGTAGAAACACTATGAACATTTAAAATTAGCAAAACTGTTTTTAGATATTTTCTGTGAATCATTACCAGAATCATTAAGATATAATTGACCTTTCTTTCCACTTTTTTACTGGTTTCAATTATTGAACTGTGGCCATGCTTGAACACTGCCCTCAAGAGATTTAGTCAATCATATTGACTACAGTATTGGTATTGGTATTTTTTAGGTCTAGTAATTTATTCCAGAATATATTTTAAATACTCAATATGTCATCATCATCATCATCATCTTCTACTTATTCCTGAGAGGGTTATGGGGGTAGAGTTCACAGAGTCCTATCAGAAGCACCATCTCCAAATGATTCAGCTGGATTCCCTAATGTGACCAACTGAGTTTATTTATGTTATCCTGTGGTCTCCTGTCGGTTGGTTTTGCATGTAAAGTTTGTCGAGTGATCCATTCCTTAGACATTGAAACCACATGTCCATAGTACTGGAGCTATGATCTCTCAATGTAGAAAAGTTGTTTCTCTACTTCAAATGACTCCCTGATCTCTGAGCTAAGAACCCTATCGAGTAATGTTACTCCAAAAACCCTTAGCTGTATTATTTCTGTCATTACCCGAGATTCATGACCATAAATAGAAGTAGGTACAAGGGCTAAATTGAAGATAGCAAGTGTGGCATTTACATCCACCTCCCCTCTGATTAATAAGTGCTGAAATATATACAGTAGCTCTGTCTGCTTTTGCCAACTGGTACAACTGAAGTAAAGAAGTTTTGATAAATTGGCACAAAAGCAATATCAATTACATTGTAAAAAACATACTCTCTAAAAGATAAAATCATGTTTGTGATCAGGTCTGTTCAAAGTGGGAGCCCTGTTCAGAAAGGAGAGCCCTGTTTGATAAAGGGTGGCCAAAGACATTCGCCCTCATTGCCCCCCAATAAATTCAGCTCTGGTTGATATACAGGTGTAAGTAGGTAAGAGCACTCCACATCAGTTGTATCTAATTAGCATAAAGGTAACAATGTATTTACGAGTGGTGACCACTGTTAAAAAAGGTACTCAATATTATATGTATATTTTTAATTGATGATAGCACTAAGACAGTGTTTAAGCATAATAGATGTGTACATGAAAACATATATATAAAGGTATGTAACACTCATATTCAATAAACATGAGGATAGCCTCGCCACTGAAGAAAAACATTTTTTCGTAAAGAAACGACATGAAAAAAATGACATTTTTCTCTATTTTCCTTGGTGAATATATTACCGAATTACCAGTATGTTCTGAGAATGTTAGATAGCTGTTTCAAGATTCATTAATCTCTCATCAGAAACACTCACTCAGAACATAGTGGCATGAAATAGACTATATAGTCTATATAGAATTTTGCATGATGATCACTTGTTGGTGATACTCATTTGCATATAGTACGAGCTTGCCCGCTTATATTTAATCATCAGTAGCACTAAGAGAGCATTTAAGCATAAAACAGGTGTATATATATAAACATATATGATTCGCTCATATAAAATACATAGTGAGAGAAAGAGAGGGAGGTGGAGTAAGAGAGAGAGAAGGAGGAAAAGATGAAATATATATATGGTTTGATCTGGCCGTCACTATGGAAAAAACCAAGTTTTCATAAAAAAAGGCATGAATTCTAACTGCATAGATATCATCATCAATACACACACTTGTTGAAAAAACATGTTGTGCATGTTTTTATATTCTCTATGTTGTTTTGTGTACAATAATTGTATATAATGCAAAGTAATTATGATAAAATATTGCAGAATAAGGAATATGCAATTATATATTGATCTTGCAGTTTCAATTGAATTAAATACTAAATGTGTATTAAGTATTGTATAGATTGTTATTGTATGTTTTTGTATCATTTATTGAACAGGCAACAATAAGATTCATATGCAATAAAAATGCAAATCATCCTTTCTTTCTTAAATAGCTCCTCTTATTTTATTTTTGTTCTGTGGAATTTGCACGGGTCCCTTTAGTACAAGTATAATGTACTTACAGAATGTTAACACCAAATGGAGCATCCATTTGAATGTATAACATGTTTTTTTCAAATAATACATAGAAAAGATATACTAAACACTATTTATGGAGGTGTACATTTTTTTAATGTGGTATATGAAAAGACATCAGAATCTTCAACATTCGATGCTGTCTATTAAGTAGGGTCATATTTAGAATAGTAAAAAGAATATGAATTCCTGTGTGGGCAAATAGGAAACATTTCTGATTTCCTATTCAATAAATTTAGATGAGAATTGGTTATTAAGAGACACTCTTATAAACAAAGGTTACACCTTAGGTTACCTGGCTCACAGGCCTTTGTGGTTTTCAAAACAGATCAATATAGGAAGTAACTGATGTTAGGATTTTTAAATCTCATGTATAACTGGCAAGCAAGATTGAATTCTTCAGTTTTACATTCCTAAAAGAATGAAGGTGGGAGTAGTACCATGACTTAAAACTATTTGATGTTGTACCAATGTAAGCTTTAGCACTATTAGATGTGGAAACAGCACACTGATATACTATGCTAGTAACAAGACAATTACCATAAAGAGGGCAACCTTCCGGGTATCTGCAATTGTAGTTCAGGTTAACTATTGGGTTTCCCTGAGCATTATGAAGAGTATTAAGATTATTTAAAGGGTTTTCACTTCAACAAAGGTATACTTTACTCCTAGTTCTCCATGCAGTTGTTCTCATAGACCTAGTTAAATTGCCTGATGTTATAGTATATTTACCTAGTTTTGCACTGTTGCTAGAGGCTAAATAATCTGCTAAATTAGGTGTGGTTGAAAAGAAAAGTTTGATACTATTTTCATTTAGCAGGTACTTATGTGTTTGAGGAAAGTTTTTATCAACCATTTACGTATATTTGAAATTATATGCTTATTATAAGGTGAATTAAACCAGGTGGTGGGCCTCCTATGGTTTGTCTTACTACCTAAAATTGGGGTGTTATTATTTCATGGATGGAAGTTGACTGATGTAATGTGAAAGTCTAGTTCATTATTGTTGCTATGAGAGTTATTAATCTTAGATGTAGGGATATTAAGGAGCTTAATAGAGCCTATTACATGAACTTGTGGTGAATTTGAAAGTTTATGTACGTGATGCTTATGCAGTAATTCTCCGCCTATTCTTATTTAAATTCCTATCCTTATAAATATTTTTGTTACTACTAGTTATAATTCTATTATTGTCCTCATATCTATTATTGTTATCATATGTGAGCTCTTTGATACTATCCCTATTTGTGTTAGATATGATATTTACTGTCTTATTAGAAGAGGCAATTACTTGATCATTAGCTTTATTATTAGTGTCATTTTGCTGAGATTCAATATTTTGATCATACTTAGATCTATGTAATGTACTATATTTGAATTTCTACATTTACGGTTATTGAGATACAAGTTGTATTGGCTTTTCTCATCATATCCTGATCTAGTTAATGCCTTATTGTTCTAATATCGCTTCTACGCAATATTTGAAAAAGACACATTACATATTCAAAAGTACATGCCATTCAGTGTTAACATTCTGTAAGTATTTTATACTTGTATTTTAACCCTTTAGCATTTAAACTGTCCATATCTGGCCAGAATACTCTCACTTCTTTCTCTTCTGTACCGGCTGTAAATGGCCACTCATACTTGTGTTAAGGTATTGTTCTCAAAATACATAATATCAAAATCTCATAGACTCAATATTATATGAGATAATTATGTGAGGTAAAGTGTTCACCATGAAAATACAATAGTATATATAGAGTAAATAGTACAAGGTTAATACATGAACAGTAATTACAGCATGTGGGCTTATATACGCCACATATTTTACTTCTTTGCAGCTTAAAATCAGAGTGCTTAATGCTGTTTTGTTTATAAGCTTGTTGGACGTTGTAAATGGTTGAGTATGTGTGTATATGTGTGACATCCAAACAAGTATCCTCAACCTCCAACTAACTTACCCTCTGCCTCTGGGTCCCAGCTGGCATTGCTCAGAAGGACAGTGAGGGAGTTGTGCTGGAACAGCCACTCCCACCTTGCAGGGCTTGCCACTGTGAGCAGTCAACTCTGATCCAATAACAGTGAGCAGGTTATGTAGTCCAGGGGCCAAGAACGTCAGAAGTCTCCACTGCTACAAGCTCTACCACAAACCTATCAAAGAGTGACTGATACTTGGCAAGTTTGCCCTCTTCCGCATGGGGGTGGAAGCTTTTTTTTATTTTTTAAAATACATTTACCTCTATTCTCAAACACTCTTTTTCTCAACATACATACAGTGGAAGTTAGCTGCCCAGCAGATGCTAATATAGTATTAAAGATCAGTGAAAAGGAGAATATCTATGCAGAACTAATGAAAAATCTGCAGATACTCCACCCTGACTATACCTTCAGATTTATACCTGTGATTATTAGGGTGCTAGAATATGTTGGTAACTGCCTCAGTACAAATCTTGAGAAATTAGGCTTCACAGAAAAAGAAAGAACACGATTAGTTAGGAAATTACAAGTACAATCCATTAATGGAACAATAAAAATATATAAAACATTCCAAAAATTCTGCATCTAATAACTGCATATGCACATGCACAGATACAAAGCATATGCACATGTATATATACACATTCACATACATTAACATCAATACCTGCACACATGCATGCATGCAGACATATCTACCTAGTTGATGCTGTTTAAATTCCAATGAGAGAGTCTTGTATCTATGTTAGAAACCAACTCACTCTCTATTGGTAAAAATTTATAAAATTATAAAACCAGAACATACATACATACCTTCATACATACTGGAAGAAATGAGTTGTGATATCATTGGTTCCAAACCTTTGTGTTTCTCTTAGGCAACATCATATTTAGGATACATAGTGTATAAATAGTGTATAAAAAGTGTATATATAGTATATATAGTTGAATTGTAAAAACACTGGTGCCAAGCAGTATTGGCTTTTACCATTCCTTTGGACAACATCGGTGACATAGAGAGGAGAAACTGATTGCACAAAACACTTCCACAAAACACTTTGCCCAGACTCACACCTTGGAGAGAGACATTCAAGGTGAAAACACATGGACTTATTATTATTTTATTATTATTCCCTTTATGGTCTGAGTTCAACTCCCACCGAGGTTAACTTTGCCTTTCATCCTTACAGGGTCGATAAAATAAAGCACCAGTAATACACTGGGATAATTACTGGCCTTGTGCCAAAAGTAGAAATCATTATTATTATTATTATTATTACAGTTGCATTTATCTTGCTTTATGTTCATACGAGTTATCACCAAGTCACAACCAGTGACCTCAAGAGACAACAAGGTCCGCCATGTTCAAGAAAGAACATACATACTCACACATGCATCTTTAGTGTTTAGACTTGTGATGTACTTATATTGACAGAATCTTCCTTAGTATATGGGCAGTTCCCATTAGTACTATCTTTTATATTTCTCCTATACGCGGGTTTCCTGGGATTTGCGATAAGTAATCATTAGACCCCTTAGGTATCATTCCCAGAGCGCCTACAACCACTGGTATTGTTTTAGTTCTCAATTTCCACATTTTTCCAATTTCTATCTCCAGGCCCTTATACTTGCTCAATTTTTCAAATGTTTTTATAGATACATTCTTGTCTATTGGAACAGACATATCAATTAGCAGGCATACCCTCTTTTTAAAGTCCTTCAATATTATATCAGGTCTATTTGCATCTATTTTTCGGTCTGTTTGGATGCTAAAGTTCCACAAGATTGAGATGTGATCTTTTTCAAGTATGGGAGGTGGTTGATGTTCCCACCAATTCTTTTGATGGGGCAGGTCAAAATGCTTACACATTATCCAATGTATGTATTGTGCAGCTCTGTCATGCCTGTTTAGGTATTCGGTTGGAGCTATAGGACTGCACATTGAAATTATATGGTCAATGGTCTCTGGTTGTTTTTTGCATACACGGCATAATGGGCTGCATCCATTTTTTATTATGTTGGCTTGGTAATTTTTTGTTGGCAGACACTGATCTTGTGCTGATATAATCAGTCCTTCAGTCTCCGATTTCAGTCCAGAGGATGCCAACCACTGATGGGTTAAAGTTTTGTCAACATCAGGATTGTTAGCTCGCTCTGGGTATTTTCCATACAGAGGCTTTTCTTGCCATTTCTTAGCCAGTTTCTGTAGCAGTTCTTTCTTTGCAGTTACTTTTACCTGCTTTGCTTTTTCTGTGTTTTCCATTTCAGCAGTAAATGGAACTTCTGAAATTTGTAGTCCATTACTGTATCTTTGTGCATCTTTTGTAATGGAATATGATCTTTTGATGCTTTTGTGTTTCAAAACGAGTTTGATCATCCAATAATGTGATTCCCTTAGATATGTAGATAATCCAATTGTTGCAGTTTTCAACGCAATGTCTAACTGGATTAACCCACGTCCTCCTTCTTTCCTAGGGAGATATATTCTATCTATATCTGCCTTAGGGTGATGCATTCTGTGCATGGTTAAGAATTTTCGAATTTTTGTATCGAGCCTATGGATCTCTGTGCTTGACCAGTTGATGACATTGTAACTGTAGGTTACTACTGGTATGGCAAGCGTGTTTATGGCATCGATCCTATTCCTTGCATTCAATTCCGTTCTTAAGATTGCTCTTACTCTGCGGTAACATTCCTTCCTTATCCTTTCCCTCATTGTCGAGTGCTTGATTCCGTCTCCTTCACAAACACCTAGATATTTGTAAGTTTTTTCTTGATCAAGTTCTCTTATCACGTTCCCCCGATCAAGATTAATGTCTGAACTCTTCAGCAGCTTTCCTCTGGTGAACGTTGCTTTGGCGCATTTATCTCGTCCAAACTCCATTTTAATGTCATCACTGAACTGCTCCACAGTGGATAATAGCCCTTGTAATTGTTCATCATTTTTTGCAAATAGTTTCAGGTCATCCATGTAGAACAGGTGATTAATGGTTTTTATATCCATATTTTGTTTGATTGAGCATTTTACTTAATGGTATAAGTGCGATGCAGAATAAAAGCGGTGATAAAGAGTCACCCTGAAAAATTCCACAGTTAATATTAACTTCTCCAGCTTCCAGTGATTTTGTTTCACTATTCAAAAGGAGTGTCGTTTTCCATGTCCTCATACTGAATGACAAAAACCTCCTGACAACGGGGGATATTTTGAAAATCTCTAAACATTTTTCAATCCAACTGTGTGGCAAACTATCGAATGCTTTTTTATAATCTATCCAAGCAATCGATAGATTTTTGTGTCTATTATGACAATCTTCCAGTATCATTTTGTTAACCAGAAGCTGATCCTTACAGCCATATGAGCCTCGTTTACACCCTTTCTGCTCAATGGGAAATAGGTCATTTGTTATCAGGTGGTCATATGTGTATTCAGTTAGGACTGATGTTAAAATTTTATATATTGTGGTCAAGCAAGTTATCGGTCTGTAATTTTGGGGATTGTTTGTCTCATCATTCTTCGGAAGCAGGAATGTAATGCTGTTAACTAGCCATGATGGTATCTTTTCTGGCTCCTTAACTATTTCATTGTAAAGTTGGGCTAACAGCTCATGAGACTCTGTGAAGGCATTTATCCAAAAGTTTTGTATTTTGTCTTTTCCTGGGGATTTCCATTTGCTGGTTTTTCTTAGAGCCAAGCGCAACTGTTCAACTGTTATATTTTCCCATATTTGTTCCTCAAGGTGAGCTGTATCTTTCATTTGTCTGTCTATCCATGGAGCATGTATGTTATGAACTTTTTCTTCAGCCCAGATCTTTTCCCAGAATTCTTGCACTTCCTCCTTGGGTGGTATTGATTTAGCAGTTATTGTTGACTTACCAATTTTTCTGTAGAAGTTTCTTTGGTTGTTTTTGAACATATTATTGTCCTTATAGAATCTAGATCGTTTTTCAAAGCGCCTTATACGAGCAGCTTTGGCCGACACTTTTTGCTTGATTATTTCTATCAGCATGTCTATGTCACATGTTGATTTTATACTGTACTTTTTTTTCAATTTTCTAAGTTTAGTTTGTTTAACATGTTCACCTACTTTATAGTTTGTTAAAATTTCTATGTCAGATCGGAGAAGGTTTATTTGGCGATTGATGTTCTCTTGCCAAGTAGATTTCTTGTGGGAATTCCTTTGTTTTTTCATCTTCACTCCACATAAGTGAGTGATGACTTTAGCCGATGCATAATAGAGATGATTTAAATCAGTAATGTTTAGTTTGTTTGTGATGATAATGTTTTTGAGAATTATGTTAGTCTTGTGTATTATCTTTTGGTTCTGTTTGGAGTTCTGGATCTTAGGGAGGGTGTCTTGTTGCCCCATGTCAGATTCTTTCATTTTCATCCATTCGATCATAATTTCATCCTTCAAGTTGGCAAGTTCATTCTCATTCATTTCTTTATCATTTACGATCTCATTATTTTCATTTGGAGTTTCATCCTGAGCATGCACTCCCTCCACTTTTTCGATCCTTTCTTTAATTTGTTCTGTTGCCAGTGATTCCGCCCCAACCCTGGGATTCGAAGTGTTACAGTTTACCTCGTTTTCACTGATACATGTTTCATTTTCCCTTCGCTGACTTTGTGCTAATAGCTTGATCTGATCAATTTCTATATCAGTTAGTAACTTTTTTCTTACAATATTTCTTTGTATATTGGCTAGTTTGTTACTGTCAATATAGCCTCTGTTTTTGGGATGTTTCTTTTTCCAGTTGATATATGTCTGTTCTGTATTCGATGTATTTGATGGGTAGTATATGGCAGTGTAGAAAGCCGCAAGGACTTCTTTATTATCTTCCCTTGACCATTTTTCTCTCTTTTTCTTTGGATTTCTTGGTGGCGAGCATGGAGGGCCAACAGTAGGAGTATTCCGGTTATGGGAGGTCTCCAGCTCCGAAGTGATGGGAAGGTTTGAACCATTAGCTGATTTTTCGACCCCAGTCTGGTTCCTCTCTGAGGGACGCGGCCCTTTTTTACCCGGGTGACGGCCGATCCGGTATGAGATTTTATCATTAGACATTTACTTTATTTTGTCGCGTTTTATCCTTATCTGCCAAGGGGTAATCATTTCGTGTTACCACTTCTAGAACGAGTGTCAACCAAGACTAGAGGGGTCATTCTCCCCTAGAGACACGGCTATTCCCCGCCGGCCACCATCCCGGTATTTCTTGGTCATGGGGTTTTCTTTTTGTTGTTTTTTTAAATTGTTATTATCATGAGTGGTTCCTTAATGTGAGCATTGCGTGGCTTAAGAATGAAATTATTAATAATTGTCTCCACTCCAGGCACAAGGCCAGCAATCACCCAGTGCATTACAATAATATAATATACTTTTTGCTGAAGTTGCCTGTTATTGTTGTTGGCTATGTCGGTGGTGGTGCCGGGGCTTTTTATATTGTTGGTGAGGAAGGGGTGAGCCAGCAGTCCCATAGTTGTTGATGTTGACGTTTGGCCGGTTGACTATTTATATCTTTTGCTAGCCTCTCCCTTGTCTAGTGATACCGCCACCTTCCCCTTTCTCTCTCAAGTTAACAGGGGAATAGTGGTGGTAGCAATGAAGGAGTGGTGGCGGCGGTGATGGGATAGTGGTAGCAATGATGGATGGGGTGATGGCGGCGGTAGCGTTGTCGTTACTGAGTTTTGTGATATGTAGTATCTATGAGTTTGTGTTCGTATGTTTAATATATATTGTGTTGACATATTCCCGTAAAATTGGGATTAAACATTTTGTTAAAACTTGAGACAATAATAATAGTAATTATTATTATGATGCTGGGATTGATGGTGGTGGTGGTGAAATTGCCGTTATCTGGCTGTTATATTTAGTGTGATGGGATAGATAGTGTATCAAGTTTCTGGTGTTGGTGAAATTGCTGTTATTTGGCTGTTCTATATAGTGTAGACAGAGGGTGTTTTCTTCCATTTATAACCATTTTCTTTTTTTGAATACAAAATATATAATACAAAATTGAATATTTGAGCGATATAACAATATAATATGGATCCGAAATTTTATGCGACTTCATTCGGTGGTTTATGCAACATTTGTACTAAGAATTGTTATTTCACAATTGATTTAAATATGTTAAAAATCAAAAACTTACGGGAGCGATTTCATAACCTTCTACCACCTCGTGTGTCTTCTTCCTTATTATTATTATTATTATTATTATTATTATTGATAGTAGTAGTAGTAGTAGTAGTATATTATATATATATGTGTGTGTGTGTAGAAGGGGGGGAACCAAGGAAGACATGGCATGAAGTTGTAAGGAACAAACTCAATAAACTGAAGCCCATGAAAGAGATGACACAGGACCAAGTGAACAGGCAATACACCATAATACAAAAGACCCATACACCAACACAAGCACTGTGATATGGAAAGTAAATTTAGGGAGAAACTAGAGGCCTTCATGATTAAACAGAGACAATTTTGTGTCTGAGAGGTTATTTTTTCAGTTTGTCATATGACAATTTCTTTATAACTTTTCCCATAATAAAACACGCCCAGTCCACTCTGTAAAGTGGCAGTGCTGGTGGCATGAAAAAGTGTTCCCAGTACACCTTGTGAGATGGACTGTGTTAAGAAGGGTATTCAGCCTTAGAAGCCATGCCAAATATGGAATGTACGAATGAAACAATGTTGCTCCAGCCAGCCTCTTTTTGAACCATGAAAACCTGCCAGTGGGGAAATCATCATCATCATCATCACCATTTAATCTCCATTTTTCTATGCTAGCATGGGTTAGACGAGTTGTCTTATCTGAGACAAGTTGGGCCAGATGACTGTGTTTTGCTCATATAGAACTGGTTCTGGCTTGGTTTCTACAGCTGTGTGTGTGTGTGTATGTCTGTGTGTTTGAGTGAGTGTGAGTGTGTATGTGAATGTGTGTGTGTGTGTTAATAGATACAACGATTCTATCAAAATCTAATTGTTTTGGTTTATTCTGAACCAAAAAACAGTTTGACACCTTTAGATTCCATTCCTTGCTTTTTTTTCTTCTTTCTTTTTTGGGGGAGGGGAAGCTCTTTTTGTTTTTTTTAACACATTTTTACCTCTATTCTCAAACTTTCTTTCTCACTTTCTCTCTCAATAAATACATACGTACACACATGCATACATACATACATACATACATACATACATACATACATATGTATGTATACAAATACATATGTACATTCATGCATGCATGCATGCACAAGTATGTACATACATGCATACATACATACATGGATGCATATGTAAGTACACTCATACATATATATACACATACTTACATGCATACATACACACATGCATACATACATATATACATACATGCATATATGCATACATAAGTATGTGCATACATACATGCATACATATATAAATACATACATACATACACACATACATGCGTATATACATGCATACATATATAAGTATGTGCATACATACATGGATGCATGTATACATACATACATGCATACATACATACATAAATACATACATACATACATACATACATACATACATACATTACTATCTATGTAAATATCTATAAGCCTCTTAAAGAAGTTTGCTAATATATTGCAATAGTTACTGCCAGATCAATTGTTGGGTAAGTTTTACACAAGAGAAACATAGTGTCTTTAATTTAGATAAGATTCTCACCTTTTTAACTGTCACATGATATCACTACTACTACTACTACTACTACTACTACTACTACTACTACTAATACTACTACTAGCACCACCACCAACACTACCACTTCCACCACCACCATCACTACTACTACTACTACTACTACTACTACTACTACTACTACTACTACTACTACTACTACCACTACTACTACTACTACTATCTCTGCTGCTGTTGCTGCTATAACAATATCACTGCTTTAGTTGTCATATGATTTTTGCAACAATAGCTACAACAACAACAGCCACCGCAGCAATAACAGCAACAACAACAACAATAAAATGTACTACAACACCACCACCACCACTACCACCGTCACAATCACCACCATCATCATGTACAGTTAAATTAAATTAAGGGAAATGTGAAAGTTCAATCCAGTGATGTTAGTGCAAGAAAGTAACTGGGGATATTACGTAAACAATAACAATAACAACAACAATAAACATAGTTAAATGTTCCTTGAGATCAAACCTCTTTATAATTTTATTTCCTAATCTTTAACTCTTATTTCGAAAATCTTAGGCAGTGTTTTTCATAATAAATATGGTCATGAAAAGGTTAAAATGTTTATATTTATCTAAAAACATACCATCATAATTTTATGTAAGAACCTTTGTTAAGTTATATTCCAAATACCTGTTTAACCATTTAGCATTTAAACCAGCTGTATTTGATAGGAATTCTCTCATCTCTTTTTGTTCAAACCGGGTGTAACTGGCTGCTCATACTTACGTTAAGGTATTGTTCTCAAAATAAATAACATCAAAATCTTGTAGATTCAATATTATGTGAGATAATTACGTAAGATAAAGCCTTTACTATTAAATATAGAATAATGTAAATATTAATGAGTTAATAATGAGAAAGTTAATTATATGAGTAAACCCTTTCAAATGTTTGATTATTTAAAACATTATTTGAAAATCATAGGGAATGTCCTGAAAGGGGGTGCCCAAGTATGGCCTCAGACGGGTGGCTGGAACAGGTTAAAAAATAAAAGAATGTCTTTCATTTGAAACATGGTATTCAGTTTATATAAGACAAAATCTAGCTGTTATTTACATGTGAAATTTTAATAAAAATTGGTTCAAATATTTCAAGGTTGTTCAATTTGTCTGTCAATATTACTATTTATTATTAAGGGCAATAGATTGGCAGAATTAATTAACAGTCAGATAAAATGCCATTGAGTGTTTGTTTCAAATCCCGCCGAGGTTAGCTTTGCCTTTCATCCTTACAGGGTCAATAAAATAAAGCACCAGTAATGCACTGGGGTCGATTTAATTGACTTTCTCCTACCCTTCAAATTTCTGGCTTTGTGCCTAAAGTAGAAACAATTATTGATTCCCAGACCGGGCGATGTGTAAATGTCCTTGAGCAAGACACTTTATTTCACATTGCTCCCTCTGCCTGGATTTGTGACTGACAGATAGTATTAGCAATTGGAAAGACCAATGGAAACATTGTTTCCTTGGTCCAATTTGATGAGCTCCACCCCACTCGTTAAGCGAATGAGGTCTGGGATCTTGTTGATAGACTGTTGATATATATATATATGCACACACACACATATGTACATATATATATAATATAAATGAAAATAGAGAAATTAATGTGAGCAAGAAGCCAACAGTATTTCATAATATATATAAGTGACTATAATCAAATTGGAAAATAATTAACGTAAGAACGGGGGGAGCAGGGTACATTACATAGAGACCAAGAGGGAAGCTAGGCGACAAGTATACTTAGCTAGGAGGGAAGCAGAGGATAGAAAATTCAAGCATGTTTTACAACGTGAGGACCAGAAACAGGAGGTATTCAAGATTGCGAGGCAGTGTGTCAGAGATAGTTGTGATGTCATTGGAGAGAAGTGTATCCGGAATGATAAAGGTGAGCTTGCCCTCACAAGTGCTGAGAAGAAAGATGCATGGAAGAGTCATTATGATAGATTACTAAATGAGGAGAATGCATGGGAAGAAGAGACCCTACCCCACGTAGACCCTATAGAGGGACCAGCAGTACAAGTCAGCGGCAGCGTAGTAAGTAAGGCAATCAGAGATATGAAGGTAGGGAAGGCAACCGGTCCATCGGGTATAGCTGCCGAGATGCTGAAGGCATCTGGGTCTGTAGGTCATACTATAACCACACGTATCGTTAACCAGGTAATACTAGAGGGGGCCATACCAAAAGATTGGTGCAGTAGCATCATTGTCAACTGCTACAAAGGTAAAGGCGATGCACTAGATAGAGGAAACTATAGAGGTATAAAGTTGATGGACCAGGTCATGAAAGTAACAGAAAGAGTTATAGCACAGCTGATTAGGGACCGGGTGAATATAGACGAGATGCAATTTGGGTTTGTACCAGGGAAAGGCACCACTGATGCGCTCTTCCTTGTGAGGCAATTACAGGAAAAGTACCTAGCTAAAAGTAAGCCACTCTACTTGGCATTTGTCGACCTTGAGAAAGCCTTTGACAGAGTTCCACGTGCAGTAATCTGGTGGGCTCTTAGAAAACTAGGAGTAGATGAATGGCTTGTGAAAGCGGTACAAGCCATGTATAGGGGAGCAGTCAGCAAAGTTAGGATTGGCAATGAGTATAGCGAGGAATTTAGCGTACAGGTTGGGGTCCACCAGGGCTCTGTTCTTAGCCCTCTCCTGTTCATCATAGTCCTGCAGGCAATAACGGAGGAGTTTAAGACCGGATGCCCATGGGAACTCCTGTATGCTGATGACCTCGCACTCATAGCTGAATCTATGGTAGAACTAGAGAATAAATTCCAAACCTGGAAGCAGGGACTAGAGAGAAAGGGCCTCAAAGTCAACATGACAAAGACTAAGGTCCTTATAAGTAGACGAGAAAACAGAACCCAGATCCCCTCAGGGAAATGGCCTTGCTCAGTATGTAGGAAAGGTGTAGGTAGGAACTCCATTCTTTGCCCCAAATGCAAACAATGGGTACACAAGAGATGTAGCGGGATCTCAGGAAGCTTAATTAAGAATGTAGGATTCACATGCAGCAGCTGTGCTGAAACAGCAAGCAAACAGCCACAGGAAACAAGTACCACCAATCTCTGGGAGGGCCCTGTAGAAACAGTAGACAGCTTCTGCTACCTAGGTGACCGAATTAGCAACGGAGGTGGGTGCTCAGAAAGTACAATAACTAGGGTAAGAACGGGTTGGAAGAAGTTTAGGGAACTACTACCACTGCTAGCTGCAAAAGGCTTCTCCCTCAGAATGAAAGGCAGACTGTATGATGCGTGTATCCGAACAGCGATGTTGCATGGTAGTGAGACCTGGGCGCTGAAGGTGGAAGACTTACGTAGATTAGAGAGAAACGAAGCCTGCATGCTCCGATGGATGTGTAACAGTAATATACGTGAACGACAAAGCATAAATGAATTGAGAGAGAGACTGAGCATAAGAGGAATCAAATGCTGCGTGCAGGAGAGGCGGTTACGCTGGTATGGACATGTGATGCGTATGAAGGATGACAGCTGCATAAAAAGGTGCAGAGCACTAGAAGTTGATGGAAACCGCGGAGTGGGGAGACCCAAGATGACTTGGGATGAGGTGATAAAAGCCGACCTTACCCAACTACACCTCTCAAAGTCAATGACACACGACCGTGACTTCTGGCGTCACGCAGTAATACAGGGTACCCGACCTCCCATGGGTACATGCTGAAGCATATAAACAATATGCCCCCCCCCCCAAGGTGGTCGTGGAGGTGCCACGGCAAAAAAAGCACCCAGCCCACACTGTAAAGTGGACGTGTAGGCGCCACGAAAAAGCACCCAGCACTCACTGTAAATGAGGTTGGTGTTAGGAAGGGCATCCAGCTGTAGAAATCAAGCCAGATCAGTTCCTGTATGAGCAAGGCATGGTCAGCCGACCAGACACTGCCCACAACAGGACAACCCGTCTAACCCATGCTAGCGTGGAAGAACGGACGTAAAACGGTGATGATGATGATGATGATGAAGATGTGGGAAAATAATTCAAACTCAATAAAAAAAAAATCAAGAGAGAGATTTTATCCACAGATTTTGTGAAATCCAATATATATATATCATCATCATCATGATCACCGTTTTACGTCCGTTCTTCCACAATAGCATGGGTTAGATGGGTTGTCCTGTTGTGGGCAGTGTCTGGTCGGCTGACCATGCCTTGCTCATACAGGAACTGATTTGGCTTGATTTCTACAGCTGGATGCCCTTCCTAACACCAACCTCATTTACAGTGAGTGCTGGGTGCTTTTTCGTGGTGCCTACACGACCACCTTGCAGTGGGAGGGTGTGGGGGCATATTGTCTATATGCTTCAGCTTGTACCCATGGGAGGTCAGGTACTCTGTATTACTGCGTGACGCCAGAGGTCACGGTCGTGTGTCATCGCCTTTGAGAGATGTAATTGTGTAAGGTCGGCTTTTATCACCTCATCCCAGGTCTTCTTGGGTCTCCCCACTCCGTGGTTTCCATTGCCTTCTAGTGCTCTGCACCTTTTTATGCAGCTGTCATCCTTCATACGCATCACATGCCCATACCAATGCAACCGCCTCTCCTGCACATAGCATTTTATTCCTCTTATGCTCAGTCTCTCTCTCAATTCATTTATGCTTTGTCGTTCGCGTATATTACTGTTACACATCCATCGGAGCATGCAGGCTTCGTTTCTCTCTAATCTACGTAAGTCTTCCACCTTCAGCGCTCAGGTCTCACTACCATGTAACATTGCTGTTCGGATACACGCATCATACAGTCTGCCTTTCATTTTGAGGAAGAAGCCTTTTGCAGCTAGCAGTGGCAGTAGTTCCCTGAACTTCTTCCATCCCGTTCTTACCCTAGTTATTGTACTTTCTGAACACCCACCTCCGCTGCTAATTCGGTCACCTAGGTAGCAGAAGCTGTCTACTGTCTCTACAGAGCCCTCCCAGAGATTGGTGGTACTTGTTTCCTGTGGCTGTTTGCTGCTAGCTGTCCCAGCACAGCTGCTGCATGTGAAGCCTACATTCTTAATTAAGCTTCCTGAGATCCCGCTACATCTCTTGTGTACCCATTGTTTGCATTTGGGGCAGAGAATGGAGTTCCTACCTACACCTTTCCTACATACTTGTTTCTACTTTAGGCACAAGGCCAGCAATTACCCAGTGCATTACTGGTACTTTATTTTATCGACCCTGTAAGGATGAAAGGCAAAGTCAACCTCGGCGGGATTTGAACTCAGATCGTAAAGGGACGTAACTATGCTTGAAAGCATGGCGTCCGACCCTCTACCGATACTGCCAATCCACCCTACATACTGAGCAAGGCCATTTCCCTGAGGGGATCTGGGTTCTGTTTTCTCGTCTACTTACAAGGACCTTAGTCTTTGTCATGTTGACTTTGAGACCCTTTCTTTCTAGTCCCTGCTTCCAAGTTTGGAATTTCTTCTCTAGTTCTACCATAGATTCAGCTATAAGTGCAAGGTCATATATATATATATACATATATATAATATATATATATATATATATATATACATATATATATATATCATCATCATCATCATCGTTTAACGTCCATTTTCCACGCTAGCATGGGTTAGACGGGAATTGTCCGACTTGAGGCAAGATTGGTTGTCTTGCTCAAGACTGTCTGGCAGGTTTTCTACGGCTGGATGCCCTTCCTAACACCAACCACGTTTACAGTGTGGACTGGGAGATTTTTACCGTGTTACCTACACGGCCACATTACAGCGTGGACTGTGTGTTTTTTTGTCGTGACACCTACACGACCTCATTTATTTAGGACTGGATGTTGTGGTACCAACATAGCTTTACAAAGGGTGGTGGGGGTAGGGTTAGTGGGACGGGGGTGTATTTTGGTTAAGAGGTGCCTACTGACTGTAGGTTTTGCTTTGTACTCAGGCAAGGCGGGTCTTCTGTATTACTACGTAGCGCCAAAGATCTCGGTCCAGTGACATTGTCTAGGAGAGGTGTAAGTGTGTGAGGTCGGATTTTATCAAGTCGTCCCAGGTTTTTCTGGGTCTGCCTACTCCGTAGCTACCATCTATTTTGATCGCCCTGCATTTTTTTATACAGCTGTCATCTTTCATGCGCATCACATGACCATACCAACGTAGTCTTCTCTCGAGTAAACAGCATCTGATCCCTCTTATTCCTAATTTCTCATTTATGCTTTGCCGTTCGCGTATATTACTATTACACATCCAACGGAGCATGCAAACTTCGTTTCTCTCCAGTCTGCGTAGATCCTCTGCACACAAGGCCCATGTCTCACTGCCACGTAACAAGGGCAGCCATGGGCAGCCAGTCTTTAACTCCTCCGTTATAGCTTGGAGGGTAATAATAAATAGGAGAGGGTTAAGGACGGAGCCCTGATGAACACCAACTTTAACGCTAAACTCTTCACTATATTCGTTGTTAATTCTAACCTTGCTGACTGTTTCTTTATACATGGCTTGTATAGCTCTCACAAGCCATTCATCAACACCTAGTTTTCTAAGAGCCCACCAGATAATGGAGCAGGGAACTCTGTCAAAGTCTTTCTCCAGGTCTACAAAAGCTAAGTAGAGGGGTTTACTTTTAGCTAGGTACTTCTGTAGTTGTCATACAATGAAAAGAGCGTCTGTGGTACTTTTACCTGACACAAACCCGAACTGCATTTCATCTAGATCAATTCTCTCTCTGATTAGTTGCGCTATTACTTTTTCTGTGACCTTCATGACCTGGTCAATTAATTTAATGCCTCTATCGTTTCACCTATCTAGGGCGTCTCCTTTACCCTTGTAGCAGTTAATGATGATGCTGCTACGCCAGTCCTTTGGTACGACCCCATTCTGTATAACTTGGTTTACTATCCGGGTGACCATAGTGTGTCCCACCATTTCAGATGCTTTCAGCATTTCAGCAACTATTTCCGAAGGCCCGGCCGCCTTGCCCGTCTGCATATCTTTGATTGCCTTACTTATTATACTACCTTCAACTTGCACTACTGGTCCCTCTATTGGATCGATGTGGGGGAGGCTGTCTTTCTCCCATTTATTCTCCTTATTTAGTAGCCTTTCGTAGTGACACTTCCAAGCTACCTTCTTATCAGCGTCAGTGATGCGAAGTACACCATTATCATTACGGACACATTTCTCCCCGACAATATCACGGTTCTCCTTGACACATTGTCTAGCAATCCTGAACACCTCACGTTTTTGGTCCTCGCGTTGTAGAACATGCTTGAACTTTCTTTCCTCTGCTTCTCTTCTTGCGAAGTACACATGTCTCCTAGCTTCCCTCCTGGCCACTTGATAGTCTTCTCTACTTCCCCCATCCTGCCATACTTTCCAAGCCTGCTTTTTGGCCTTGATCGACTCCTCCACCTTACTGTTCCACCACCAAGTTACTTTCCTCCTGCCTATAGGTCTGTTCCAGCCACAGATTTCATCTGTCACCTTCAGCAGGTTAGCTTTCAGGAATTCCCACTGTTCCTCTATATTGTATGACTCTAATTGCTCTTCCTTACTGTCAAAAGCATCAAGTAATATGCTTTTAAATTTATTACTGGCTGTGGGGTCCTTTAACTTCCATATTTTTCTCTTAAGGATAGTCCTCCTCTGTTGTCGAATACGTCTCGTCCTGACTATGAGGTCGCTAACTATGAAGCTATGTTGGGAGGTGCATTCTTCATGGGGGAGTAATTTAGTGTTTACAACAGACACTCTGTCTCATCTTCTGGTAAGGATATAATCTATCTGACTGGCATGTTCCCCTGATCTATAGGTGATCAAGTGATTGTCTCGTTTTTTGAAGTTTGTGTTACGGATAGTTAGATTATTTGCGTCACAGAATTCCAGGATTCTGGAGCCTTCCTCATTTCTAGTACCAAACCCATAGCCTCCATGGATTTCGTCATAGCCATCACAGTGACCATTTAGGTCACCAGCAATAATTATATAGTCACTGTCGGTTATTTGGGAGGTAATGAGCATTAACGACTCATAGAATTCTGTCTTTTATAATGCCAGGCAGTCCGGGTTGGGGTACATACGCAGATATTATTGTCCCAGTAGTCTATTGAGGACAAGTCTTATTTTAATTATTCTGTTGTTCACTCTATTTATTTTTTTCATGTAGATATAGATATATAGATACACACTATATATACACTAATATGCAGGCACAAATGCATTTGATTTATTACCCCCTTGTCACCTACAGAGAATCTAGTAAATGTAACAGCTTAATTAAGTTATTAATTAACATTTGATATCTTTCAATGGGTCTCATTTTAATTGGCTGATTGGCTGTCAATGTCACACTAGTAATGTGGATTTGACACCAGGTGGAGTCACTTTCTCAATATCAAAGTGAATTGAACTTCTACAGAGAATCTAATACATTATTGATTATTGATTTTATTGTCTCACACTCACACACACACATATATATATATATGTATATATATAGAGAGAGATGGAGGCACATGACTTAGTGGTTAGAGCATTGGCCTTGCAATCGAAAGGTTGTGAGTTCAATTCTCAGACTGGGTGATGTGTTGTTTCCTTGAGCAAGACACTTTATTTCACATTGCTCCAGTTTACTCAGCTGGAGAAATGAGATGATGGGGACTGGGGTCCATATGATTCCACTGCAAAATGGTCGTGGAGGTGCCACGGCAAAGAAGCACCCAGCACTCACTGTAAATGAGGTTGGTGTTAGGAAGGGCTGTAGAAATCAAGCCAAAATCAGTTCCCGTCCCACCCTTGCAAGCAGGGAAAAAGCGGACGTAAACTGAAATGATGATGAAATGATGATGATATATATATATATATATAAAATCAAAAGATGGTTAAAAGAGTTCCATGTTTTTTATTATGTGCATTTCAAAAACAAATATCATCATGGGATGATATTTGCGTTCTCATCAGATAAAATAGGGAGACATGATATGAAGCTTAAAAAACACACTGTTAAATCAACACACTGCTCACAGGTGTTTTTTAAGCTTCATATCATGTCTCCCTATTTTATCTGATGAGAACTCAAATATCATCCCATGATGATATTTGTTTTTGAAATGTGCATAATAAAATACATGGAACTCTTTTAACCATCTTTTGATTTTATATTATTTATACTCCAGTCCTATAAACTGTTGAGTGCTACTTATCCGATATTTGCATTGCTTTATTGTGCTACAATAAAACTCACCTCATACATATATATATATATATGCATATATATATATATATATATATATATATATATATATTAAGAAAGTAAAACAAAGAAGCCTTCAATACATCAAAAGTCTTTATTAGCCAACAATGTTTCATCCTATTAAGGACTCATCAGGCCAATTAAAACAACAAGAAGTAATGTCGGCAGATACAAGCCGGAAGCTCCGAAGAATATGGAGTGTACATACACTAAAGTATTGCAAGATTATGGGTAAAAATATATAATAAAAATAATAAAAATATATAATAAAAATTACTAAGGATGTATATAACATTAAGAACCATATTACAAATATAGTCCAAAGCAAAAAAAACCTAGAGCTAAACAAAGGTGGTTATATAGATCAGGAATTATATATAATACAATGTAATATAATATATTATACCTTTACCAATATTAAAATTACAATAAAAATCAAAAGGTACAATATGCATATGTATATATGTACGCACACGTACACACACATACACATACAACAATACACATATCCATCTTCAACTGCACAAATTAAACCTTATTAAGAGTTTGAATATAAAAAGTTTGAATATAAAAATAAGCATGATAGGAATGAAAATAATAATAATAATAATACTAATACATCTACCCAATATACATGAGGTAATAATATGATATAATTATAAGTATCACATATAATAAATAATGAACAATACAATTATATACTATATAATATAATAGAATAGAATAGGCTTCTAAATGAGGAGAACAAATGGGAGAAAGACAGTCTCCCCCACATCGACCCAATAGAGGGACCAGCAGTGTTAGTCCAGGGTAGTACAATAAGCAAGGCAATCAAAGATATGAAGACTGGTAAGGCGGCTGGTCCTTCGGAAATAGTTGCTGAGATGCTGAAGGCATCTGGTTCGGTGGGACACACCATGGTCACCCGGATAGTTAACCAAGTCGTACAGAATGGGGTTGTTCCGAAGGACTGGCGTAGCAGCATCATCGTTAACTGCTATAAGGGAAAAGGAGATGCCCTAGATAGGAGTAACTATAGAGGCATTAAATTAATCGACCAGGTCATGAAGGTCACGGAAAAAGTAATAGCGCAACTAATCAGAGAGAGAATTGATCTAGATGAAATGCAGTTCGGGTTTGTGTCAGGCAAAAGTACCACAGACGCTCTTTTCATTGTACGACAACTACAGGAGAAGTACCTAACTAAAAGTAAACCCCTATACTTAGCTTTCGTCGACTTGGAGAAAGCCTTCGACAGAGTCCCCCGTTCCATTATCTGGTGGTCTCTTAGAAAACTAGGTGTTGACGAATGGCTTGTGAGAGCTATACAAGCCATGTATAAAGAAACAGTCAGTAAGGTTAGAATTAACAACGAATATAGTGAAGAGTTTAGCGTAAAAGTTGGTGTCCATCAGGGCTCTGTCCTTAGCCCCCTACTATTTATTATTGCCCTTCAGGCTATAACAGAGGAGTTCAAGACCGGCTGCCCATCGGAACTCCTATACGCAGATGATCTAACGCTCATAGCTGAATCAATGACCGAACTAGAGAAGAAATTCCAAACATGGAAGCACGGCCTAGAATCAAAAGGCCTTAAAATTAACCTGGCTAAGACAAAAGTTCTAGTTTGTAGGAAAGAAAATATGACGGCAGTCCCATCTGGGAAATGGCCATGCTCAGTGTGTAGGAAAGGCGTAGGTAGAAACTCCATTTTATGTCCCAAATGCAAAGTATGGGTGCATAAAAGATGTAGTGGGATCACAGGTAAGCTAACTAAGAACATAGATTTTACATGTGGCCGGTGCTCTGGTGCAATAAGTAGCAGCAAGTGCCCACAAAATACTAGCTCCTTCAACTGCGCAGAGGGTTCTATAGAAATAGTGGACAGCTTCCGTTACCTGGGTGACAAAATCAGCAGTGGGGGAGGGTGCTCTGAAAGTACAGTAGCTAGAGTCAGAACTGGATGGAAAAAGTTCAGAGAGCTTATACCACTATTAGCCGCTAGAGGGTTCTCCCTAAAAATGAAAGGCAGGTTATACGATGCCTGCATACGAACAGCAATGCTGCATGGCAGTGAGACCTGGGCATTGTGTGCAGAGGATATACGCAGACTAGAGAGGAACGAAGCTTGCATGCTCCGCTGGATGTGCAATAGTAATATACGTGAACGGCAAAGCATAAACGAACTAAGGAAAAAATTAGAAATAAGAGGGATCAGATGTTGTTTACTCGAGAGAAGGCTACGTTGGTACGGTCACGTGATGCGCATGAAAGACGACAGCTGTATAACAAAGTGCAGGGCAATAAAGATAGACGGTAGCCACGGAGTAGGCAGACCCAGAAAAACATAGGACGAGCTGATAAATTCCGACCTCACACGCTTACACCTCTCCAAGACAATGTCACTGGACCGAGACCTTTGGCGGTACTCAGTAATAGAGAAGACCCGCCTTACCTAAATACAAAGTAAAAACCTACTACAGTCAGTAGGCATCTCTATCAAACCCCCCCGTCCCACCACCTCCACCCCATCCACACCGCCCCTTTCAATGTACAGTTATGTTGGTCCCACAACATCCAGGCCGAAACAAATGAGATCGTGTAGGTGTCACGACAAAAAACACACAGTCCACGCTGTAAATGTGGCCGTGTAGGCAACACGGTAAAAACCTCCCAGCCCCACACTGTAAATGTGGTTGGTGTTAGGAAGGGCATCCAGCTGTAGAAAACCCGCCAGACAGTCCACGCTGTAATGTGGCCGTGTAGGCAACTCGGTAAAAACCTCCCAGCCCCACACTGTAAATGTGGTTGGTGTTAGGAAGGGCATCCAACTGTAGAAAACCCGCCAGACAGTCCTATGCGAGCAAGACAACCACTCTTGCCTCAAGTGGGAAAACCCCCGTCCAAACCCATGCAAGCGTGGAACACGGACGCTAAACCTGATGATGATGATGATGATGAGAATAGATAATCTCCGGTTAATTTACACAAACAATATAGATGTCACAATAATACTATAATAATAATATACTAACATTTATAATATACAATATATAATGGTACTCAAGTTAACAAATAAATTCATACTGGGTTACAGAGTAGGTGAGGAAAAATAAATTGTACAATACCCAAAAAATTATGATGGTACAAAAAATACAAACATCTTACATGATATATAAAGTTTAACATATCATAATGTTACATATAATTAACGTTAAGTAATAAGGATCAATATTACAATAAAAAATACAATATAATATAATATATTATATAAAATAAATTAACATAATATAATATATAATTACTTATAATTACAAGGTTGGTGAACAGATATGCATGTGGATGAGTGAGTAAGGGCCAGACAGTAAATATAATGCACAGTAGTATTACAAATAAAATATAAAATATAAAATATAGAATAAAATAAATAAATAGAATCAACCGGAAATTAAAAAACAAAAACAAACGTATACATTTAGGTCTCACATGCAGTTAAGTAAAAACTAAGGAAACAACCCCTGTAAATGACTCGAAAACTCTATTTGATAAATTAATATTAAAAATATTTAAACTATCCAATAAGGCCGTATAATATTAGCTATAGTTTAAGTAACTATATATACTGGTATTTTGGCCTTTATATATATATATCTGTCATTTCTATAATACGAAGAGGGTGTTTAACTCCAACACGCTCCAGTATTTTAACCCTTATATATATATATATATATATATATATATATATATATATATATATATATATATATATATATATATATATATATATATATATATATAAATATATACATATATATATATACATGTTCTCTCCCTTCTTTGTCAGTTGACACACTTAGGAAGCTTTTTCTTCTATATTTGAGTACCCTACAGACATAACTTGTCTCTACGTGCACTGGAATGAATAGCATCAACCTTAATGGACCGAAACTGTAGTGATTTCTAGAGTTTGACTGAGGAGATAGGACTGCCCATCTTTCAGTTGTTTTTTCTATTGTCTTTCTATGTGCCCCCTATTTATATATAGAGATATGTTTCTTTATTAGCCACAGGGGCACAAAAGAAGGGGACAAATACAAAAGAGGAAGTTTACATACAATAAAAACGTGTAAAATATTATCACAAATGCAATTAAAAAAATTAGTCGATTTTCCCCAATAGGGGGAGACAGTTCATATGGGTAACACATACCCCTGAAAAAAATGTGCAACCCTCATCTCCAGGAGTACGAAGAGTTTGTACTCCTTTCCTCTACTCCTTCTTTTCCTCAACCTACAGGCTGATATAGAGAGAAGGCCCATTCACTCGGGCCATTCTCGCCACTTTCACCCACCTTTCATAAAACTTGCTAGGGTACAGCACCTCTCTCTCCATCCTGATTCTTCTTCCAAAGTGGTATTTGAAAAAAAGAATCAGTTGTTGGCCGGAGATAAAGGTGTCTGACCTCAGCCCTTTCAACCTTGTCCACCATACAACCTCTTTCGCCATAGCTATCACACAAAGGAAAACCGCCTCTCCTTCGTTTTTGAAGGAGGGTGGCGGTTTGATCATGACAATGGACTCGGTGGTCAACCGGATTGCGACAATAGTCGTTCTACATAGCGCCACAGGTCAGTGACGCCCGGGCAGTGTATGAATGCATGCGCGACGGTTTCTTCGTCTCGCATGCACCTTGGACAGATCTTTTTTGCAGGGTCCCTGCCTGGGCGCCCATGTCTGTAGAGCTTGTCTCGAACTGGTAGAGCTCCTCGGTAGCACTGCCAGGCCAGAGACTTTTGGAAGTTGTCCATCGGTCCCGGGCAGAAGGTCCTACCGAACAGACTGGCCAGTTCATCTTCCTCTACGCCTAGAGTTTCACCGAGCGCGTCGTCGCACTTGCTGCAGATCAACCCTCTATAGAATGACGAAGTGGAGTCTCCACTGATTGCCGGGTCCGCCTGCCAGAGGGCTGTGAGCACCTGATCACATTCGATGTGCCAGTCGCCCATTTTCCTCGGTCTTTGCTTGACCCAAGACTGCAGCTCGGTCAGCGAGATGAGTCATGGGAAGGCTTGCCTCACGAACGGGGCCCACACCGGTTGTCCGGTGAGGAATACGTAGAGATGCCGCAGCCTATAGAGATAGATAGATAAACAGTTCTATACAAGCGAGACATGGTCTCCCAACCAATCTTGCCTCAAGTGGGACAAAACCGTCCAACCCATGCTAGCGTGGAAGATAGACATTAAACGATGATGATGAGATAGATAGATGTGTGTGTGTATGCATACACACATATAGAGTAATATACATATATATGTGTATATATATATATATACACACATACACACACATACACACACGCACACACACACACACACACACACACACACACACACACACACACACATACACACACACATACACACAAATATATATATATGTGTGTATCAATTGTTGTTGTTTTTTTTGTTGATATTTTGTTTCAGAAATTAATCACCTGCCATTCAATTAAAGCAATAAGAAAATTGTGAAAGAAAGTTTTAAAAATCTAAAGAAGTAAAATGTCTTTTAAATTACTTTCTGTTATTTTATGTGTGACAAAATGTGGGTGGGCAACATATTGATTATGGCAGATTTCTGGTTCACTTTAAGCTTATGCATCCATTCATCCATACATACACATACATAGGTGCATGCATCCATCCATCCAGACACCCAGACATACATACATTACTACATGATGGTGCATGTCGATTTTGTGTAATGCTATTGCTTGATACTTAAGAAGATGTCAGATATCTTAATGGAAGCTAGGGGGATACAGTTGTAGAGTAAAGTTTCTTTTGGCTTTTAGAATGTTGAAAGTCTTGGTGTGTAAATGTAAAACAAACAAAAAATTGTTACATTATAGGCCTTATCTCTCTGTGGACAGGTAAACAGGATTGATCTGACTAATATCTGGTCTTGTTAGACCTTCATCGGAGGAAAAAAGCCAATCTTTTTTCCGTGGGGAGCGTAGTAGATTATATCAATCTATAGTGTATATAAGACTTGATGAAAGTGGTCAGATTGATTCTGTACTGTAACCTCTTTGTTTACACTTCACAGTGAGGCTGAAATTCTATGGTGAATCTTACAACTCAAAATGATGAGCAGTGCACTATGAATTAGTCAATATGTAGTTAGGTGGTTTAATCTACCTTTAAACTTAGTAGTAGCTATTCCAATTGCTCAAATTTTCTTTACTATGCTCAAAATCACTTCCATCTGCAACAGATTTATTATAGAATATTTAACAAAATTGCTATCAAAATATCTTATTCGGCCACATCTATCTTTGTCAGCATTATCACATCTTCCAGCCTAGCAAAACTAGTATCATCTCTACTATTAATAATTAATTGTATGAAGCCAATAATTGCCACTTTAATTCTAGCTGTTTAGCCAAAAATATTGTTAACCAAATACGAATTACACATTCCAACGAAAATACATATTCATCATAGTTCAATTCTCAGACCGGGTGATGTGTTGTTTCCTTGAGTAAGACACTTTATTTCACATTGCTCCAGTTTACTCAGCTGTAGAAATGAGATGATGGGGACTGGGGTCCCTATCATTCCACTGCAAAGTGGTCGTGGAGGTGCCACGGAAAAAAAGCACCCACCACTCACTGTAAATGAGGTTGGTGTTAGGAAGGGCATCCAGCTGTAGAAATCAAGCCAGAATCAGTTCCCGTCCCACCCTTGCAAGCAAGGAAAAAGCGGTCATAAAATGATGATGATGATGATGATGATCTCTAAGCTAATTCTTTTAGATTTTACTATTACTAGCATGACCACTCATTTCAAAATTCTATCAGAAGCAATACTACTTGGCTAAAAGTCTATAGTTATATTCTGTAGTAGAGTGTGGCATTGAAAATATATATACAGAGACAAGATATTTACAGATGTCTGTACATGGAGTGTTAACTAAAATCTTTAGATATATTCTATAGTTGATGTTGGCAGAACTTGTTGCCTAGTATTGGGATGCTCATCAACATTTCCTTCTATACAAAACGAGTCATATGTTGGATCTGAAGAGATGTCTGCAGCCACTGCACATAGTAGAGTAGGATAGTTTAGGGATAGAGGGCTCTGGCTTTTCTTTGGGTTCTATTCATCTGTTCTATAGTATAGTATAGTATAGTATAGTATAGTATAGTATATATAAAAACATATATAAAATGTTGGTTATTATCTATAGATATATTTTGTAGTACAGTGTGGCATTGATAAAATGTATACAGAGACAAGATATTTACAGATTTCTGGACATTGAATGTTAACTAAAATCTATAGATATATTCTATAGTATTCTATAGATATATTTTGTAGTACAGTGTAACATTGAACATATCAGATGAAAGGTGAATGTAAAATATATATTACTAAACAGAATTGAAATCTGTTCATTCTACACCAAGGTTATATGTTTTATCAACTTGGTAGAATATTAGAAATGATTATTTTATTCTTTTACTGGTTTTAGTGATAGACTAAGACCATGTTGGGGTATAGGTTTAGTGGGATTTAGTTGATCATATTAACTGCCAGTTCTTTCCTTTTTCTAGTCTTGTACTTACTTTACTAATCTCTTCTTTATTAAACCACTAAGTTGTGGATATAAACGAACGTTAAACATAAACACATATATGGACACATACTCACACATATACACACACACATACACACATGTATGGTATTGGTGAACATGGGAAGGAATATAGCAGAGATTAATAGTTTATTAAGATTGAGTCAGAGGCCTGTTATTCTAGAGTTTCTCCTCTACATGTCAAGGGTAATCAAATCCTGTAACTCACAAGAGAAACTCCAGAGTAACAGGCCACTGATATGACCTTATTAAACTTCACACACACACACATACATATATATATATACATATATATATATATACATATAATTACATATATATATACATATATATTTCTTTTTGTCTATCTGATTCTCTCTCTCTCTCTCTCATAAAGTATTGGTCAACCCGAGGCTAGAGTAGTAGAAAACAGTTGCCTAAGGTGTTGCTATGCAGTCAATGAGAATAAACCTGAAAACATGTGGTTTACAAAATGAATGCCTTAACCACACAACTATACCTGTGTCTATCTGATAGATAATAAAATATACTATGTGATCGGCATGTGATGGTGTGTTTGCCAGTTATTTATAACATGATGTGACATGATGTGAGTTAGCTGTGAACTAGTAAAATAATGAAATTCCTCTTGATTGTTAATTGTAGACCAATCAGAACATTGATCACAAATCTTACATGAATAAGTTATTAGAAAATTAGCATTGACGATGCCAACACTGAGGAAAAGGAAGGTGGAAAGAGAATGGAAGAATATGGAATCTCTCCAAATTCCTGAATGGTGTGAAATGAGAGAAATAAGGATTGTGAAACAGATGTTTCCTTTTAGCCAGAAGCTGTTTTAGAATTGGTGAACTCAAATATTTGTTTGAAGAACTCAGTAAAATAATTTACACTTGAATTGTTTACATTTAAACAAGATCGTCTGCATTTGTATAACATGTTATCAGAAACATAGGATCGTTTATGCTGCAGTTTTAGCAAGTTATATCTGCTTAGATAAACAGCTGCATTAATATGTGCAAACTACTGTCTGAATATCCACATATACATGTGTGTCGTTTGATTCTCTGACTTGTTTCAGTTATTAGACTGCAGATATTCTGTATTTTGTGGATGCAGCATAGTCAAATGGTTAAGAAGTTTTCTAGGTTATCATTAGGCCTTGGTAAGTGTCATTTAACATAACCTTATGATTATCTATGCTTTGGGTAGATAGAAACTGTTTGGAAGCAATTCAAGCAGCCAGCCTGGTCACACACTGTATCATGTTGAATCTGCACAAGAATTATATTAAGGGTACACATGTCTGTGGAACACTCAGCCATTTATACATTAATTTCATAAGCAGGCTGTTCCATATGAAGTTTACATTGTATGTGATACGATATCATCATCATCATCATCATCATCAACGTTTAACGTCCGTGTTCCACGCTTGCATGGGTTTGGACGGGGGTAGTCCCACTTGAGGCAAGAGTGATTGTCTTGCTCGCATAGGACTGTCTGGCAGGTTTTCTACAGTTGGATGCCCTTCCTAACACCAACCACATTTACAGTGTGGGTCTGGGAGGTTTTACCGTGTTGCCTACACGGCCACATTACAGCGTGGACTGTGTGTTTTTTTGTCGTGACACCTACACGATCTCATTTGTTTCGGCCTGGATGGTGTGGCACCAACATAACTTTACATAGAACGGGGTGGTGTGGATGGGGTGTGTGTGTGGGGGGGGGTATTTTGTTAGAGATGCCTACTGGCTGTAGTAGGTTTTACTATGTATTTAGGTAAGGCGGGTCTTCTCTGTTACTGAGTACCGCCAAAGGTCTCGGTCCAGTGACATTGTCTTGGAGAGGTGTAAGTGTGTGAGGTCGGAGTTTATCAGCTCGTCCCAGGTTTTTCTAGGTCTGCCTATTCCGTGGCTACCGTCTATCTTTATTGCCCTGCACTTTGTTATACAGCTATCGACTTTCATGCGCATCACGTGTCCATACCAACGTAGCCTTCTCTCGAGTAAACAACATCTGATCCCTCTTATTTCTAATTTTTTCCTTAGTTCGTTTATGCTTTGCCGTTCACGTATATTACTGTTACACATCCAGCGGAGCATGCAAGCTTCGTTCCTCTCTAGTCTGCGTATATCCTCTGCACACAATGCCCAGGTCTCACTACCATGCAACATTGCTGTTCGTATGCAGGCATCGTACAACCTGCCTTTCACTTTTAGGGAGAACCCTTTAGCAACTAATAGTGGTATAAGCTCTCTGAACTTTTTCCAACCAGTTCTGACTCTAGCTACTGTACTTTCAGAGCACCCTCCCCCACTGCTGATTTTATCACCCAGGTAACGGAAACTGTCCACTATTTCTATAGAACCCTCTGCGCAATTGAAAGAGCTAGTATTTTGTGGGCACTTGCTGCTACTTATTGCACCAGAGCACCGGCCACATGTAAAATCTATGTTCTTAGTTAGCTTACCTGTGATCCCACTACATCTTTTATGCACCCATACTTTGCATTTAGGACATAAAATGGAGTTTCTACCTACGCCTTTCCTACACACCGAGCACGACCATTTCCCAGAAGGGACCGCCGCCTTATTTTCTTTCCTACAAACTAGAACTTTAGTCTTAGCCAGGTTAATTTTAAGGCCTTTTGATTCTAGGCCGTGCTTTCATGTTTGGAATTTCTTCTCTAGCTCGGCCATTGATTCAGCTATGAGCATTAGATCATCTGCGTATAGGAGTTCCCATGGGCAGCCGGTCTTGAACTCCTCTGTTATAGCCTGAAGGGCAATAATAAATAGTAGGGGGCTGAGAACAGAGCCCTGATGGACGCCAACTTTTACGCTAAACTCTTCACTATATTCGTTGTTAATTCTAACCTTGCTGACTGTTTCTTTATACATGGCTTGTATAGCTCTCACAAGCCATTCGTCAACGCCTAGTTTTCTAAGAGCCCACCAGATAATGGAGCGGGGGACTCTGTCGAAGGCTTTCTCCAAGTCGACAAAAGCTAAGTAGAGGGGTTTACCTTTAGCTAGGTACTTCTCCTGTAGTTGTCGTACTATGAAAAGAGCGTCTGTGGTACTTTTGCCTGACACAAACCCGAACTGCATTTCATCTAGGTCAATTCTCTCTCTGATTAGTTGTGCTATTACTTTTTCCGTGACCTTCATGACCTGGTCGATTAATTTAATGCCTCTATAGTTACTCCTATCTAGGGCGTCTCCTTTACCCTTATAACAGTTAACAATGATGCTGCTATGCCAGTCCTTCGGAACAACCCCATTCTGTACGACTTGGTTAACTATGCGGGTGACCATGGTGTGTCCCACCGTGCCAGATGCCTTCAGCATCTCAGTAACTATTTCCGAAGGCCCAGCCGCCTTACCCGTCTTCATATCCTTGATTGCCTTACTTATTATACTCCCCTCGACTAACACTGCTGGTCCCTCTATTGGGTCGATATGGGGGAGACTGTCTTTCTCCCATTTATTCTCCTCATTTAGTAGCCTTTCATAGTGACACTTCCAAGCTACCTTCTTATCAGTGTCGGTGATGGCAAGTGTGCCATCATCGTTTAGTACACACTTCTCCCCGACAATATCACGGTTTTCCTTGACGCATTGCCTAGCAATCCTGAACACCTCACGTTTTTGGTCATCGCGTTGTAGAACATGCTTGAACTTTCTTTCCTCAGCTTCCCTTCTTGCTAAGTACACTTGTCTCCTAGCTTCCCTCCTGGTCACTTGATAGTCTTCTCTACTTCCCCCATCCCGCCATACTTTCGAAGCCTGCTTTTTGGCCTTAATTGACCCCTCCACCTTACTGTTCCACCACCATGTTACTCTCCTCCTGCCTACAGGCCTGCTCCAGCCACAGACTTCGTCTGTCGCCAACAGCAGGTTTGCTTTCAGAAATTCCCACTCTCCCTCTATATTGTCCGACTCTAAATGTTCTTCCTTACTGTCGAAAGCATCAAGTAATATGCTTTGAAATTTATTCCTGGCTGTGGGGTCCTTTAGCTTCCATATTTTTCTCCTGAGGATAGTCCTCTTCTGCTGTCGAGTACGTCTCGTCCTGACTATGAGGTCGCTAATTATCAGTCTATGTTGGGAGGTGCATTCTTCATGGGGGAGGGATTTAGTGTTTACAACAGACACTCTGTCACGTCTTCTGGTAAGGATATAATCTACCTGGCTTGTGTGTTCCCCGGATCTATAGGTGATCAGGTGATTGTCACGTTTTTTGAAGTTAGTGTTACAGATAGTTAGGTTATTTGCATCACAGAATTCCAAGATTCTGGAGCCTTCCTCATTTCTAGTACCAAACCCATAGCCTCCATGGATTCCGTCGTAGCCGTCACAATGTTGTCCAACGTGACCATTTAGGTCGCCTGCAATAATTATATAGTCACTGTCAGATATTTGGGAGGTAGTTAGCATCAGTGTCTCATAGAATCTGTCTTTTATAGTGCCGGGCAGTCCGGATTGGGGTGCGTACGCAGATATTACTGTCACCGTAGTTCTATTGAGGACAAGTCGTATTTTAATTATTCTGATATAGTCTATATTATTTGTGCTGCTATATTTGTCAGTAGTGTACATGCTACCATATCTGTTGTCTTTATTTATGTACTACCATATCTGTAGTATTTACTGCATGTGCTACCCTATCTGCTATCTTTATTCTATGTGCTACCATATCAGTACTCTTTATTGTATGCACTACCATTTCTGTAGTCTTTACTATATGTACTACACAATCTGTAGTTTATATTATATGTGCTACCATAGTTATTTGTTGTTAATGTATGAGCTACCATATTTAGTCTCTATGCTACCACATCAGTAATATTTTTTTTATGCTCTACCATATCTGTATTATTTCTATATTGGTTTTAGATAGAAGACTTCTATTACATGCTGACCAGTCTAATTTATTTCAAATATTGATAAAGTGTTTCCTGGTCATTTCTCAGGTAATTAAATTTCTTTCAAAGATGTTGCCACTTCAACAGCCTAATATTTCTTAACAAAAACTGACATTACTGACAAAACTCTAATAATTATTCTGAACATGACAAATAAGTTGGAAATATTGGTTGTATTGTTTTAACACTTCTCAGACAAAACCTACAGAGGCTTCATACTCTAAAGACACAGAGCTATTTTTATGAGATACAAAAAGGATAAAGGTGTTTTTGTTTAGAATTTTGTAATAAAATATTGGAATCCTAATTGACAGAAGAGTGTAAAGAATTATAATGTGTTTTAATATAGTGTAAAGCTTATAAATTCATGGTTCTCAAGTTTCAAAGTTAGACACATCTGTTTAACTTTGAAACACACATGTGCACATTTAATATCTGAAACTCTGAAACTTGTACAAGAATAAAGGAATATATATCATCATCATCAGGTCGAGCTTGCTCGGCTTTCTACGACACGTTTTCTCCATCCATCTCTGTCTCTCATAGCGTTTGCCAGTTCTTCCGCAGTGCATCCAGTATCGTCCTCAAGTTGCTTGACGTATGTCTTCTTGGGACGACCAGCGTTTCTTGCTCCATGAGATGGACTCCATAACAACACATCACCTGCTATTTCTTCCTTGCTGCGCCAACAGTGGCCAGCAAATCTGAGTCTCTGTCCACGTATTGACCTGCTGATAGGTGGTATATTGCCATAGAGATCCTTATTTGTTGGGTGTTCCCTCCAAGACACGTTCAAAAAGCTAGCCGGGGCATACACACGTATGCTCCGTGCTGCTTTAAACGTGTCTTGGAATATATATATCATCATCATCATCATCGTTTAACGTCCATCTTCCACGCTTGCATATATATATATATATATATATATATATATATATATATATATATATATATATATATATATATATATATAATATATATAGTGGCGTAGCTAGGGTAAACGGCGCCCAGGGCAAGCATCAAAATTGCTCCCCCCAGCCCTCAAAAAGTCAAGATCCACAAAGACGAAATTGTGGTAGAATTTATAATAAAAAAACAAAAAACGGTTACAACTTGATTTTTCGGGCTTTTAATGAGGCAGACTGGTTGATAATTTCCTCGAAATCAGTTCGTTCAAACTCTTCGATTTCTACACTCAAAAGGGCGAGGTCAGTCAGCCGTTGTTGACCCATTGAGGTTCGCAAATACGAATGTATTAGCTTCAGCTTGCTGAACGACCTCTCGTAACTGGCAATTGAAATAGAAATCGTCAACATTATTTGAATGCTGATTCGCAAATTGGGAAAAACACATTCATCGCCGTATTGTCTGGTGAATTGGAGAAGTGCCTCCGGCTTTAAAATTGGGTCAGCTGTCCTAGTAGCGAGCAAAGATCGGCAGTCAAAGAATTCCTCATTCAACTGCTCTCCATCGATGTCGGAGTTGTATAGTTCCGCAAGACTGTTGCACCTTTGTTTAAGGACAAGGATATCAGGAGCAGCCAAATAAAACAGATAGTTGACATCAAGAAGAAAACCGTTCTTCCATTTCTGTTTGAAGACGATTGAGTGAACTTTGCATTGCTCTCTCTATCTCTTTTCTGGCAGCCACCTTGACGTCCTCAGTAATTTCGGTATTGGTTTGTCGTCTTCCTCGCCTCCTCGGAAAATCGACATTCCATTTCTGGCAGAGGTCGAAGCCCATTTCAAGAGAGTCGTGGATTAAGGATGTTCCTTCTTCTTTAAAATAAAGTTGAAGGGCTCCTATATCAACTGCAGCATCGAGAAAATAGATTCTTGGATCTTGAAGCCTCTTTTGAACCCGGTCAATTCGTGAGAGAATCGTGTTTCAGAATCCAATCAAGTTCAGGAATTCATAACTCAGTATCCGATTATGGAGATTACTGGCATCACTTCTACTCTCGCATGTCTCTGTTTCATCATCACTAATTTTTTCGAGAACTTGAACAATCAGCGTCAAATAATTCGCCACCGGTCTGACTGCGGTACATCTAACACTCCACTGCGTGTCGAAAGGATATTTAACAACCACTGGAGCAACTTCTTTAAGGGCTACCCATCGTCGTGTTGAACGAGAAAAAAAGTTGTATAACGAGTCAATGCAACTGAAAAAGTTCATCATAGCAGAATCGTTTTTGGCTGCATAAAGACCAGCCAGATTAAGTGAATGGTTATCGTAATTAACGAAGTGAATCAAATTATTCTTCGCTCTCATTCTCTGCTGAACCCCGCTGCAGTGCCCAGCCAATATAGCAGCATTGTCGTAGCACTGCAATCGACAGTTCTGCAGTGGTAGGTCATCTTTTTCTAGTTCTTTCACGATTGTTTCAACAAGGCTTGCGGCATCTTTTTTGATTACTTGAATGAATCCAAGAAAAGATTCCCTCACAACAACTGTCTTCATATTGAAATCAACATCGACATATCGCACAACTTTTGACAGTTGTTCTCGGTGCACCTGGTTAGGGGTCGAATCAATCAGCAGACCATAGTATCTTGCTTTTTGGATACGATTTAGTAAATTCTGACGAACTGTATTATAGAAGAAAACATTGAACCATCTAAACTGGAGTCAAATTGAATTCCTAATAGAAGCTATCCGATCCTATCTGGCCATTTGGATTATGATGCCTTTTCTATACGTCTTATGTACCAGTTGTAAAAGACAAACTACTCTGTTTTGTAAACCATCTTCATAATTATAATTATCTTGTATTGGTCATTGCAATGCATTGCTAAAAATAGCGCTTGCGTGTCCACCAGTTGCACGTCCAAAATTACGTCCCTTCAGTCAGTGTGTTTGTGTGGGAGGGGGGGGGGGGGTCAAGTGAGGTATCCGCTGTTTTGCAATGTATAGGCTAAAAATAGCGCCCGCATAATTGCGACCCACCCTGCTGTCAGTGAGAAGGGGGGGGGCGTTTTTGTGAAGTCAAATCAGACATCTGCTCTGTTTAGTGCACTAGACATGGCATGGAAGTCGGCTATCAAGAAATCACATGCTTCATTTTTGGCTTATATTTTTAAAAATGATAAAAATGACATGGATGTAAATCGATCTAGGTCGAAATTGCGCCCCCCTAAATATGGCGCCCATGGCATGTGCCCTGCTTGCCACACCCTAGCTACGCCACTGTATATATATATATATATATATATATATTTATATTAGGATTGGTGCTCTGAAAAAGCGATGTATACATGAATATATGTATAGTATATTTGGCAATATACTGTATGCTTAATTAATCTTCAAAATGTTTTTAATTAAGCATACAGTATATTGCCAAATATACTATACATATATTCATATATATAAGGTAAATTATATGAGTTGATTAGAAGGCATTCAAATATTTACAGCTCTAATCCAGATTGGTGAAAGACGGTTTGGAGATAAATCCAATTTATAGATTTCTGGTCATCATAGATTTGCAAATCACAGAGCATAAATAATGTATTAATGTACTAAACCTTGGTGATCTTTTCCTTTATACCCAAACCAAGCAGTCGAAAAACAGAATGCAGAATTCTTAATGAAAAAACAACTCAAGAAATGTATGTGAAAATGTAAGAGAAAGCAAACTTTGCTAAACAGCAATTTTGTGTACATGTTATAAAGATCCTTTTTTATATATATATATATATCAGGTGCGCTTTTTCGAACCATTTTTTAAATTATCTTTTTTCTCATACAATGTGATCTGTATAGAAAGTTTTCTAATGTCCACACGTTTTTCATTATATATATATATATATATATATATATATATATATATATATATATTTAGATAAGCTGAATATATAACAATATATGGTGAAGAATGTTTTATAGTTCCATGAAGAGTTATAAACAGACCAAAGTTTAATCCAGTGAATAAATTCCAATCATAGTAGCACTATAATACCCTAGAGCATATATAAACATTAAATAATAAGCCAAACAAATCACATCAAGTGTCTCTGTAATGTAAGCTGAAACCGCTGAAGCTCATGGTAAAATCTCCACCTCGTTAACATATATCACCATCATCATTATCATCATCACCGTTTGATGTCCACGTTTCCCTGCTAGCATAGGTTAGATGAGTTGTCCCTTTTATCTGTTACATATCCAAACTAGATTTCATCAAGGTTAACACAGTCCCTAATCAGCTGTGCGATAACTGTTTCTGTGACCTTCATGACCAGGTCAACCAACTTGATGCCTATATAGTTTTCTGTCTAGTGCATCTCCTTTGCCCTTGCTGCAGTTGACAATGATGCTGCTACACCAGTCATTGAGTATGATTTGGTTTTGTGTAACTGGGTTACATGTGGTTATGATGTCAGCATCTCGGCAACTATCCCTGAAGGTCTAGCTGTTTTGCATGTCTGCATAACCTTGATTGCCTTAGTTACTATACTATTGCTGGCGTGGGTCAACTCAGAGCAAACTGTCTTCTTCCCAAGCATTCTCTATGTTGAGTAGTCTTTCATAGTGGTTACCTTCATTTCAGCATCAGTGAGAGCAAGTACGCCATTATCATCACAGACACACACATTCCCCACCAACATCTCAATTTTCCTGATACACTGCCTTGCAATCTTGAATACCTCATGCCACTGCTTTTTAAATTGTAGAACATGCTTAAATATTTTTTTGATTTTATGTATATATGTATGTTTGTGTTTGTTTATGTATTTTTTTTATTCATTTCCCATAACTTTGACAAAATGGATTCTATAAAATAAGTACAAGACTTGAAATATATACACTGAGATTGATATGCTGGACTAAATTAAGACATTGCCTCAGCATTGTCAAAGTCTAATAACTGAAACCAATAAAAAGAATATATATATATATATATATATATATATATATATATATATATATATATATATATATATATAGAGAGAGAGAGAGAGAGAGAGAGAGAAACAGAAGATATATCATTAGAACTGATTAAAAGTTTAAGCAAAGAATTTCTGCTATCACCCTAAGCGGGATCACATTTAATCTGTACTTATAATAAATCTTTGCTCTATGGGTTTATATATACAACCCTTATTGACACCTCTTTGGAATTTGGTCATTGTATTTATTGTTACTCTATCTATCTATCTATCTATCTATCTAACTATATATATATATCCAGGGAGTGTGTAATGGTTTAGTTGTATTCTTTGTGTGATAGTTTGATGAAAAGAATAATGCCACGATTGAGTTGTTAACAATGTTTATTTTATAATAACAATATTCGATTTGAACATTGAGTAATAAAATTTATGACATGAATATATCTGTACATTAAATTGTTAGCTCTACGAGCCAACATGAATCCATGTATCAGAGAAGACTATATAGTATGAGTTGTGTTGTGTCTTGCAGATACAATATTACAGGTAGAATAGGATGAGAGTATAATATAACAATATGAACTTACTATGTGTGTGTGCCTATTCTTAGTTTATCTTATTCTCATAGTAGTCAATCTGTCAGGCAGGCATGGCTGGCTGTCTGGCGGGCGGCCGAGAGGGTAAACCAGTAAGGGCCAAGAGAAAGATAGAGTGAAAGGCCTGCTAATGTCTACATCGCTTATCGTCTGTTGACTGCTGCTTCGCGTCTGCTTTTGGGTTCCTCAACTCCTTGTATTTATAATAAGTGCTAAAGTAAGAAGGATAGATATATGAGGTTGATCTATGGTCTGACTTGTGGTTAGCATCTCACAAGAGATTGGGGTCACAGGTCAAATGGAATGTACATTTATCATCGTTGACAGGACAAAGGCGAGAACTTCCAACGATAGATTGTCCCAGAGGCGGGAAAGCTCAAATTCGGTTTTGAATCTTCGACGGTAAAATATAGGAGTATTCCGTTATAAGTGTAATGTGAAGTTACTGTAGGTTCACTCAGGTGAGCACTCGATGTTTAGGTTCATGTCAGTAGTGAGGTGTAGAGCTAGCATAAACGTAATGAAGGCTTAACAAATCGTCCTTGCATTATTATTATTATTATTATTATTATTATTATTATTATTATATATGCACTGGGTAATTGCTGGCCTTGTGCCAAAAGTAGAAACAATTATTATATATATATATATATATATATATCTAAGACCAAAGTACTAGTTTGTAGGAAAGAAAACAAGGCGGCGGTCCCTTCTGGGAAATGGTCGTGCTCGGTGTGTAGGAAAGGCGTAGGTAGAAACTCCATTTTATGTCCTAAATGCAAAGTATGGGTGCATAAAAGATGTAGTGGGATCACAGGTAAGCTAACTAAGAACATAGATTTTACATGTGGCCGGTGCTCTGGTGCAATAAGTAGCAGCAAGTGCCCACAAAATACTAGCTCTTTCAATTGCGCAGAGGGTTCCATAGAAATAGTGGACAGCTTCCGTTACCTGGGCGATAAAATCAGCAGTGGGGGAGGGTGCTCTGAAAGTACTGTAGCTAGAGTCAGAACTGGTTGGAAAAAGTTCAGAGAGCTGATACCACTATTAGCTGCTAAAGGGTTCTTCCTAAAAATGAAAGGCAGGTTGTATGATGCCTGTATACGAACAGCAATGCTGCATGGCAGTGAGACCTGGGCATTGTGTGCAGAGGATATACGCAGACTAGAGAGGAACGAAGCTTGCATGCTCCGCTGGATGTGTAACAGTAATATACGTGAACGGCAAAGCATAAACGAACTAAGGAAAAAATTAGAGATAAGAGGGATCAGATGTTGTTTACTCGAGAGAAGGCTACGTTGGTATGGACACGTGATGCGCATGAAAGTCGATAGCTGTATAACAAAGTGCAGGGCAATAAAGATAGACGGTAGTCACGGAATAGGCAGACCTAGAAAAACCTGGGACGAGCTGATAAACTCCGACATCACACACTTACACCTCTCCAAGACAATGTCACTGGACCGAGACCTTTGGCGGTACTCAGTAACAGAGAAGACCCGCCTTACCTAAATATATAGTAAAACCTACTCCAGCCAGTAGGCATCTCTAACAAAATACACCCCGTCCCACCACCACCACCCCCACCCCATCCACACCACCCCGTTCTATGTAAAGTTATGTTGGTGCCGCGCCATCGAGGCCGAAACAAATGAGATCGTGTAGGTGTCACGACAAAAAAAACACACAGTCCACGCTGTAATGTGGCCGTGTAGGCAACACGGTAAAAACCTCCCAGACCCACACTGTAAATGTGGTTGGTGTTAGGAAGGGCATCCAACTGTAGAAAACCTGCCAGACAGTCCTATGCGAGCAAGACAATCACTCTTGCCTCAAGTGGGACTACCCCCGTCCAAACCCATGCAAGCGTGGAACACGGACGTTAAACGTTGATGATGATGATGATGATGATGATATATATAATATATATATATATATATATATATATATATATATATATATATATATATATATATATATATATATATATATAGAGAGAGAGAGAGAGAGAGAGAGAGAGAAAGAGAGAGAGAGAGAAAAATAATTATTCATGAAAATGATTAGTTCAGTCTTGTTTCTAGCAGATAAATAACAGCGTGAGAGATCAGCCTAGTCATCTTATAAGGGTTAAGCAAGCTGGTTTGTCTTCTCTCTGATGAAAGGTTTTATCCTCACATAATTAATAACACAATAGAATATTGTAAGAAAGCTATTATAGAACAGAATAATGTATATTTTATCTATCACCTACACAAATGTACACACAGGTCCATTATAGAAAACATACTACTTTGATCAATTATTACTGGTGGTGTCCAATAATGGGTAATCAGTCCTGTTTACTTCAGAAGTAACCTGGAATTCAAGTTTTATCAACTATCAACCATAGTGATATGCCATGTGTGTTTATATATTTATTTATATATATCTGTCTGTAACTCTTTAAGATTTACACACCCAATCATACACACATTGCATTTTCGGACTCAGTTATGTTACTACAATAAGAAATGTGCTTTCTAGTCACAAAATCTTGGGTTCTAATGTTACATTTCTCCTTGCAAATAGTTATTTCTCCAAAGATACTTAATTTTTGTATTTATTTTGCAAGTTTCTTGATGTAGAATCAGATGTTGAAACAGATATTGTTATACATTGAGGAGGGGTTGATGCCAATAAAAACAGTTGAATTTCACTTTGGTTTTATTATTAGTTAGGTAAGTAATCCAGTTGGCACATACCAAACACAGAAGCTTGTGGAAGTAGCAGCACACAAAGAGTCACACACATGTTGTACAAACCACATACACACTATAAGATGGAATGAATAGAAGCTCATAGCACAGAGAGGACATAGGACAAGGATCGTTATTAAGAACGTTACAGAATGTGTGGTAAAGGCAGGTCCTCCATGAGAAATTTTGCAACGTGGTAAAAGACCCCTTTGGGGCCTGAAGCAAGCAAAGATTTTTCTCAAAATGGATGCTGCATGGTTGCTCTACACCTCGCTACTGACATGAACCTAAACATTGAGTGCTCACCTGGGTGAACCTACAGTAACTTCACATTACACTTATAACGGAATACTCCTATATTTTACTAAAAGTACCGACTGGACCTCCTTCCCATAGGCCCTGGGTAAAGGAGTTTGACAACTAAATATAACAATAAAACAACAATCCAGTTACTAAACTAAGCAAGGAATAATTGTTTCTACTTTTGGTACAAGGCCAGCAATTATCCCAGTGTATTACTGGTACTTTATTTTATTGACCCCGTAAGGATGAAAGGCAGGATTTGAACTCAGACCATAAAGGGTCGTAACTCTATGCTGCAAAGCATGGCGTCCAACCCTCTACCGATACTGCCAATCCTCCATAGTTTCTGATTTCGGCACAAGGCCAACAATTTTTTGCAGGGAGGGGAAAGTCAATTATATTGACCCCAGTGTATTACTGGTGCTTTATTTTATCAACCCCATAAGGATGAAAGGCAAAGCTAATCTCAGCGGGATTTGAACTCAGAACGTAAAGGGCCGTAACTCTATGCTGAAAAACAGGGTGTCTGATTTTCTACTGATACTGCCAAACCACTGCCCTTATCAAATCATAATAATAATTGTTTCTACTTTAGACACAAGGCCAGAAATTTGAAGGGGAGGGGAAATTTGATTAAACCGCCCCAGCGGGATTTGAACTCAGAATGACAAGGGCCGTAACTCTATGCGTCAAAGCATGGCGTCCGACCCTCTACCAAAGCAATAATAATAATAAATTAGATCTCTTGCACTAGATAGAGTGCTTTTTCCTTTTTCATTCCCACAGATATTTTAAATACATACAAAATGCATATATATGTTTATATTTAAATCCCTAAGATAGTTTCACTGTTTATATTCTGAATCCAGTCTCTGATTTACAAGTTCATTATGTCATTAATTTGGCAGATAATTATAATATAGAATATTGAAATGTCTGGGATGATTTGTTGTTATTGAGATTATAATGATTTGGACTAATTAACCTGACCTATGATGTGTATATTATGTGCATATATATGTATATATATATTTATATATATGTGTGTGTGTATAATATATATATATGTGTGAGTATATATATAGGCTTGGAAAGTATGGCAGGATGGGGGAAGTAGAGAGCACTATCAAGTGGCCAGGAGAAAAGCTAGGAGACAAGTGTAACATGCAAAAAGGGTAGCAGACGATAGAAAGTTCAAGCATGTTCTACAACGTGAGGACCAAACACGTGAGGTCTTCAGGATTGCTAGACAATGTGTCAAGGAAAACCGTGATATTGTCGGGGAGAAGTGTGTCCGTAATGATAACGGTGTACTTGCCCTCACTGATGCTGATAAGAAGATAGCCTGGAAGTGTCACTACGAGAGACTATTAAATGAGGAGAATAAATAGGGAAAAGATAGTCTGCCCCAAATCGATCCAATAGAAGGACCAGCGGTGCAAGTTAAAGGTAGTATAATAAGTAAGGCAATCAAAGATATGAAGACAGGCAAGGCAGCTGGGCCTTCGGAGATAGTTGCTGAGATGTTGAAGGCATCTGGTATGGTGGGACATACTATGGTCACCCATATAGTTAACCAAGTAATACAGAATGGGGTCGTACCAAAGGACTGGCGTAGCAGCATCATAATTAACTGCTACAAGATTAAAGGAGATGCCCTAGATAGGGGAAACTATAGAGGCATTAAGTTAGTTGACCAGGTCATGAAGGTCACAGAAAAAGTTATAGCACAACTAATCAGAGAGCGAATTGATCTAGATGAAATGCAGTTTGGGTTTGTGTCAGGTAAAAGTACCACAGATGCTCTTTTCCTTGTACGACAACTACAAGAGAAGTACCTAGCTAAAAGTAAACCCCTATACTTAGCTTTTGTAGACCTGGAAAAAGCCTTTGACAGAGTCCCCCGCTCCATTATCTGGTGGGCTCTTAGAAAACTAGGTGTAGATGAATCGCTTGTGAGAGCTATACAAGCTATGTATAATAAAACAGTCAGTAAGGTTAGAATTAACAATGTCCTTAGCCCCTTCCTATTTATTATTGCCCTTCAGGTTATAACAGAGGAGTTCAAGACCGGCTGCCCATGGGAACTCCTATATGCAGATGATCTAACGCTCATAGCTGAATCAATGGTCGAGCTAGAGAAGAAATTCCAAACATGGAAGCACGGCCTAGAATCAAAAGGCCTTAAAGTTAACTTGTCTAAGACTAAAGTCCTAGTTTGTAGAAAGGAAAATAAGGCACAGGTACCCTCAGGGAAATGGCCTTGCTCAGTGTGTAGGAAAGGAGTAGGCAGAAATTCAATTTTATGTCCCAAATGCAAAGTATGGGTACATAAAAGATGTAGTGGGATCACAGGTAAACTATCTAAGAACATAGACTTTATATGTGGCCGATGCTCAGGTGCAATAGGTAGAAAGTGTCCACAGGATACTAGTCCCTTCTATTGCCCAGATGGTTCTATAGAAATAGTAGACACTTTCCGTTACCTGGGTGACGAAATCAGCAGTGGTGGAGGGTGTTCTGAAAGTACAGTAGCCAGAGTCAGAACGTGATGGAAAAAGTTCAGAGAGCTTATACCGCTGTTGGCCACAAAAGGGTTCTCTCTAAAAATGAAAGGCAGATTGTATGATGCTTGTATATGAACATCAATGCTACATGGCAGTGAGACATGGGCATTGCATGCAGAGGACCTGTGTATACTGGAAAGGAACGAAGCATGCATGCTCCGTTGGATGTGTAATAGTAATATACGTAAATGGCAAAGCATAAATGAAGTAAGTGAGAAATTAGGAATAAGAGGGATCAGATGCTGTTTACTCGAGAGAAGACTACGTTGGTATGCCCACGTGATGCACTTGAAAGACGACAGCTGTATAAAAAAGTGCAGGGCGATCAAAATTGATGGTAGTTACGGAGTAGGTAGACCCAGAAAAACCTGGGACGATCTGATAAATTCTGACCTTACACACTTGCACCTCTCTAAGACAATGTCACTGGACCGAGATCTTTGGCGCTATGCAGTAATACAGAAGACCCGCCTTGCCTATGTACAAAGCGAAACCTACAGTTAGTAGGCACCTCTTAACCAAATATACACCCCAATCCACTACCCCTACCCTATCCTTCCACTCCCACCAACACCACCCTCCCTCTATAAAGTTGGTACCACAACATCCAGTCCAAATAAATGAGATAAATGAGATCGAGATCGAGATCGTTTAGGTGTCACGAGAAAAAAACACACAGTCCACGCTGTAATGTGGTCGTGTAGGTAACACGGTAAAAAGTTCCCAGTTCCACACTGTAAAAGTGGTTGGTGTTAGGAAGGGCATCCAGCCGTAGAAAACCTGCCAGATATTCCTATATGAGCGAGACATGGTCACCCGACCAACCTTGCCTCAAGTGGGACAACTCCCGACTAACCCATGCTAGCGTGGAAAATAAACATTAAACGATGATGATGATGATGATGATGATATATATATAAATACATATATATATATATATATAAATGTATATATCATAATCTATAAAGATCAGTGTATGGACATGCTCCTTTGTTATAGAAATCTCCGATATAGAATTTCTTCAATTGAAATTTACAATTCAGTATTCGAAATAGCTTCGATTGCGTCTTGGCACATATAATTTTTTCAATTTCACCCACAATTACGCAAAAAATAGATAAAACTCAATATTTTTCGATTTTCTCTCTCATTTAAACTGCTAAACTCTTTCCATTACCATTCAAAATCTATACAACTTCATACTTTCTCTTTCCAAGCTTGATGGTGATACTGTCCGTTTTACTCTCTCATATCATCTGTTTGCCTCTATCTACAACCCACACATTTTGCTACTTTCTCTTTTATACTTCAAACTTACTGATTTATTTCCAAACGCATACAAACACACACTCACTTCAAATGATAAAAAAACATTTAAAGCAATTAAACAACGTGCGTGATTTATAACCACACTAACTTTTAGTTGCTTCAAACTTAATGATTTATTTACAAACACATACAAACACACACTCACACATTTAAAGCAATTAAACAACGTGCGTGATTGCCGAAGAGAGAGAGAGAAGAGAGTGAGAGGGAGAGAGAGAGAACGTTTATTATTACATAAAGTACCAGTAATGTACTGGTGTATTGCTGGCCTTGTGCCAAAAAAGTAGAAACAATTATTACATTTCATACGAAACGACAATTATTCAAAAGCAACAGACATTTATTCAACAACAAGCGATAAATCTTTTTTAAAACCTCTCAACGAACGTGGATTCTTACAGACTTTGAGTCGAATCGGTTTGAAATTGTGCAAATGTATAAACATGGAACATGTGCACACACACAACAACAACAATCTGCCTTTTATAGATAATTGTTTCTACATTTGGCACAAGGCCAGCAATTACCCAGTACATTACTGGTACTTTATTTTATCGACCCCGTAAGGATGAAAGGCAAAGTTTACCTCGGCGGGATTTGAACTCAGAATGGCAAGGGTCGTAACTCTATGCATCAAAGCATGGCGTCCAACCCTCTACCGATACTGCCAATTCACTGCCTTTTATAGATAATGATAAACAATAATATGAGGTCACTAAACCTGCTAGAAACAGCAGCTAACTCTCCCCCATACCACACCCCTCCCTACTGTCTTAAATTTAGAAAACACATATCCTCTATGAGGTTACTAAACCTGCTAGAAACAGCAGCTAACTCTCCCCCATATCACACCCCTCCCTACTGTCTTAAATTTAGAAAACATATCTTCTATGAGGTCACTAAACCTGCTAGAAACAGCAGCTAACTCTCCCCCATATCACACCACTCCCTACTGTCTTAAATTTAGAAAACACATATCCTCTATGAGGTCACTAAACCTGCTAGAAACAACAGCTAACTCTCCCTCATATCACAACCCTCCCTACTGTCTTAAATTTAGAAAACACACAGACAACCATGCAGAACAACTCCATCGCAGCTCTGTTGTTCGGCTGGCATCGTCTACGCGCGTGTTGCGCAAGTACTGTGAAACAATAAATTTCAACACTTTTTTGCACAGAGATAATATCCATAGGCGAAACTACAATTGTCACTGCTGGTGCAGCTCCTGCTTCGGCAGTCCAGGTCTGCAATTCATTCACCCAGTGCCTGGCAGACAAAAAAGTGGTGCCATAAAATGGGTGGTGCAACCTAACTTTGGTAACTTACTGACCCGAGCAATGCCGGGCTTTAATGCTAGTATATAATAATAATACTATTTATAGTTATGTATATAGTATAAACAATATAAACAGGAAGTAAGTAGTTTCTTAATTACCTTATTACCAGTAAGAGAAATAGCTCAATATATGAACATCAGTTGTTTTACAGAGCAGGAAAATAAATAAATTATACAATTTGTGTTCAAATCATGTAATAGTTGACAATCGTTTCTTCCAAACTCTCGTTTGGAGTCATCAGAGCATTATCAATGTTTGCACATATAATTAACCTCCTATTCAACTGAACAATAATATATATACATATAAATTGATGTTGTGAGCAACAGTTTCATATTTACAGGGTGGAATGGATGTGACATATATATTCCGAGAATTGTACAATAAGTGTACAAACATTCAAGTTCAAATTCAAATTAAATTAAAATCAAAATCGAAAGCACGGAGTGGAATACATGCAACATTTAAAACAAGGGAATAGTCCAAATATTAAAGAGGCATTGAGGAAGTAGTTTTAAGAAAGGAAGGGTGCAATAACATTTCATATGCAGGCGTGTGGATAGTGCGACTGTGTAAGACATATATACATGAGAAGGAGACAAGCAAAGCTATTATGCATATATAGATGAATAAATACTGCAGTTAAAACAAATATGTTAATGTATTAGAGTCTATGGTGGATGTTGAATGTTGATGGGGTTCGAATTAATATGTGTTGAGAAACATACAGTTTTGCAGACCTTTCCATGACATGTTGAATTAAACTTTAGTTAATGTTTATATTGAATGTTTTAAGTTAGAGCAATGGATTGTAAATTAGTCTTCATGAATTCATATTCATAGACTATATTTGATCAACCGTTAAATTTTCAATCGTTAATATCCGGAAGTGAATAAGGGCAGCTAATGCGTAAGGGGAGGTAACTAGCTAATTAAGTTCAATTCAGTTATTAAAATTCTTTGTTCTAATACACAATATAATGTGATACCATTGGATCTCTGTTACATAACCCTGTATATTTATGCCTTATTTTAAATACAGTGTATTCTACTATCATACATTAAAGGTTTCTTTAGATTCTTATCTATTCATTACTGGATAAGGTATATGTTATGAAGGATTATATAGCTGTTAATATGTCATAATAGATATGCTATATGTGTAATAATATAATCCCTAATATACAATGCTATTACATTTTATATTTAATTATAAGTGTATATATACTTTATTATTATTATGTTGTGTAATTTAAGCATTTAATTATACAATTATAAATGCAATATAGTTTGTCATCACACATTACCTTAAATGTCTCTACATACCAAGTGCCAAATATCCATTACTGTATATGATATAATTAATCTTTTGTAGTTATATCACAAGGTGGTAACTCTATGTCTAATTCTAACTGTTATTGCAGAGCATAAGGTTATAGATGAATAGGAGTTGTGTAGCGGAAAGAGTTGGTCGAGGGGTTTGTGGTTGTGGGTGCTGCTAAGTCCTAGTTGTGTAGTGTTAATGGTGGTGGGGAATTAAAATCTGACATTGTTGTATACTAACAGCTAGGTTTAAAGTTATGGAACGAGTGTCGGTACCGGTGTTGGCATGAGGAAAATGTCTCTGACTTTCTATTAAGGAGGTCTAGTTTCGAAAAGATTATAGTATGGGTCTCCAGAAGGCAGAGATTACACAATTTATTTGGTGGTTTATACGATGAGGCCCTATCTACTACTTCCCATTGTAGTGTAAATGGTCTATTCCTAGTTTTCAGAGAGTGTATGTAGCTAGATAAAGAAGTGGAGCTGGCTATATTGTGTTTTTTGAAAGAGTTGAGGTGCGAGTTGTATCTCGTCTTGAAGTTGTTCGAAGTAGAAGCTATATATGTTTTAGAAGAGTTGTTTGCGTTGACAGTGCATGAGTAGATGATGTCTTTGGTTAAGCAATTATTACCTAAAAGGCAAGCTCTATTAGTTCTACAGTTACATTTATTATGGGTGTTAGCTTGCCGGTTCCTATGTTGTGAAGAATTCTGGTTGCTAGGGGTAGCACTAGGGTAATGATGTTTATCATTCGTATTGTTATTGATTTCATTAGTGCTATTATCATTATTACTATTATTACTACTATTGTTTACAGGTACTAAGTTTACCTCCTGTTGTGTTTTAATTAGTTGGAAATAGTTATTAATCTTCCTTTTATTACTACTAGCTATACGGTATGCTATGTTAGGTGTGGTGGAATACGATATTTTAATTGTATTTTTATTGATAAGGCTATGGTACTTGTGGCCGGTCGGGAAGTTTTTTTCTAAGATTGAGAAGAAAGCCTTAGGCAAGTTGGTAGAGACGTTTAGATTGAAAGGGGGATTGAAGAATGTATTAGTTCTCTTTCTATTTTTGTTTATAGTATTGTTTTTTTAGGTATTTATATCCCTGTTTATATTATTAGTGTGGTGTTTATTTTGGTGCGAGTTAAGTTTGGTATTAATCTTCATCTTAGAGTTATAGTGGCTAGTGTTTTTACTATTTTTCCTCATGGCCATATTATGAGAAATAATGTTGTAACTATGTGATTTTATAGGTAGGAATTCAATCTCATTCTTATGTCCTGATTTAGCTAAGGCCTCATTATAGTATTGTGAATTATTGTTATAGTATTGTGAATTATTGTTATTATATATATATATATGTGTGTGTGTGTGTATATAATATATATATATATATGTGAGTAAATATGGATATTTACCATGCGGTATTCTAATCCTATTGTATCTCTCTCAGTTATTTACCATGCGACCCTCAGTTCCTACCCCCCCTCTCTATGCACTTCTTTAAGGCTTACTACCCTGTCTTTAACCTAATTCATTCAATCTGAAAATATTGAAGAGATAAGACACTTTCCCATTCTTCTCTGCTAAAATGTATCACTAGAGCTGCTGATTCCAATTTTCCCAGCCAGCCATCCATCTAATCTACGAAGGTATTTTAGCCTACATATTGTCGTTAATATTATGATGTTCCCTGCTGTATTAGCGTTAAATTTTCCCTGCTGTATTAGCGATAAATTTTCGAGGGTTTCTCTTAGTAGTTTTTTTCATGACGTTATTATTGTTAATTTTACTGATGTAGTATTAACTTGGATATTTACCATGCGACCCTCAGTTCCTACCTCACAATTTCCCTCCCCCCCACCCCCACACACCACCATAGTCTATTCGACCAATCAAACCTAGCATGCCATTTCCACTGCTGCTGCTGCTACTACCTGCCTAACTAACTCTCTCCTCCTCTGGCGCATCCCAACACACCCTGCCATTACCCCACCACCACTGTCCTTCTAGCCCTCAATTTTCCCACCGTTATGGATGGATGAGCTGGGAATACACGAGCAACTCTGAATCAATAGATGAAATATGAATCTGCGAGCTACCAAGCACCCACGTGAAGCGCCAACCCAGAGACCCTCCCCTACGAGTGTCGACAAATGCCCAAAACTCCGAGTTGGTACCATCAATGTAGGCTCAATGAAAGGAAGAGCAGGAGAAATCGTAGAAATGCTAGAGCGAAAGGAAGTTGATGTATGCTGTGTGCAAGAGACTAGATGGAGAGGAGGGTCTGCTAGAGTCCTTGTAGGAAAAAGCCAGTGCTACAAATTTTTCTGGGTGGGAAATGACGATGGGATGGGTGGTGTAGGTATACTATTAGCTGACAAGTGGGTAGATAAAGTAATCTCAGTGTACAGGGTAAATGCAAGAATCATTAAACTCAGACTAGTCCTGAATAAGACAATTACCACAATAATATCAGCTTACGCACCCCAATCGGGGCTGCCAGACGAACTTAAGGATAGGTTTTACGAGTCCCCAATACACACTACTGCTCTAACAGACGACAAGGACTTCCTAATCATTGCAGGAGATTTTAACGGACACGTAGGTAAACACTGCGACGGCTTCAATAGAGTACATGGAGGCCATGGAGTTGGCACAAGGAATGAGGAAGGATTCAGACTTCTAGAATTCTGCGACGCCAATGACATGTCGATATGTAACACAAACTTTAAAAAACCCGACAACCACCTGATCACCTATAGATCAGGGGAGCACTCTAGTCAGTTAGATTTTATCCTCATCAGAGGACGTGACAGATGGACGGTCGTAAACACAAAAGCCTTCCCTAGTGAGGAATGTACATCCCAACATAGCTTAGTTGTCAGCGACCTCACGGTCAGAACTAGACGAGCCCTGAAACAGAGGCCAACCTGGAGAAGAAAGATCTGGAAGCTGAAAGTCCCCTCAACCAGTAACAGATTTAAAGATATTTTACTCAACGCCTACGACAGTAAAGAAGAACAGATAGAGACATTTAACGTAGAAGAGAACTGGGAGTTCCTAAAAAATAACTTACTAGAGGCGACGGATGAGGTTTGTGGCTGGAGTAAGACCTCAAGCAGGAGGAGAGTGACTTGGTGGTGGAACAATAAGGTAGATGAAGCAGTCAAGGCCAAGAGACAGGCATGGAAAGAATGGAAGAACGGGGGGAGCAGGGTACATTACATAGAGACCAAGAGGGAAGCTAGGCGACAAGTATACTTAGCTAGGAGGGAAGCAGAGGATAGAAAATTCAAGCATGTTTTACAACGTGAGGACCAGAAACAGGAGGTATTCAAGATTGCGAGGCAGTGTGTCAGAGATAGTTGTGATGTCATTGGAGAGAAGTGTATCCGGAATGATAAAGGTGAGCTTGCCCTCACAAGTGCTGAGAAGAAAGATGCATGGAAGAGTCATTATGATAGATTACTAAATGAGGAGAATGCATGGGAAGAAGAGACCCTACCCCACGTAGACCCTATAGAGGGACCAGCAGTACAAGTCAGCGGCAGCGTAGTAAGTAAGGCAATCAGAGATATGAAGATAGGGAAGGCAACCGGTCCATCGGGTATAGCTGCCGAGATGCTGAAGGCATCTGGGTCTGTAGGTCACACTATAACCACACGTATCGTTAACCAGGTAATACTAGAGGGGGCCATACCAAAAGATTGGTGCAGTAGCATCATTGTCAACTGCTACAAAGGTAAAGGCGATGCACTAGATAGAGGAAACTATAGAGGTATAAAGTTGATGGACGAGGTCATGAAAGTAACAGAAAGAGTTATAGCACAGCTGATTAGGGACCGGGTGAATATAGACGAGATGCAATTTGGGTTTGTACCAGGGAAAGGCACCACTGATGCGCTCTTCCTTGTGAGGCAATTACAGGAAAAGTACCTAGCTAAAAGTAAGCCACTCTACTTGGCATTTGTCGACCTTGAGAAAGCCTTTGACAGAGTTCCACGTGCAGTAATCTGGTGGGCTCTTAGAAAACTAGGAGTAGATGAATGGCTTGTGAAAGCGGTACAAGCCATGTATAGGGGAGCAGTCAGCAAAGTTAGGATTGGCAATGAGTATAGCGAGGAATTTAGCGTACAGGTTGGGGTCCACCAGGGCTCTGTTCTTAGCCCTCTCCTGTTCATCATAGTCCTGCAGGCAATAACGGAGGAGTTTAAGACCGGATGCCCATGGGAACTCCTGTATGCTGATGACCTCGCACTCATAGCTGAATCTATGGTAGAACTAGAGAATAAATTCCAAACCTGGAAGCAGGGACTAGAGAGAAAGGGCCTCAAAGTCAACATGACAAAGACTAAGGTCCTTATAAGTAGACGAGAAAACAGAACCCAGATCCCCTCAGGGAAATGGCCTTGCTCAGTATGTAGGAAAGGTGTAGGTAGGAACTCCATTCTTTGCCCCAAATGCAAACAATGGGTACACAAGAGATGTAGCGGGATCTCAGGAAGCTTAATTAAGAATGTAGGATTCACATGCAGCAGCTGTGCTGAAACAGCAAGCAAACAGCCACAGGAAACAAGTACCACCAATCTCTGGGAGGGCCCTGTAGAAACAGTAGACAGCTTCTGCTACCTAGGTGACCGAATTAGCAACGGAGGTGGGTGCTCAGAAAGTACAATAACTAGGGTAAGAACGGGATGGAAGAAGTTTAGGGAACTACTACCACTGCTAGCTGCAAAAGGCTTCTCCCTCAGAATGAAAGGCAGACTGTATGATGCGTGTATCCGAACAGCGATGTTGCATGGTAGTGAGACCTGGGCGCTGAAGGTGGAAGACTTACGTAGATTAGAGAGAAACGAAGCCTGCATGCTCCGATGGATGTGTAACAGTAATATACGTGAACGACAAAGCATAAATGAATTGAGAGAGAGACTGAGCATAAGAGGAATCAAATGCTGCGTGCAGGAGAGGCGGTTACGCTGGTATGGACATGTGATGCGTATGAAGGATGACAGCTACATAAAAAGGTGCAGAGCACTAGAAGTTGATGGAAACCGCGGAGTGGGGAGACCCAAGATGACTTGGGATGAGGTGATAAAAGCCGACCTTACCCAACTACACCTCTCAAAGTCAATGACACACGACCGTGACTTCTGGCGTCACGCAGTAATACAGGGTACCCGACCTCCCATGGGTACATGCTGAAGCATATAAACAATATGCCCCCCCCCCCCACCGCAAGGTGGTCGTGGAGGTGCCACGGCAAAAAAGCACCCAGCCCACACTGTAAAGTGGACGTGTAGGCGCCACGAAAAAGCACCCAGCACTCACTGTAAATGAGGTTGGTGTTAGGAAGGGCATCCAGCTGTAGAAATCAAGCCAGATCAGTTCCTGTATGAGCAAGGCATGGTCAGCCGACCAGACACTGCCCACAACAGGACAACCCGTCTAACCCATGCTAGCGTGGAAGAACGGACGTAAAACGGTGATGATGATGATGATGATGATATATATATATATATATATATATATATATATCACCGAAAAAAAGAGAATCAGTGTTGTGATGAATGGAATTTATTGGACATATTACAATCGTTTCTCTGGCGACCAGCTCGAGGCACAATCGAGGACCTTGCAATTTTCAGAGTTAGGTTCGATCATCAAATCGATCGTGCCTCCAGCTGGTCGCCAGAGAAACAATTGCAATATGTCCAATAAATTCCATTCGTCGCAACACTGATTCTCTTTTTTTCTGTGATATATATATATGTGTGTGTGTGTGTGTGAAGGCACATGGCTTAGCGATGAGAGTGTTGGACTTGCAATTGGGAGGTTGTGTGTTCGATTCTTGGACTGGGTGATGCGTTGTGTCCTTGAGCAAGACACTTTATTTCCTGTTGCTCGAGTTCAATCAGCTGTAGAAATGAGTTGTGACATCACTGGTGCCAAGCTGTATCGGCCATTACTTTTCACTTGGACAACATCGATGACATGGAAAGGGGAGACTGGTATGTATGAGCGATCTCTGGTTTTTCACAAACCACCTTGCCTGGACTTGTGCCTTGGAGGAGAACTTTCTATGTGCAAATCCCATAGTCATTCGTAACTGAAGGGGTTCTTAACACTTTACCTTTTATATATTGTAAATATAAATTAAAAGTGACATTAACATAGCATAGTTCCTGCTAGGTATATATGAAAGCATATACAATATGTTTATGTATGATAAACATACCAGAGTCTTGCTATGATTTTAAAAATAGGCTACATGCACAGCCGATTTGGAAGTGGTATCAAGACCAGCAAGTGTAGGATCAGTCAGCTGGAATTTGCAGACAACATGGTATTATCAGAAGGAGATATCCAACATGCACTTGATAGGTTTACTGTTGAGTACTGCATGAAATGAATGGAAAGGAAAATACTTTGAAGCCTGAGACACTCGTCCTCTCAATAGTGAAAAATATTTTTCTTTGATAGCACTGTGTTTTCATATTATGCTTAAAAACTGTCTCAGTGCTACTTAATTAATCATAACCAGTCAAATTTACACTATATGAGCATCTCTGGGCAATGTTTCATATACAAAAACCATCATTGTTTTTACGTCCATTTTTCCACGCTTGTATGGTCTTTCTCAGCACGGAATCTCTCAACTTGCCACAATTCTTTATCATCTCTGTAAGCCTCAGAGGTCTGAGGTCAGCTCTCACAACCTCTGCCAAGGTCTTTCTTGGTCTACCTCTACTGGCATTTCCTTGCACATCACACATATATATAGAGATACACACACATACACCACATGATAGGCTGCTTGCGCTGCCACTGTGACAGTGCTGGTGCCATGACAAAATGCATCTAGCTATCCTGTATAGTGGTAGTTCTGGTGTGATGCTGATGCCATGAAAACACACACACACACAGCCCAATAGGTAAAGTAGTCACACAATTATCTCAATAACAAAAGCAAAAAAAAAAAAAGAAATCCCAGGTCCACTCTGTAAAATGATGGTTCTGATGCCATGACAGTCCACCCTGTAAGGTGTTGGTATAAGGAAGATCATCCTGCTGTAAAAAACAAAGCCAAAAATGGATTGTGTGAGTATGATATGATCACATGGCCTGTTTAGCTTCCTAACTTGACAGGCTAACTAACCCAAGTAAACATGGGTTACATAGACAATAAACGGTGATGATATATATGTATATATATTTATATATATATATACCCCCGCACCATACACACACATATATAAGGGGGTGCTGAAAAATTCCTGGTTTTGGGTATAAAAGAAAATACAGGGGAATCAGTAAATTATGATTTTATTCAATATATTCCCCTCACAGATTCACACACTTATTGCCGCAGTCCTTCAGTTCTCTGAGCCCTGTAAAAAGAACTTGGAATGTTGAGCCTCTAACCAAGCTTCTGTAGCAGCGATCAAGCCAGGAATTTTTTAGCAACCCCTTGTATATATATATATGTATTAATAAAAGGAATTCCAACTTTCTCTGATTTACTCGTTTTATTTACAATCCTTTAAAATTATAATGATATTATAATGAAATATTATGGTAGAATATTAAATGTTAAATGTTAATTGAACAAGTACTCTCATGCTTTCGCAATCTTCAGGTTCATATTCAGTGGTGACAGTCAAGTTTGCAATTTTCAACTGTAATGAGATGGCTAAAATCTGTGCCTTATATACAGTAAAAAGGGGCTACAGAATGCTAAGTTTTGCAAACTGTATTTCGACCAATCGGTGTGTGGTTTCACTAGATTACTAAAGCTGATTGGTTTAGGCGTCACGGTTAGTTGAGTATGTCTAACGACTTCTATTTGACCCTATCCAAAGCATCAATTGTTTTGCTATTTTTAGAAATGATGAAAATAGCATTTTCTAGGGTTTTTATAAAAAAATCTTCAGTAATCATCAACATTAACATCACTTTTATTATTATTATTGTTGTTGTTGTTGTTAGTGGTGGTAGTCGACATAGCTTCAAAATACTACAACTCACTTACTGATAATGAAAGAGACTACATCACCAATTTTGAGCCAAAACCCAGCAACTTTTATGGCTTGCCGAAAATTCATAAGTCAAAAGAAATCCAACTGGCAGTAAAAGAACAAAAAAGTGAGTACATTAAATTACTACACCCAAAAGAGTAGAATTTAGACCTATTATAGCTGGTCCAACATGCCCTACCTACCGTCTAAGCAATTTTGTTGACATTATTTTGAAACCACTATGTATTCACATACCCAGTTTCATCCGGGATGATATCGACTTCCTGTCCCATCTCCCCAAAACCACAGAAACGAATTCACTTCTACTTAATTTTGATGTGGTAAGTCTTTACACCAACATTACACATGATTTAGGAATAAAGGCGGTTAAATACTGGGTAGAAAAACATAGAGAAGTGATTCCCACCAGATTCACAGTGCCATTTATATTAGACGCAGTCAGGCTTATTCTGGAAAACAACACATTCTTCTTCAATGGAAAGAATTACATCCAAATTAGAGGCACAGCGATGGGAACGAAGTTTGCTTCCATTTATGCCAACTCTGTAATGGGATACTTAGAACAACAACTCTACCAAGAAATAGAGGAAAAATATAGCACTGAATTTAGAAAGTACATTGAAAAGTCTTGGAAGAGATACCTTGACGACTGTTTCATCATCTGGACAGAATCTCTAGATAGTCTGGATGAGTTCAATATCCTCCTGAATAGCCTACACCCATCTCTCCAATTCATAAAAGAAATGAGTAGTACCAAATTATCATTCCTAGATATAATGGTAATCAAAAACGACACCACCATTACCACGGATATATACTATAAACACACAGACACCCATCAATATCTTAATTTTAAGTCGTGCCACCCACCTCATACAAAACGCAACATCCCATACTGCCTAGCCAGAAGAATGTGTACCATTGTAGAAGATACGAATACCAGGAACAAACACCTAACAGAACTGAGAGAACTTTTGCTCAAACAAAAATACCCATCTCTACTTATAAAAAATGGCATACTGCGGGCTATAAAAATACCTATACAACAACTTAGGACAACCCAAGGAAGAAGAAACCAAGAACTGGTCATACAATTTATAATGACACACAACCCATGTCACCAGAATATCTTCAACACTGCCAAAGCAAACCTACCGATCATTGCTCAAAGTAATGAATTAAAAGGTTTAATCACAGACCGACCTTTGACTCTTAGTAAAAGACAGTCGAAAAATTTGAAGCAATTACTAAGAAAGGCAAAGTTTGACCTTAACAACAAAGACCAATCATTCACCGTATCTAAATGCAATGATAATCGATGTGGCACATGTCAGTTCATACATACTGGTCAATATATGAACACAAAAACTGGAAAAATAATCCCAAATGCAAATATGAACTGCAAAAGCAGAAATCTAATTTACTGCATTAAATGCCCGAATTGTGAAGAACTATATGTTGGTCAAACTGGAAATGCACTATCGGAACGTGCACGGGTGCACCGGCAGCAAATCAGAGACCCAAATGTCCATCAGATACCTCTGAGTAACCATCTAGCAACATGTGGTCAGAAAATATTTATAATATATCCATTCTACAAACTACACAGCCCAAGTGAAATCAAGAGAAAAATTAAAGAAAAGAATTTTATTGATAAATTCCAACCCAAGCTAAATGAACAATAATAATGCTTAGGCGTATTACTTCTACTATGACTACGCCTACGACCATGTCGACTAGCCCCACTAACAACAACAAAAACAATAATAATAATAAAAGTGATGTTGATTACTGAAGATTTTTTATAAAAACCCTAGAAAACGCTATTTTCATCATTTCTAAAAATAGCAAAACAATTGATGCTTTGGATAGGGTCAAATAGAAGTCATTAGACATGCTCAATCAACCATGCTGCCTAAACCAATCAGCCTTAGTAATCTAGTGAAACAACACACCGATTGGTCGAAATACAGTTTGCAAAACTTAGCATTCTTTTTACTATATATAAGGCACAGATTTTAGCCATCTCATTACAGTTGAAAATTGCAAACTTGACTGTTACCACTGAATATGAACCTGAAGATTGCGAAAGCATGAGAGTACTTGTTCAATTAACATTTAACATTTAATATTCTACCATAATATTTCATTATAATATCATTATAATTTTAAAGGATTGTAAATAAAACGAGTAAATCAGACAAAGTTGGAATTCCTTTTATTAATATAATCTTCTATACACAATCATACACACCCGTGTATATTTATTTATATATATATATATATATATATATATATATATATATATATATATATATATATATATATATATATGTATATGTGTGTATGATTTTTATTTTTTTTGCTGCAACAGAACCTGTCAAAGTGTCATCCATTTTTTCTTCTATTTACCATTCTACTTTATCACAAGAAGCAAAACAGACATAATAGTTAGAAATTCCCCACAGAAAATAAATATTCAGAAGAATAATGGAATAGTGGATTATTTATTTCATTATAGCAACCATCATTGTTTTTCCTCTCTTAGATACCCGATTGGAAATATGTTATTAGCTAAAGTTTATGTACCAGTTGCCTACCTTTTTATTATTCATAGTTGTATAAATAACATTACAAATTGTTCATAGTTCTTACAGAATGAAAATATAAACACAGATATAAACACTTATAATAAATACAATTAATTATTATTCAGAACCTCACAAATATAATGTACAAAAATATATGATTGAAATGAGAGAAAAAGAAAAGGAAAGAAAAAAAATAACAGCTAACAAACAAAAACAACCATCAATTCACTACCAAGTATGACAATCAGCCGCACATCACACCACATGGGTCAATGGAAAATTTTGAGGCAAGCCAATACACTGGCAGCATTAGCACGGGTGATGTTGAGGCTAAGGTGCTGAAACAACCAGGCACCCTCACGGGCATCACCTGACACCTCGGTAAGACCTGGTGAGGCAAGGTTAAGGCACTGAAACAACTAGGCATGCTCAAGTACATCACCTGACGCCTAGGTAAGGCCTGATGATGGCAAGGCGAAGGTGCTGAAACAACCAGGTACCCTCATGGGCATCACCTGACACCTCTGTAAGGTGAGCCACTAATGATGACAAGAACTTCACTGTCAGTGGCCCAGCTACACCAAACATCTCAAACACCACAGGTTGGAAAAAATAATTATTTGATAATTCCCAGTATTTTAGGATTGCCTACTTTAGTTACAACTACTTATAGTTCATTTTAATATAAAAAAACGTACACTACAGTCCAACTACTGTTCCATATATTCCCAAATTGCTTCCTTCATTTGTTTACTGTTGGTTTCAGTCATTAGACTGCACCCATTCTTTGAAGAGATTTAGTCTATAGCAATTCCACTACTTATTTTTTCAAGCCTGCTACTTATTGATTGAGATATCTCTCTTTTGTTTGTTTGTTTTTTTCTTTTATCAAGCTATTAAATTACAGAATACAAATATAGAGACAGATAGAAATGTTAACATAAACACTGATAGAACACAGATATTTATATATATATATATATATATATGTGTAGATAAATCTACCAAAATATACTGTAGTGTCCAATCCGTATGAAGAACT
>OZ024742.1:292135754-292160754 GCA_964016885.1 Eledone cirrhosa
CAACTCCCGTCTAACCCATGCTAGCGTGGAAAATGGACGTTAAACAATGATGATGATGATATAGGTATGTATATGGTTAAAAAGAAATATATATGCACATTATGCATGCATACAAACTAGGACAATAATAGACATCCATCCATACATCCATCTGTGTGCATGTATGTGTGTGCACATATGTGTGGGTGTATGTGTGTGTCTGTGTTTTATGTGTGTGTGTGTGTTTTATGTGTGTGTGTGTGTGTGTATAAAACACATTAGAGAGAAAAATCAATAACCAGTGTGTTCAAATAAACACATCTCGTGGTATTTATTCTGCTTGAGTATTTAAACTCCCTTGTTACTCTCACCATATGATTTTCAGTGAACCAATGGCTGGTTTGCGGCAATGGCATTTGTTCACAACAATGCATGATATAAAATATTATATATTAATATATATATATGTGTGTGTGTGTAGCAATATCCGTAGGTGTAAAAAGGGAAAAAAAAAGGAAAACTATGCTCAATTGGGAAGAGAGTAGAAATATTATATTATTTATTTATGTTCATAAATGGAACAAAAGAGCTACCTAAGGTTTCAAGGCCCAGAATTTAAGAGAGATCAAAATTGCGACCTATCTTCAATGAATTCGACTGATTTTCAGCCACCTTAATTTGATTTATATACTTCCGTAATATATTTTCTTTCTCTTTTTTTTCCCCACACTTACATAATACAATACACCTTCTATATTACTCTACTCCATATCTTAATATCACCATCTCTATATTACATTCCACCACAAGACTATTTTTCTGCTACAGCATATGGACAGTAACATGTGTACAATCTTGCCTTTCAAATTTGGAGTTATTTACCTTTGTTATAATATATTTTTCATAAACTAGCGTTTTTAGCATGCATTACTTTTAACAGTATTTTATAAACTCATATAAGCGCCTGAAGATAAGTCACAATTTTGAACCCTCTTACATTCTGGAAATATGTTAGGAAGGACATCCAGCCATAGAAACCAAGCTGTGTGAGCGAAACTCCATACCCCAACCTGATCCCTCACAAAGAGACAGCCCATCCTACCTATGTTAGCCTAGAAGATGGATGTTAAATGATGATGATGATATATATATATAAATATATATATATAAATTTAAAGGTTTAATAATATACAACTAGTCGTTTGTTTTTCCTAGTACTATACCTTTATATTCATAATTACTCTCTGATCTTCCACTTGGGCACTGTACATTTAACTTTCAAATTGGACTGTTATTGTACCTCCTGCAAAGACCACATCGAGAAAAATACTTTGGTAAGCAATCTTCCTTGTTTACTTTGTTTTGTTTGCACATTGATTCACACAAACAAATTTTAACCTTACATATCTTCGTATATATATATATATATATTTATTAAAATAACAGATTAAAGTTTAAGCAAAGAATCGCTGCTTTCACCCTTAACGGGATCTTATGAAACTAACAAAGTCAATCTGTAAACGCAGAAGTGAATATTTCAAAAAACGTTGCAACCGGAGGAAGACAGGAAGACGATACTTTGGTTCGTGGAAACGTTCCCTGGCAAAGAGCGGGAAAAAACGAATATAATACGTCATTATTTGGAGCGGTGAAAAACAATTACACGCAAAGACAGAACCACGTTTATGGTATAAAAGAAGTCGTAGACTAATATTCTCTTAGGTGGTTCATAGAGATGTTCTCTGGCAAAGAACGGAAAAAACGAATATAATACGTCATATGTGGAGCGGTGAGAACAATTGCACGCAAAGACAAAACCACGTAAATGGTATAACTGAAGTCGTAGACTAAAATTCTAACTATGAGACCGAATGATTCTCCGCTTCAGAGTTAAGAACAAAGTAAATAAATACAATACAGAGGTAATTGAAATTAAATAAATACATACACGCATCCAAATACGTACATACACAAACGTACGCGAAAACACTCGCCATATGTATACAAATACACGCACATATAAATATGTGTGTGTGTGTGTGTGTGCATGTATACAAATAATTAAATAAACATATATAAATAAATAAATACGTATATAACAAGCGCACACACATACCTACATGTAAATACACAAATGTTCGGAGATGTACGTCAACCAAAACACGAAGTACACATATACATACACCCTACATACGTACGAACCCGCATGTTTTGTTCTAGATATAGCAGCTTCTCTGGTGGTGATACCATGCTAGTCTGCCATTAGTAGACACAAAAATGTGGTTGGTATTAGGAAGGGCATCCAGCTGTAATGCCAAAAATGGAATGCAGAAGCATGATGTGGTTTTCCAGCCTGTCAACCCATCCATCCCATGCCAGTATGGAAAGTGTATGTAACAGGATGATGAAGATGATGATGATGATGATGATGACAGTGATATGATGATGATGATAGTGGTTGTAGTGGTAATGATGGTGATGAAAGTGATGATGATAGAGGCAATGATGATGATGATAGTGATGAGGATGATTATGATGATGATGATGATGATGATGTGGTTGTGGTGGTAATGATGATGATGATGTGCTTTGGTAGTGATGATGATGATGATAATGATGACGATGATGGTAATGATGATGATGATGTGTTGTGGTGGTGGTGATGATGATGATGATAATGATGATGATGATGATGGTGATGATGGTGATGATAATGATGATGGTGATGAGGATGATTATGATGATGATAATGATGTGGTGGTGATGATGGTGATGATAGTGATGATGATGATGATAATGGTAATAATTGGTTCTACTTTTGGCACAAGGCCAGCAATTACTCAGTACATTACTGGTACTTTATTTTATGGACCCCGTAAGGATGAAAGGCAAAGTTAACCTAGGCGGGATTTGAACTCAGACCATAAAGGGCCGTAACTCTTTGCTGCAAAGCATGGCGCCCGACCCTCTGGTGATGATGATGATGGTTAGTTATATTGCTGAGACTGTTAAGACATAGACCAGACACTTAACACCATCTAGTTCAATACATCACAATTCTGAGTTCACATTCTGTTGTGGTTAAAGTTTACATTTCTTCTCACCTGGCTGTCAATAGACAAAACATCAATACAATATAATTACAAGTGAATTAATCAATTATCGCCCCCACGCAGCCCCACACTCCCTTCCTGTATTTTATGAAACATCAATCAGTCCAGAGAGCTAAACATTGAACAAAAAATATGTGTTAGAAATAATGTTTAGATAAAAATAAATACATTTTCATCATCATCATCATCACCATCATCATCACCATCGTTGTCGTTGTCCACATCATCATCATTACCACCAATACCACTACCACTACCACTACCACTACCCAGTGTATTTCTAATGAAATACACTACCAGTTGTTTTCAAATCATTTTGAAAATAATCAAGAATTATTAAGATACTGTTTGGAACATAACTTAACAAAGGTTCTTACATTAAATTATGATTGAAAAGGGCGGTGGATGGCAGTATCGGTAGAGGGTCGGATGCCATGCTTTGACGCATAGAGTTATGGCCTTTGCCATTCTGAGTTCAAATCCCACTGAGATTAACTTTGCCTTTCATCCTTACGGGGTCGATAAAATAAAGTACCAGTAATATACTGGATAATTGCTGGTGTTGTACCAAAAGTAGAAACAAATTATGATTGAAAACTTTTAGATAAATATAGATACTTTAATACTTCTACACCCATATTTCTAATGAGAGACATTGCCTATAATTTTTATTAGTTTTGAAAATAATCAAGCATTTAGAGAGATCTACTAATGCAAATTTCTCACCGCAGTGATTAGAGCATAATAAAGCAAAACACAGACCTAAGCGTTAAGCCTGTCACCCTCTCCCCTTCATCTTTCTATCATAGAACTAGGTGCCATTTCTGGCAGATTGGTATCAAAAGGGTTAGAGTGTATAGTTGCATAGAGTACCTAAGCAGCATATTAATAGAGTCATTAGAGTATTGGATAGAATATCTCGGGGGTATTTGTTCTGATTTTCTGTACATTTAATTTAATTCCCACTGTGGTTGTCAATATTACATTTCATCCTTACATGAACGCAACTAACTACATTCACTAACTCACCTCACAATAAAAACTAATGAAATAATTTCTTTTGTAAACCAGTCAATTGATTTATTTCAGTATGTAGCTAGTCTACAATTGATTTTAATGTCTTTTACAGACCTGTACTGATCAAGTAGAGGTTATTGTACTATAAAGACAAGCACTGGTCAAACAACACTGACTATAGTGGACAGACCAGCACTGACCAGGAAGAAGTTATTCTGTTAGATTGAAAGATTGGTGTTAATTATTTTCAAACAGAGTTAAGAGGAATATCATGTGGACAGATCTATGGAAATTGAAACCTTTCTGAATCTCCTTCCTATTCTTATAAGCAAGATGGGATGGGCTTACTGTCCTGTTTGAGTTGTTAGTAGCATCTATTAAGTACTGACGTGGTCTGTGATGACCTAGCATGGAAAATGAATGTTAGATAATGATGATGTATCTGAATTCTATATTTGTAATGTCCACCAACTATTCCATAATTTCTACTTAGAAAAAGCTGAGAAAAACATGAATGTCTTGAAATCACAGCAATGCTAGAGAGAATATAAGCTGTGTATCTGAATTTATGATACCTATTAAAACTAAAAGAATCCAATCAACTCTGATATATATTTATTGATCTTCAAAAGAAATTTCTTATGAATGCTTATTGATGTTTATTCAATGTTATCTCAAAAACTGGAAATTATATGTTTAATAATTGTGCAAAAATATTTTCCTCTAATTTGATGTTAAATTTCCAAAATTACTTTTTGTCAAAGTGGTACTCTTGGGTCTTGAATACTCATCCCCACTCCTACTTATTCATTTTTCAGATTTGTTCCAATCCCCCAAATAATGTGTGTGTGAGTGGGGGTGGGGGGTGGGGGGAATACGTGGAGAAGTTAAAATAAGCAGGGATGGGGAATTAGTAATTTTCCTATGTTGTCTCCATTGATTGGTAATCTGGGACAAGAGCTGGGTCTACTGTTATGACCAAGAGACAGAGTGCCCAGTGAAAACATTCTGACTCCCCAACACCCAAGAAGGTCCACTGGGAAGCTCATGATGATCCCATTCTTTGACAGCAAGGACATTATCCACATCCACTGGGTCCCACATGGCCAGACAGTCAACAAAGAGTATTATGTAGAGGTTTTGAGGCAGTTCAGTAAGAGATTTCGTCACAAGGGAACAGAACACTTCAAGTCTGGTTAGTGGCATGTGTGTCCCCCCAGTCTATGTCTGTGTTTATGTCCTGTAACACACACATACATTTATACACACACACACACACACACACACACACACACACACACACACACACACACACACACACAAACACACACATATATATATATATATGTATATATATATATATATTTATTAAAATAGATTAAAGTTTAAGCAAAGAATCGCTGCTTTCACCCTTAACGGCATCTTCTGAAACTGTAAAATACTCTTTTACTGGTTTCAGTAATTAGGCTGTCATTGTGGAGGGTCAAAGCAACACCAAATATCAGCCTGGAGCATATCAATGAATCGAAACAACAGAAGTAAGCTTTATTTCATCTTTATGTTTTTCTGTTTTTTCTGTTCAACTTCTAGCTGGCTCTTTGGATTTTAGTCTTCACGTTTATTATTATTACTATATATATATATATATATAGGTGTGGATTGGCAGTATCGGTAGAGGGTCGGACGCCATACTTTCCAGCATAGTTACGTCCCTTTACGATCTGAGTTCAAATCCCACCGAGGTTGACTTTGCCTTTCATCCTTACGGGGTCGATAAAATAAAGTACCAATAATACACTGGGTAATTGCTGGCCTTGTGCCTAAAGTAGAAACAATTACTATATATATATATATATATATATATGTTGAACATAAAAAACATAAAAACATAAAGATGAAATAAAGCTTACTTCTGTTGTTTTGATTCATTGATACGCTCCAGGCTGATATTTTGTGTTGCTTTGACCCTCCACAATGACAGCCTAATTACTGAAACCAGTAAAAGAGTATTTTACAAGTCTTGTTTTAGTTTTTTCATACATAAACGACCAATAATTAGACAGAAAGTTTCATTTTTCTTTAAAGAAGACACAAACACACACAAATACAATCGTTAATGTTTTAATATAAACACAATTGTTTTTATTTTATTACAATAATTCATCATAATAATAATTGTCTTTTAGTTAATGAATAATTTTGTTGATCATTTAATTAATAATGGTAAAACATTTAGGAGATATCATCCTCATCATCCCCATCACCACAACAATAACAAGAACAAGCGATTTTTCCTGCTAAAGAAGAGGTTAGCCTCATTGAGTTCCATGGCAAGCTTCTTCATTTCCCCCTATTTTCAGCATTCTCCTCCCCCCATCATCTTTAGTGATGTTTTCCTTGGTCTCCCCTTTCTTCTATCTCCCTCCAAATTTATTTCTATCATTCCTCTCACCCAATCATTTCCATCCTTCCTCAACACATGACCCAACCATCTCATTTTATTTCTCTTCACAACATTCATCACTGGCACTGTTCCTCTCCTTATTCTCTTTCATCCTTCCTCAATACACGACCCAACCATCACCAGAACTGGCTCTGTTCCAATCATCCTCTGTAATTCATTGTTTGTCTTCCTTTCTCAGAGACACCTAATTCATCCACTGGACCATTTTCATCTCCATTTTCCCAGCCATCCTGAGGTATGCTGGGAAACAAATTAATGATGATGACAGGATATTTCAAGAGAAACCATTTTGCAGAAACCATCTGATTCCACTCTTCAAATGAGAATTATTTTCAATGAATATTGATAAAAAAGTAATAAAAAATAATCATCAATCAAAAAATAAAATCTATTGATTTATCTTTAATGAATATTCATATGCAATCGATTAGGAACATTATAAGTTGTTAGAGTAAATGAATTTCTAATGAAATCAAGCTGTTTTGTTTTCAGCAACCTTCACAGTTCTGCTTCGACAGATGGGAAATATATTTTATGTCAGGAGAGAGAGACAAACTATAAGAAAATATAAGATTTTAATTTAAATTTTATACTTTATTGATGCTAATATAATTGTTTCTTTGATAATTCATTAATATTGACTGAGCACAAAGTCAATCTATATTATAATCACTGTATAGCCTTTTTGTCAGTCTGTCACATGGCTGCTACACTGTCAAAAACGATCTAAAATATTTAGAATCATGGAACACAAATGTAAGACAAAAAGAGAATGGGGGTGGTGCAAAAGATCCAAACATTCCAAAATATGTTCCCTTTCAATGATGTTGTCTCTTTCTCTCCATCTCCATCTCTCTCTCTCTCTCTCTCTCTCTCTCTCTCTCTATATATATATATATATATATATATATATATATATATATATATATACCTACCTGTACCTAACTACCTACCAATCGATTGACAGACTCACTAACCAACTAACCCTCTGATTGACTGACCTATCTACCTATCTATTTCTGAATATATACAGGCGGCAAATTGGCAGAGTTGTTAGAACGTTGGATAAAATGCTTTATGGTATTCGTTCTGGCTCTGCTCTCTGAGTTCAAATCCCACCAAGGTCAGCTTTACCTTTCATCTTTTCAAGGTTGATAACCCTTTTGGTACCATATTTTTAATGGAAGACACTGGTCTGTGACAACCTGTTCAACCTATGGCTAGCATGGAAAGATAAACATTAAGTCATGATGATGATGATGATGATATATCAAAGTTATATTCTCACAAGTGTTAGTGCCCCAGCATGGCCTCAGCTTCTAGGCTGGAACATGAATTAAAGTAATAGAGTAAACATAGACCATACACCCTAAACAATTGATTTATTGGGACATGAAATCAAGACTCTCGCTCAAGAAAACAATGCATTACCCAGTCCATGAATTAAATTAATGATCTTATAACCACAAGTCCAACATCCTAACCACTAGGCCATGTACCATTGTTGTAATACCACAATATAAGAAGAGATCCAGGTCAGAGAATGTTAACCTAAATTTATTGGAGGTCAACACAGCCAGAATATATTCTATGTAACGATTACCTGTACATAAAATCCCTATGGACTTTAGTTGAAAACAAATCTTAAAGACTATTTAGGCATTCTTTTCATCGATTCTACACTTGGCAAAATATCCTCTCATGGGGCAAAACCTGGGTTTGTTAACAATGGAACAGAAATTGATTTCCTGTAGTTGTGGCTTGAAGTTATAAATTTGGCCAGCAAGGAAAGCTGATTTAAAATAAAAACGTTGGTGGTGATGATAATGATGATGATGAAGATGATAATGATGATGGTAGTGGTGGTGATCATAATGAAGGTGATAATGATGGTGGTGGTGGTGGAGGAGGTGTTGGTGGTGATGGTGATGATGTTGCTGGTAATGCTGATGAAGATAGTTATGATAGTGTTGATGACAATGAGGATGATGATGATGATGATAACAATAATGATAGTGATGATGATAAGGATGATGGTGATGGTAATGATAATGATGATGATGCTGATGGTAATGGTGGTGATCATGGTGGCGATGATGATAATGATTATGATGATGGTGAGAGTGATCATGGTGGGGATGATGATGATGTTGATGATAATGATGATGATGATGATGGTGATTGCTGTAATGGAAGAAGGAAAGAGACATGATATTTCCTAATAATTGATTTACACTCTTTGGTATTTATGATTGTTATGGAAGCCAAAAAATAAAATCAATAACACAAAGTTCTTTTACAATTGCATACTTATACAGATTCTCACTACCCTTTTGGTACCATATTTATAATGAAAGACACTGCTTATGATTTTCATTTAATTTTGAAAGTAATTAAAAATTTCGAGGGATTTAGTAATATAGCTTTCTCATTATCAACCTCGTGTTTGAAACATAACAATGGTTCTTATATAAAATTATGATGGATAGTTCTCTTATTCTTCGCCCATCTTGCTTGAGGTCTACTCCTAGGTCTCCTGCCAGTTTGTTTTGCCCGTAAAATCTGTCCAGTGATTTTTTCATGAGACATTCTAACCACATGATGTAGTATCGAAGCTGTGATCTCTCAATTTGGAGAAATAGTGGCTCTATCTAAAGTGACACTCAGATCTCTGAGCTATGCACTTTATCAAGTAATTTTACTCCTAAGACCCATCAGAGGAACTCCATTTTGGCCACTTGTATTCTTTCGGTCATTACCCAAGATTCATGATCATAGGTAAGGGTTGGCAGGAATAAGAAAGTGAAGATAAGCAAGTTTGGCTTTTACATCTACTTCCCTTCTACTTGGGTTTTTCAGTTTCCATCTACCAAATTTCACTCACAAAGCATTAGTCAATGAAGCTATAGTAGCAGACACTTGTCCAAGATGCCATATATTGTGACTGAATCTAAAATCATGTGGTTGCAAAGCACCTTAACACACACATACATAATTACCTATGCAGACATAGATCTAAACATACATCTACACATACACACCTACAGGCACAGCATTACACACACAGACACATGAACATCCACATTCACCTCCACCCACATACATACCTATACACACATCTATAATACATATACAGTTACACACAGAGGCACGCAACATCCCCATCAACACACACATATACACATATATACACAAAGATACATACAAAAACCTACACATACATATCTACACAAAAAAAAGCTACACACACATTCATACACACACATCTACTCACACAAACATATACACACATAAACATTCCAACACACAGTTCTCCGCATTTATAAACACCTAGAAACATCTACATACTTACACACTACACAAACAGACCTACACACCTACACACACATACAGGGTGTCCCCAAAAATGTATTCACACTTCAACAGCATTCTAATAAAAGTATGTATATATTTTGGGGGGGACACCCTGTATATATACAATTGCAAATCTGCAAGCCTATCAAAATGTACAGTGATTGAACTAGAGATTTTTGTTAAATCATAATTTTCATTGATTATTATTTATTGATTTAGTTCCAATCAGATTAGATTGAACAAAAGAATATAATACCTAACTCCCACAGAGAAAACTATTAAGAAAAATAAGTCGAAGCTGTGATGTATGTAGTGGGATAGCAGGCAAACCAACGTGTAGGGAGAAATACGTATGCAGTAGATGTACAGGGAAATTTGACAGTAGAAGTCACATTGATAGACACATTTTTGAAATGCAGGTGGGTGCTATAGAAGTGGTTGATAGCTTCCAGTACCTGGGTTATCAGATTAGCATGGGAGGGGGATGTCCCGAGGCCATAGTATCGAGAATAAGGACAGGTTGGAAGAAGTTTAGGGAGCTGCTTCCTCTGCTGACGAAGAAGGGTTTCTCCCTGCGTACGAAAGGCCGGTTATATGATGCCTGTGTGAGGAGTGCGATGCTGCATGGTAGTGAGACATGGGCAGCAACTGCAGAGGATATGCGACGGCAGGAGAGAAATGAGGCAAGCATGCTCCGTTGGATGTGCAATGTCAATGTGAGTGAACGGCCGAGCATGGATGTGTTGAGAGAGAAACTGTGTCTGAGAGGGATAGAATGTAGTGTGCGGGAGAGGAGACTGCGATGGTATGGACATGTGATGCGCATGGAGGATGACCGATGGGTGAAGAAGTGCCAAGAAATACCAGTTGAAGGAAGACAAAGTAGAGGAAGACCACGAAAAACATGGGTGGAGGTGGTGAGAGCAGACCTCAGATCACTGAAGCTCACGGTGGAGATGACGAAGACTGTGACAAGTGGAGAGATGCTGTGCTGAATAAGACCTGTCCCACCCTTGCAAGCAGGGAAGAGCGGACGTAAAATGATGATGATGATATATATATATAAACATGTGTGTGATAGTGAGTATATATGAAAGATGTGTGTGTGTGTGTGTATAAATATACATGCACAAATATACAAACACACACACACATACACACACATATATATATATATATTTAAGAGTTGGTGCACGATGGCTGAGCTCCTTCTGTTTCGACAGTGAAAGGATAAGTGAATTATTTGTTCATATATATGTATATATATGTATGTATGTATGTACATATATATATGTATATATATGTGCATGTATGTATACGTTCAATAATTTTCTAATTTATTTTATCTATTTTGGTCTGTATTTTTATTTATTTGTTTGTTTCAGTGATGATCACAGAAGAAGAATGTAATATTCCTACAGCAGACATTTGGCACAATGGATAATGATGTCTACCTAAAATACATCTGTTTAATGTAACCTGTGTTGTTAATGAAACAATTTGAAAGCCACAACTTATAGACAAAATAAAACTGAATTATGTGCTGACTCAGGTGTTGTTCCAGAATAAAAACTAACACCATCAATATTTCTCTCAAGAGAAATTACCATTTCTGCAATGTTTTATTTATAAAAGATTAAAAAAAGTGTTTTTTATCAAAGAATTTCTATTGGAGATAAAATGATTGATCTTACTAGTTTAGACTGATTTTTGGACTATTATTATATTGGAAGTCTTGGAGGAAATGAAGAAATTTGAAATCTACTTTTTTTTTTGTTGTATACTTTTACTGGTTTCAGCCATTAGATTGTGGCAATGCTGGAGCACATTAATTTTAAGCTATCTTTTTAGTCAAAGTGCCAAGTTACAGAACATTAACAGTCACAAACCTCAACACAGACACAGATGGATACATAAATGCACCCAAGCACACACACACAAACATATATATATATTCTTTTTGAAAATTAAGTTAACAGCTACCACACATGTTTTTGACTGTGAATCATAGGCTAATAAGTTGGGCATATAAGCCCCTAGAGGCAGAAAAAAGTGGACTGCATCACCCTTGAGACTTAAACTTTCTGTCTCCAGGGTCTTATATGCCCAACTTAAACCATTTTCCATTTTGTAGCCGTTAACTCTGAGTTAACTTAATATTCAAAAATATTTTGTAACTTGCTCAACATTTCTGAAATTAGATTGTATGGGGCTAGGGAGCCGGAAGTGCAGGGGTCAGTGACATCACATCGGAAGTGCAGGCCATGTCTCTCTCTTGGTCCAAGTGGAGCAAAAGAGTGTGGACGTCCTTTGATGACTGGTGCAAATGAGCGTGTGAATTTTGCTATGTTCTCTGGCGAGATGGGAAATAGGTGGGCATCATGCAAGGATATTCAGTCCAGACATGAGTGAAGATGCAAAGGTAGGTCTCTTTGCTTCTTATGACAGATTGTTTATATATATATAAATATATACATTTATATATATATGTGTGTGGAGCATTATTGGGATTTCATCAATCTATGCTGGTTTGGGCGTCTGCACTAGGTGTTGTAGGGCTGCAGGACTAGCTGGTCATTTAGTATTCTTATCAGATGACCAAACCATTTTACTCATTGTTGATCTATAAGCCAAATGATAGGTATGGCACTAATTATCTATCTACTGTCTTCATACATGTCTCTCTTCTCTACCCCATCAATGATATCCTAGAGAACAACAAACACTAATACAACTTGGCACCAGTGTCATTACAAGCAAACCCAGAACACAAAGAGTCTAAGATATATCACAAGGCATCACATCCAACATTCTAGCAATCCCACCAATCGACTGCCCTGAATTGGTACTTTACCCCTTTAGCATTTACATTATTCTATATTTACTATTGTATTTTCACAGTAAAGGCTTCATCTTAAATAATTACCTCACATAATCTTGAATCTGTGAGATTTTGATGTTATTTATTTTAAGAACAATAGCTTAACGTCAGTATGAATAGCCAGTTACAGCTGGTTTGAACAGAAAGAGGCGAGAGAATTCTGGCTGGATACAGCCGGTTTAAATGCTAAAAGATCAAGCTAGAAAGGACGATAGGTAAAGTTGGCCATGGTGGCATTTAAACTTAGAATGCAAGGAGATATTACAATGCTGTGAGGCATTTTTATATTAAATGTAGTTTAGTTTAGGTGCCTCTGTTCATTTTTTCGATCACCAGAGGTACTTTATCCAATTTTCTCAACTACAGTCTTGTAGTCTTATCTAGCCATAGCAGTTTTTGACTGCCCAGTTGTTGTTCTCATGAGGCTGGTTAAATGCTTTCAACTGTTTCTGTTGGATTCTAATTAAAGAGAAATGTCATGCTAGTTTATAAACTAATTCTTGACCAATCATAACATTCTAGGATCATTTATTTTGGCAAATTTTAAAACTTTTCTTTGTTGAAAGCACAACATAAAAAATTGAATTTGGAAGGGATAAAACGTGACATAGTGCTGTGTTCTATCATTTAGTGCTAGATTAGATTATTGGTTTGTTGATATCTGATCTTGTTATCGTTTCCTGTGAGAAGATTGGTAAATAGACAGTAAAGCTGAGTTTCTATAGAGAATATAAATAACATCACTAAAAACACATAATGTCATCAACTAGCTTTGATAAATATAGTGCTATGGAAGATTTCACCCTCTTGATACCAAACCACCAGAAACTGGTTCTACATTATAAATCTGCTTTAAAATGTTTATATTTATCTAACAACCTTCCATCATAATTTCATGCAAGAACCTTTGTTAAATTATATTCCAAACACCAGTTTAATAATGAGGAAGTTAGTTATATTATTAAATCACTCCAAATGTTCAAAATTGTATGAAAATCATAGGCAGTGTCGTTCATTAGAAATATTGTAATGAAAAGGTTAAATAAACTTCACCTATATACTGAAAACGAAGTCTCAGTAAAGTCTAGGCTAAAAATCTAGATGACTTAATTAGCAGAGGAGGAGGATGCTCCGAGAGCATAATAGCTAGAATAAAGATATGATGGAAGAAGTTTAGAGCTACTCTCACTGTTAACAACAAAACGTTTTTCCCTATGTACAAAAGGAGGACTGTATGCAAAGTGCAATGCTGCATGGTAGGGAAACATGGGCAGTGACTGCAGGGAACATGTGTAGGCTGGAAAGAAATGAAGCAACCAAGCTTTGTTGGATGTGCAATGTAAATGTGAGAGAAAGGCATAGCTTGGATGAACTGAGAGAGAAACTTGGTTTAAGGGGAATCAGAAATGGTGTGCACAAGAGAAGACTGCATTGGTATGGACATGAGATGTGTATTTATGATGATTGCTAGGTGAAGAAGTGCCAGGAAATCCCAGTGGAAGGAAGCTGCAGTAGAGGTAGACCAAAAGAAGACCTGGGCAGAGGTGCTGAGAGCTGATCTGAAATCTCTGACACTCAGAGGAGATGATGAAGGGATGCAGGGAGTGGAGAGATGCCATGCTGAAAATGACCCATCCAACCCATGCAAGCATGGAAAAGTGGACGTGAAAATGATGATGATGATGATATGTATACATATATATATATATATATGTATACATATTCTAACAATATTTCTAACGATTAACTGATTAATTTAATTAGACAATTCTATTGATTGGTTAATTGTTTATGTTTGTTTGATAACTTCTGGTTGAGTGCTTAATTCGGTTTGTCTAAGGGAATTTCATTCCTTTGTCCCAAATTTCGAATTCACCGCCAAAACGGGGGTTACCTCCCTTTGAGAAAATCATGTGTCTATAGCGAAATTTACTGCTAGAAAACACACCCCCTGAGGCTATAGAACACAAGACTTGTCGACGAAGTAAATCCTTTGTTCTGTCGTCAAAGGCCACTAACTTGCAGACCCCTACAAGCGGAATTAGTCGATCTCGGATTTACAGAAACCTAGCGTGGATGTTGTATGTTATATGTGATGTATATCGTATGCTATACGATATGCATTATGTGTTGCATTCGATCTCCGCGCGATGGTCCAGTTCAGTCAAAATCTTTCCCTGAGTTCAGTCTTTTTCGTTGCTATGGCAATGCGGCTGGACTGCCGGCCGCTATATTTGATTTGCAAAGCTGTCTAAACGTATTGTTATAACTCTGGGGTATTATTCTCCATCGAGTGCTAAAGCTACATTCCGAATCTACATTCGTTAGCTTAGCCGCAGCCTAAAGCTTTGTTAATGCTGTACTAAAATTTGTATATATATATATATATATATATATATATATATATATATATATATATATATATATATACATATATATATAGTTAGGGAAGCAGGAAAATGCTTATTGTGATCCAATTTGTGGTTAAGAAAGCCAGTTTCGTGGACGGTTTCAACGTACGGTTGTGCCTGTACAAGTGTGTTACGTTTTGTTTGCCTATTAGCAGGTGGTGGTGTATTAGATATTCTGTTGTGTTCAATGGTGATTGTATTGTTATTGTTATAAATTTGTGTTCTGGTGTTATAATGTATCTTTTTAGCGTTAAGCATCTTAATGTGTGCCTCTATGTTTGGTGCTGTGGAGTAAGATAGTCTAATAGATTTAGTGTTAAGGATTTTACTGTATCTATGTGAATCTGGAAAGTGCTTATTTATTATTCTAAAGAAGGTAGAAGGTAGGTTAGTACTAATAGAGTTGTTAAATATGGGGTTATACCAAATATATTTTCTATTGCGTGACTTGTTTGATTTCGATGTTGTATTTCTATTTCTCTCTCTCTCTCTCTCTCTCTCTCTCTCTCTCTCTCTCTCTCTCTCTCTCTATATATATATATATATATATATATATATATATATATATATATACATAATATATATATATATATATATACATAATATATATATATAATATATATATATACATAATATATATACATTGGTAATGATCAATTGCCATGTAAGATTGAGATGAACCAACACGTTCCATAAGTGGAAAATTTGCTTTGGGTAACAGGAAACGAAGTTGAAAAGAAATTGATTTATTTTTACTGAAACAATGATCAATGCTGTATATTAATAAATAGCTTCTCTCAGGTGTATAAAAGGTGATTATATATTTGAACTTCTCTGAACAGGTAATGCAGGAATCAAATTTATTCTATGATAATTGAAAATAAAAAATAAAGAGAAAATGTAACTGGAAAAGACGTGTCAAACTCGTGCAAACATGGAAAAAGCAGATGTAAATGATGATGATTAGCCATTTATTTCTTGGTGTTAAAATTTCTGTTGCATCTTTTACAGCCTGGTCACAGATACAGTTTCAATGCAGCTTTGGAGCTGTGACACTGAGAAATATATAATATATATAAAGTTAATGGGCATGTGGTTAGAATGTCTCAGGAAAGAATTGCTAGACAGATTTTATGGGCAAAACCAACTGATAGGAGGAGATCCAGGTGTAGACCCCAAGCAAGATGGTTGGATAACATCCATGAGCTTGGCTGGTCTCACTTGGGGACCCAGCCAGATCAATTGGAGATGGTTGCTTTTGAGAGGACCTGTTGGAAGGAGTGTTTGAGGACTCTGCTCCCATGACCCTCTCAGGAATAAGTGTGTGAAGAAGAAGAAGCAAACCGCAAAAGCAGAATCGATTCTACTGCTGGATACCCTTCCTAACGCCAACCACTTTACAGGGTGTACCAGGTACATTTTATCATGGCACCAGCACTACCACTTTACAGAGTAAACTGGGGTTATGTTTTCATGATTCCAGCATACCCCTTTACAGAGTGTACTGGGTGCCCTACGACAACCCTGAAAATAAATAAAGAGTTCTGATAACTAAAACTTCTTGGTGGTTATTATAATAAAATGCTATTAACTTTGTAAAAGAAATGAAATGGAATCAATAATCCAAAATGGAATGAAAAGAATTATAGTAAAAACAATGGTACTCTGGTTTTGAAATGAAAGACAGTCCAGAAAAGTTTAAAATGAATATATACCTAAAATCTGAAAAAAGAAATCGAATCAGATTTTAATAATTCCAAAACTAAATAGTTCTATAAAATTAAACAGTTGACCAAAGAATTTGCTCTGGAACTACAACAACCAAACAGAATAATCAGATTTTAACAAAATAGAGTGAAATAAAGAAACAATGGAAGAATTTTAGTGAAATTTTGTAGAAAAATTGTAATCTAATATAACATTATTGAATATTGCAGAGAAACCAGAAATAATTAAATGTGAGGTTACAGAAGCGATAAATGCAATGAAATAACAGAAAACTGGAAATGTTCCTGGTGAAGAACATCCAATTGAATTGTTCAAAGTGTGAGAATATTTAAAAAATTATCTCAAATGATCTGGACATGAAAATAATTGTGCAATAAAATAAACACACATACAATTGAAATTGTCCATTCTTTCAACTTTCTTTGAGTCATGATTTCTACAGAGACAGACAGTTTTATTGTTTTTTTTTTGTTTTTTCTTTTGTATTAAAGAAATTATGGATCCACTGTTGGTTTCAGTAATTAGTGTTCAATTGTTTGATCAACTGAAAATTTCATTCATTAAATTAGCATGCAATTAGTTGAGTATTCCATAGGCATGTGTACACTTAACCTAATTCTCAGCGAGATTCAGCATGATACAGTATATGATAAGACGGGACCTTTTAGTTATAGTAAAATTCTTCTTGTATTATAATGTAAGTGGTAAAGTATTCCACAGACATGTGACCCTTTAGTGTATTTGCCAAGCTGAATCAGTGTGACACAATATGTAATAACCCTTTTATTGCAGGTACTTTATTGCAGGTGAACTTTCCCACAGTTTCTCTCACAAAGCTTCAGTTGACCTGAGGCTATAGTAAAGACATATAAAACAGAGTAGGATCGAACTCAGGACTTTATTACTGTAAAGCAAATTTCTTAACTCCTCAGCCATGCCTATATCTTCAAAAGAAACAAACAGAAGAAAAATTGAAAAAGTAAACTCCACAGTGACTATATTATATATGGAAAAGCAACAATATTTCAATTGAAAGAAAGAAAAAAAATTGTTAATGTGTTTGTTACTTCAGATACGATGTAAAGGAGAGAGAGAGAGAGAGAGAGAGAGAGAGAGAGAGGGAGAGAGAGAGAGAGAGAGAGAGAGAGAGAGAGAGTTAGGTGACAAACATAGAATAAAAATGTTTTAAATGTGATGTTGAATTAATAGACAATAGAGACATTTTAAATGTAGTGACATTTTCCTTGGAATTTAAAAATTACTTAGCAAAAACTTTGCTTTATAAAAGCAGTTAGAAAGAAGATGATTTATTGAGTTTAGGTTATCGGTTTCCTTGACTAAAAAATAAAATAATTTTTTCCCAAAATTGTTGGATTAAGACTAAATTTTTCCATTGCACAGCTATGGGAACTAAACTGAAATATTTTGGTTATTTAAGGCAGTGACAATAACAGTTTGATAAAGAGTACAATATTTAGGTTGATAGATTAAAGTAAAAGTAAAGAAACGCAAAGAAGGACATAGACATACATATATGCATACATTATGATGAATTAGCATTAGGACATTGGAGCAAATGCTTCAGTATCTCTTTTGGCTCTTTGTGCTCTGAGTTCAAATCCTATCTAGGCCAACTTTGCCTTTTATCCTTTAGAGATTGATAAATAAAGTACCAGTCCAGGGATGGTGGATTAGCAGAATTGTTAAAGAACTGGACAAGATGCTTTGCAGTTTATGATTTGACTGTCCATTTTGAGTTCAAATCCCACTTCTATCTGCCAAGATTGATGGAGAGTATCAGCAATGGAAAGACCAATGGAAATATTGTTCTTTGGCCTAATCTACCAATCAGCTACATTCTTCTGCCAAGAGTTGTGACCAGCAGATAGTATAAGCAATGGAAGCATTGTTTCCTTAGTCCGATCTGACAAATTACTCCTTTCTTCTGTCAGAAGTTGTGAACAAAAAAATATCAGTAATGGAAAGAGCAATAGAGACAGTCCTTTGGTCTGATCTATGACAGGCTCCTGTACATACAACTAATATTCACATTGTAAATACTTGTATATTTAGGCATATATACACACACACAAATACAGAAATATACATAAATACACATATAATATCACATATATGTATATATACATCCCACACACACAATCACACAGACATATACACACATGCACACACATACACACACAGACATATACACACACACTGAGACACAGACACATATATATACATTCCTCACACACTAACATATACACACATGCACACACTATTATTATTCCCATTACAAAGATGGGTCCAATTTCCTTGTCATTTCCATTTTCCTATAAAACCAGAACATCTGTCCATCTTTAAAATTAGAACTACACTTACCCCCACCCCAACCAACTATTGATATATTACAACCATTGTCCTGTATAACCGTGCTTCACCTCTACACACACATATAAATAGTTTATTATATGTATATATCTATTATTAGCACAGATTAAATGTTTAAGCAAACAATTTATGCTTTCACCCTTAATCTGTATTTATTATCATGTTTCTCCTCTTTCCCTCTCTCCCCCTCTCTCTCTCTCTTATATATATATATATATATATATATATATATATATATATATATATATATATCTTATATATATTTATATATATATATCTTATATATATCTCTATCTCTCTCTTATATATATATATATATATATATATATATATATATTTGCAACTCCGCAGCACGTTTATTCTCATATTTACACATATATATATATATATATATATATATATATATATACAGGGTGCGGGTGATATTTGTTCGCAAGATTACTGTCTAGGAAAAAATAATACAGTAGTTTTATTTTTTAAGATTTATTTATCAAAGTTGGGTCAGTTTGTCTTCATGACTTGTTCTTTCGATCTCACTCGATAAACCCACCATTGGCTTTGATGACGACCTCAAGGCGGCCTCGGAACCGGCTACAGGCCTTCGCCACTGTCCCTCGACTTAGGCCCCTAAAGGCACTTGTGATCCTGGCCTTCAGATCGTCTTTCGTATTGCAGCTAGATCTGTTTTTGTCACATTCCACTGCGCCCCACAGAAAGAAGTCGAGGGGGTTGCAGTCAGGTGAGCTGGGAGGCCAGATGTCAGGTGAAGTGTGGTCGACGAAGTTCTCTGACAGCCAGGCTTGGGTCTTTCGGCTGGTATAGCAGGGCGCTGAGTCTTGCTGCCACACGTACGGCCTACCTGCAGCTACCTGGTCGATCCAGGGCTTTACTACCTCGCTCAGAATGCGGATGCAGCCATCGGTGTTCAGCTTGAGGCCCTCAGGGAAGAAGTGAGGTGGCACGACATCACCTTGACTGCTGCCGACACCTAAGACCAATGTTCTCACTGGAAACTTTGTCTGCATGACTCTGGGCATGTCTTTGGATGAGACAGCGAGCCACCTGTTGTTGTGGGAGTTGATCTTCTGGTATAATTTGTCCTCCCGGCGCGGATTCCAAGAAGAACACCGAGTATCTTCCACAAATTTGGAGGTTCAAAATTATTCATAATCAATTATTCTGAAAATACATAATGGAAATATAGTCACTCTTTTTATGAAGACAAGAGTGACAACAGAAGTAAAAAAAATTTGCATAAAATTAGCAGTTGAAAATTGCGAACAAATATCGTCCGCACCCTGTATATATCTATATATATATATATATATATATATATATATATAACAAAGAAAGTGTGGTAAGGAACCAGGTGGACCATAAAACACCAAGTACTCATTACTTAGGGTAGTAGAGTGGGTAATAGGAAAAGAGTCAGGACCCCGACGGCTGAGCTCCGGCCATTTTGACAGCTGGATCCGAACGTTCGGATTTAGCTGTTGAAATGGCCGGAGCTCAGCCGTCGGGGTCCTGACTCTTTTCCTATATACATATAGTACATTTATTGTGTGTATATCGTGTATCTGTGTTGTTATTTTTTCTTATATGCATCTTTCTGGTGGCTTGTTCAAAGCCATCATGCAACCCGGCCTCAATATTATGCAATACCACCTTTACGCACAAAATTGCATTGCCCAGAGGGTAGTTAAAGAGAAAGTTGGACACTTCTACATATATGAAAATCATTGTATCTACTAGAGATATATGACATATGTTACCAATCAAGTATCACAGATCTTGACAGTATTTTAACTCTTTCTACTTTTGAAATGTTTTCTAGAACTAATTTTGTTATTTCTGTTTATTTCCATGGAATTGGTTAAACATACAGAAAAAGAAAGCAGTATTGGAAAGGACTATAAATGCTATAAATGAGACGAAATGGAGGGGGAAGAGCAAGGACAAATAAACAAAGGAAGAAAGAAAGGGGGGAAGGGGAGAAAGTGACAGACTGTACATTTAGGAATATTATAGAACTGTTGTTGTTGTTATTATTGCTGTTGATATTGTGGTTGTTGGTGGTGGTTGTGGTAATTGTGCTGTTGTTACTGTTGCTTCTGTTGTTACTAAAGTTGTTGATGGTGATCATGATGCTGTGGATGATGTTATTTCTGTTGTTATTATTATTAGCAGAAATGGTAGAGCGTCAGACAACATGCTTTGCAGTTACGGCTCTTTACAGTCTGAGTTCAAATCCCGCCAAGGTTAGCTTTGCCTTTTATACTTACAGGGTCGATAAAATAAAGTACCAGTAATGCACTGGGGTCAATTTAATTGACATTCCCCTCCCTTCAAATTGCTGACCTTGTACCTAAAATAGAAACAATTATTATTATTATTATTATTATTATTATTATATTGGCAGAATCGGTAGAGCATTGGATGACATGCTTCACAGCATAGTTTATGGCCCTTTACATCCTGAGTTCAAATGCTGCTAAGGCCAACTTTGCCTTTCATCCTTACAAGGTCAATAAAGTAAAGTACCAGTCACGCACTGGGGTTTATTTAATCGACCCCCCCCCCCCCCTCTAAAAAAAAAACTTACTGGCCTTGTGCCTAAAGTAGAAACTATTATTATTATTGTCACTGTTGTTTGCTGCAGCTGTTGTTGTTATAGCTCCTCTTCTTCTTCTCGATAACGTTGTTGTTGTCATTGCTACAGTTATTACTGTTGTAGATCTAATCATCATCATTCTTCTTTTTTCACCTCGTCTCATTTATCAAGTGTTATTTCTTTATATATTGTTGTTGTTATTACTGGTGCTATTGTTGTTGTTAGTGATGTTATTGTTGGTGTTGTTCTTTTTATTGTTGTTACCCTTGTTGTTGCTGTTATTACTGGTGCTGTTGATGTTATTGTTGGTGTTGTTCTTTTTATTGTTGTTACCCTTGTTGTTGTTGTTATTACTGGTGCTGTTGTTGTTATTGTTGGTGTTCTTTTTATTGTTGTTACCCTTGTTGTTGCTGTTGTTACTGGTGCTGTTGATGTTATTGTTGGTGTTGTTCTTTTTAATGTTGTTACCCTTGTTGTTGTTGTTATTACTGGTGCTGTTGATGTTATTGTTGGTGTTGTTCTTTTTATTGTTGTTACCCTTGTTGTTGCTGTTGTTACTGGTGCTGTTGATGTTATTGTTGGTGTTGTTCTTTTTATTGTTGTTACCCTTGTTGTTGCTGTTATTACTGGTGCTGTTGTTGTTATTGTTGGTGTTGTTCTTTTTATTGTTGTTACCCTTGTTGTTGTTGTTGTTACTGGTGCTGTTGTTGTTATTGTTGGTGTTGTTCTTTTTATTGTTGTTACCCTTGTTGTTGTTGTTATTACTGGTGCTGTTGATGTTATTGTTGGTGTTGTTCTTTTTATTGTTGTTACCCTTGTTGTTGTTGTTGTTACTGGTGCTGTTGTTGTTATTGTTGGTGTTGTTCTTTTTATTGTTGTTACCCTTGTTGTTGTTGTTGTTACTGGTGCTGTTGTTGTTATTGTTGGTGTTGTTCTTTTTATTGTTGTTACCATTGTTGTTGTTGTTGTTACTGGTGCTGTTGTTGTTATTGTTGGTGTTGTTCTTTTTATTGTTGTTACCCTTGTTGTTGCTGTTATTACTGGTGCTGTTGTTGTTATTGTTGGTGTTGTTCTTTTTATTGTTGTTACCCTTGTTGTTGTTGTTGTTACTGGTGCTGTTGTTGTTATTGTTGGTGTTGTTCTTTTTATTGTTGTTACCCTTGTTGTTGTTGTTGTTACTGGTGCTGTTGTTGTTATTGTTGGTGTTGTTCTTTTTATTGTTGTTACCCTTGTTGTTGCTGTTGTTACTGGTGCTGTTGATGTTATTGTTGGTGTTGTTCTTTTTACTGTTGTTACCCTTGTTGTTGCTGTTATTACTGGTGCTGTTGTTGTTATTGTTGGTGTTGTTCTTTTTATTGTTGTTACCCTTGTTGTTGTTGTTGTTACTGGTGCTGTTGTTGTTATTGTTGGTGTTGTTCTTTTTATTGTTGTTACCATTGTTGTTGTTGTTGTTACTGGTGCTGTTGTTGTTATTGTTGGTGTTGTTCTTTTTATTGTTGTTACCATTGTTGTTGTTGTTGTTACTGGTGCTGTTGTTGTTATTGTTGGTGTTGTTCTTTTTACTGTTGTTACCCTTGTTGTTGCTGTTATTACTGGTGCTGTTGTTGTTATTGTTGGTGTTGTTCTTTTTATTGTTGTTACCATTGTTGTTGTTGTTGTTACTGGTGCTGTTGTTGTTATTGTTGGTGTTGTTCTTTTTACTGTTGTTACCCTTGTTGTTGCTGTTATTACTGGTGCTGTTGTTGTTATTGTTGGTGTTGTTCTTTTTACTGTTGTTACCCCTGTTGTTGTTAGTATTGCTGGCATTGTTTTTATTGTTGTTCTTGTTATTGTTGGTGTTGTTGTTATTGTTGTTACCATTGTTGTTGTTGTTTCTGTTTTTATTATTATTCTTGTTGTTAGTTTCACCTTATCACATTTATCATTTCTTATTTCATTACATCGTTATTGTTGTTATTATTGCTGCTGTTGTTATTGTTGTTATTGCTGTCATCATCGTTGTTGTTGTGGTCATTGATATTGTTGCTGTTATTGTTTGTGTTATTGTTGTTAGTTCCTCCCTATCCCATTTATATTGTTGTTGTTGTTGTTTCAGTCCAAACTCCTCAATTTATCTGATTGATATAAATGATTGATTAAATGTTCATCTGCATTGACAGATCAAATTGATTGGAAACCAAACTTTTTTTATCACAACTGTTCATTTGTCAAATATTGATCTCTATAGATTTATTTGTTATATTTTTTTTCATCTTTATTTTTGGATTGGTTTGAGAAAAACTCAAGATTGAACATTGAATATCATTTCAGACAAACAGACAGACAGTCTTTCAGTAAGGTCTCTAATATAATGAGTGATACAATGATATATACATGTATATATATATATATATATGTATGCGTGCAAACACATATGCATACATACACACACACTCATATATATATGCATCTCTGGCTTTCCCCCTCCTTCTGTATATATATATATATATATATATATATATATATATATATATCATCATCATCATCATCATCATCAACGTTTAACGTCCGTGTTCCACGCTTGCATGGGTTTGGACGGGGGTAGTCCCACTTGAGGCAAGAGTGATTGTCTTGCTCGCATAGGACTGTCTGGCAGGTTTTCTACAGTTGGATGCCCTTCCTAACACCAACCACATTTACAGTGTGGGTCTGGGAGGTTTTTACCGTGTTGCCTACACGGCCACATTACAGCGTGGACTGTGTGTTTTTTTGTCGTGACACCTACACGATCTCATTTGTTTCGGCCTGGATGGCGCGGCACCAACATAACTTTACATAGAACGGGGTGGTGTGGATGGGGTGGGGGTGGTGGCGGGACGGGGTGTATTTTGTTAGAGATGCCTACTGGCAAGGCGGGTCTTCTCTGTTACTGAGTACCGCCAAAGGTCTCGGTCCAGTGACATTGTCTTGGAGAGGTGTAAGTGTGTGAGGTCGGAGTTTATCAGCTCATCCCATGTTTTTCTAGGTCTGCCTATTCCGTGGCTACCGTCTATCTTTATTGATATATAT
>OZ024742.1:292165754-292223254 GCA_964016885.1 Eledone cirrhosa
TCAAGGACATAATCTCTGTAATGTTGGTACTCTATTGAGTAATGTTACTCCAAAACCCTTTAAAGGAACCCCATTTTGCCGCTTGTATTTGTGATTGTATTTTTTTAGTCATTACCAAAGATTCATGACCATAGGTAAGAGTTGACGTGAATACCGAATTGAAGATAGTAAATTTGACTTTTACACCTACACACCTACATCCCAACTTCTGATTATCTAATGCTGAAGCTGGCGCATTACTGCACCAATTACTATTTCTATAATATCTTGTTTGTTTCTCAACATAAACATAGGGACCAAGCCAAACTCACTTCCATGCAGTGATACCTGGGAAAGAATATGTTATAATGCTTTGCTAATGAGGCTCTTGAGTTTGAAAAATTATTTTGATGACTGGTCATAAAATACATACATAAATATATATGTCATAACTGTGCATTGCATATTTTCTGATCAAGATGTGGTATGAAAAGAAGAAAGATAACCTTCTTAATACACACTTCTCCTCCCTGCTCTCTCACTACACCTCCATCTCTCTTTCTTTCTATAACATGATATTTTATTATTTGCCTAAATATCATGTTATATAAAGTTCCAAGCATTCATCCCCAATTTGGTGCACAAATTAATGATTTTTATCATCTATATGCAAACATGACACATTCTGCTTAAGAAAAAGAAATATAACCAGAAAATGATTTCATATAACAGAATATATGCGTGTGTGTGTGTATAAAGTAGTTGCATGTGTGTGTGTATATATATATGTACTGAAAAAAGTGTGGATGTTAGAAAACGTTCTATACAGATCATGTTACATAAGGAAAATAATTTTTAAAAAAGGGTTCAAAAAGTGCACCTGGTACATATATAAAGGATCTTTATAACATGTACAAAAATTGATGTTAAAAATTGATGTTAACAAAGCCTGATTTTTCCGTTTTGGTAATCCGAAACAGAAAAAGCAGGTTTTGCCATAAAGAACTTTTAACATCCATTTTTGTACATGTTATAAAGATCCTTTATATATATATATATATGATTTTCAAAGCCTTTTGTTTTTCATTTTCCTTATATATATATATATGCACATGCTAGGCATGGGGTGCAGTAATGAAATCACTGGTCCAGGGCTTAAAATTATTGCATTCCCAGTCAACTCCGTTTTTACCACTAACCAACTTATATTGTGCACTCTGATATACAGACTTGTATTTACTAAATACAAGTTCTGTAAAATGATGGGGTGATTGAAAATTTGGCACACTTTGACAAATTCAATTTGTCTGGTTTGATAAATATATACACACACATTATATATATATATATATATATATATATATATAAAGTAGTTTAGATGAGTTGATAATTGTTTCTACTTTAGGCACAAGGCCAGCAATTACCCAGTGCATTACTGGTACTTTATTTTATCGACCCCCGTAAGGATGAAAGGCAAAGTCAACCTCGGCGGGATTTGAACTCAGATCGTAAAGGGACGTAACTATGCTGGAAAGCATGGCGTCCGACCCTCTACCAATACTGCCAATCCACCGCCCTAGATGAGTTGATAATACAACCATATAAGGCAAAGAATAATTCAAAGTTCAAATGTGATTTTATAGTCTACAGTAAGATAGGTAAAAGACAGTTCAGAGTTTAATCCAATCAGTAAATTTCCAGTCACAGTAGTTTTACATCACAGAGCATATATAGAATGAATAAAAATAACCAGGATTAAATTACATGCATCAGTTTTTTTAGGATATTTGCATGAATTTAGAAAAAGCCACATAACACATCAAATAAATGCCATATTTAGATACAAATTGGTACAAATATTCTTTACAATACATTTATATCTATTCAATGAATCCTCTGTTAACTTCAATGACTGCTTCAATACAGAGTCTGAAACATTGGCATGCTCAAATCAGATGACCTCTATCAATATTGGTCATTGTGCCAGTAATGGCAGACTTGAGAGATTCTATAGTATTGTGAGGGTGATGATTGACCTCTCTTTCATCTATGCCCCATATGTAATAGTCCAGGAGATTGAGGTCTGGTGAGCTAGGAGGTCATTTGTCTGGAAGAACATGGTCATGGCGATTGTCACACATCCATGTTTATGTCGTTCTGTCCTTATGAAAAGGCAGGGAGCCTTGTTGGAAGACAAATGGTCTTACATTGCTTACTCTATCTATCCAGGGCTTCACAACTGTCTCTAACACCTCAGGTAATTGATTTCACAAACAGTACCCAGCCACAAGTATATGCACTTTGGGATAGTGCAATTCAAGCATTACATTGGTTATAGCGCTGAGCTCTCGCTTTCACACCCAACCCAATTTGGTGGAGCCAGTGCTGCGATAGGGATGCATGGCAGGGAGTTTGGCTGGCAGAGTTGATAAACACAACCTATTTGGACCATATTGTAAGCCAACAGGAACTCACCCCACTGCCCAGCTCAGGCATACCAACCCTCAGCATATGCCTGTATATGTATATATGCATATGGCTTTCTTCATCTGTATAAATACTGTTGTTTATCTATATGTTCATTGACTTAGGTATTTGACAGAGATCAATACAATAAGTATCAGATTTAAAATGAGGAATTGCAATGTTGTTTTGATAGCCTTATTTTTTGTGGTTCAAAGTGCTCTGGGTTAAAATCCTGCCTAGGTCAACTCTATTTTTCATCCTTTGGGGATTGATAAAAATGTACCCATCCAGGAGCAGTGGATTGTCAGAATTGTTAATGAGTTGGAAGGGATATTTTGTGGTATCTTATTCAACTCTGTGCATTATAAGTTCAAATCCCACCTCCTTCAGTTAAGGCCTAGTGGTATGTGTGTTGGACTTATGACAATAATGTTGTGGATTTGATTCCTGGACTGGGTTGTGTGTTGTGTTCTTGAGCAAAACACTTCATTTCACATTGCTCCAGTATACTCAGCTGAAAATGAGTGCCAGCAGTAGCTGGAAGTTTAACCCTGTAATTAACTCATGCCCTGACCAGGGTGGGGTCTTGTACTCTGAGTTACTTAACTGCTGGGATAAGCACAGGCCTGATGATCCTCCTTGCTCAACACAGACTTTTGACTTTAGATCACCTCTTGCTGCCAGGAGTTGAGACTGACTGAAAGTATCAAGAATGGAGAGACCCATGGAAACAGTATTTTCTTGTTCCAATCTGATGCTTGGTTTCTTTTCTTTCCTTTCCATTAACAATAATTACTAAAACATACTGAGGTCAATATCATTTATTATAAACCCTTGATGAGTGGTATTGCCCCAGCTTGGCCCAGGTTTAATGAGTGAAGCCAGTAAAAGAATAAATGTATAAAATAACATAAAAACCCACTGTCAGCTATTTGTGATTGAAATTTTAAGCTTCTTGTGAGGGAGTAGATTTGACTGATTAGAACTGAGAAAAAATGAATTCTCACTTTCAAAAGTGGAAAAGTCGATAAAGTAATTATAAAATGGAAGACAGAATGTCTGGAAGGTGCTCTTGAAAAATTACAATTCATTAAAATTTTAATCTGAATATGACAGATAAAGATTATGGGGTGCATTTGGGGTATGGAATATATTCAAATATAATTTTGAAAACTAGCAGAAGGAAGTTGATCAGAAAAGAAAAAAAAAATCATTTTAAAAATTAATTTTAAAATATGGAAAAAAAAAAATCAATTTCTGAACTATAAATACTACAGATTTAGGTAATTCTAGGACACACGATATGCATCGTATAAGAAAATAGATTGTTATGACAGACAAAGTGTTCTTTCTGTAATTAAAAATGATATTATTTTCTTGAACAACACAAGTGTTTTAAGGTCATTTTTTCTTGCTAATGCAGAGGTTAACCTTGCTGGCCCCATGACAGGTTTCATATTTAACATGGTGTCGTTTTCCAGGTAATGTTTTACAGCTGCATGCTTTTCATAGCACCAATACTTTTAGTCATCTCTTACGACATACAATTATATGGTATATCTATTCTCTACCAGATAACTGGTTATACACACAACACATACATATATCTATATATATATATACATATACATATATATATGGAGGTATGTGTATTACAAGAACACAAGTGTTTTTAAGTTAATTTTCTCTGGTAAATCAGGGGCTTAGACTTGTCGGCTCATGATAGGTTTTATAATTATCATGGGGCTTTTTTTTTTTTTGAGGCAGCTGGATACTCGTCTTGACAGCAACCCTTTTAGTTAGTTTCTACAATATACAGGGTTATGGTGTATCAGTTCTAAACTGGAAACACTCAGCAATTTAAAATCAATTTCAAATGAGAAAATAATCAATTTTCAAACTATAAATGCTACAGATTTAGATAATTCTAGAACATATGATATGCATCTTATAAGAAAATAGAATTTTATGACAGACAAAATTTTCTTTCTGTAATTAAAACTAATCTTTTTTTCCTTCTTATTGAGAAATTTGAAATTTCAATTCAAAACTTATGGGAAGCAAAAAAAAAATGTGCTTGTTTAAAGATTACATTTTTTCCCCTTACTTCTCAAAAGAGACTTTATGCAATTTAGTTATTCTGATCAATAGATATTAGTAACATGGTTCACGAGGAACTACTAAAGTAGGATCCACAGAATTTTTATATTCATATGGTGATACTGCCATAAAAAGTAAAATTTAGAATGTTCTGAAAATGTAATTATTTGCTCTAGTTAGCATTAATCATTGAAGCATGAGAATATCTGTTTACAGCTAGGTTGACTCAGACAAATAGAATAATGTGCTCTGCCTTTAGGGATAACAACATATTTTATCCACCAACACTACAGCTCTCATATCTAACGATAAGCTACTGGTAAACTCATAAAATATTTATTTCATATGAAGGTAATATAAATATAGTAAAACATCAAATGTCTGGATATTATGCAACAATATTTATATTTAGCCATCTACAAACAACGATTATACTTTGTGACATCAGAATGCAAACATATGTTGTGGTGTTCATTCATTGCCAAATGACACAGCGTGTATCAAAATTGCACCTTTCTATTACAGATTCTATTTACCCAATGTCTCTTACAGGCTAGGGCTAACCTGAGGTATTGTAAAAGACACTTACCTAAATTATCATGCCCTTGGATTGAACTTGGAACCTTATGATTGCAAAGCAAACTTCTTCCCCACTCATCCATGGCTGCATATTTGTATATGTTCATATATTTCCCAGTGATATAGATACAATGTATTTGATGGGTTTTCATACAGTTTTCTCCTCTTTCTCCTTCTTGTTGTTCTTCTTTGCCCACTTATTCCTGAGAGTGTTGTGGGGGCAGAGTCCACAAACATTCCTTCCAGTGGGTCCTGTCTCCAGCAACTACTGATCCAGCTGGATCCCCAAGCAAGATCAGCCAAGCTCATGGATGTTATCCAACCATCTTACTCAGGGTCTACCCCTGGGTCTCCTGTCGGTTGGTTTTGCCCGTAAAATTTGTCCAGCAATATACCCATCTACTACATCTCCATCTAACCACATGCCCATCTACCCAAATTTATTCATAGACATAGGTTGACCTGAGGTTATAGTAAAAGGTACTAGTGATTACAGAAGACTAGCATATGTTGTGGTATTCTTACATTGTTCAATGATATTGTGTATATCAAGACTGCACCTTTAACTGTTTGTTACCATATTTTTAATGAAGGATACACACACAAATATATATATATATATATATAGTAATAATAATAAATTTGAAGACTAAAATCCAAAGAGGGCTCGATAAGGATAAATATATATCAAATATATAAGAACCGTAGAGCAAATATTTATTAAAATAGATTAAAGTTTAAGCAAAGAATCGCTGCTTTCACCCTTAACGGGATCTTCTGAAACTAACAAAGTCAATCTGTAAACGCAGAAGTGGATATTTCAAAAAACGTTGCAACTGGAGGAAGACAGGAAGACGATACTTTGGTTCGTGGAAAAGTTCCCTGGCAAAGAACGGGACGGAAAGTCCTCCCGAACAGACTGGTCAGTTTCTCCTCATCGATGCCTAGAGTTTCCCCAAGAATGTTGTCACACAGATAGATAGATAGATACACACACACACACAGGCATCGATGAGGAGAAACTGACCAGTCTGTTCGGGAGGACTTTCCGTCCAGGGCCTATGGATAACTTCCAGAGGTCTCTGGCCTGGCAGTGCTACAGAGGAGCTCTACCAGTACGAGACAAAATCTACAGGCACGGACGCCCTGGCAGCGATCCTGCCAAAAGGACCTGTCCAAGATGCGAGCAGGACATCGAAACCGTTCTGCACGCAATTGTTCAGTGCCCAGGGGTGACCGACCTGTGGAATTATGTCGGACAGTTACTGTCACGTGTGGGATGCATCCAGTTGTCAGCCGAGTCCATCATGAGAATCAACCAGCCGCCTTCATTTAAGAACGAAGGAGAGGCAGTTTTCCTCTATCTGGTGGCTATGGCGAAAGAGGTAATATGGTGGATGAGGTTAAAAGGACTGAGGGCAAACACCTTTCTCTCCGGACAACAACTTATCCCCTTCTTTAAGTACCACTTCAGAAGGAAGGTAAGAGTGGAGAGAGAGGTGCTACACCCCAGTAAATTCGCTGAAAGGTGGGTGAATGTGGCGAAAATGGCCCGAGTGAATGAGCCTTCTCTGTATATAAACCTGTAGGTTGAGGAAGATGAACAGAGGGAAGACGGGAACACCTACAAAACGTGTTCTTGGTGTTGAGGGTTGTTCTATGCATGGGGTGTGAAACAACCCTGCAGTAATGCCCCCCACCCCATTAGGGATTTCAATTGTTAATTTATTATATATAGTTTATTGTTATTTATTAATGTTAAAGTTATATGATTTTTATGTAAAACCCCCGCCGTCATGCCCTATAATGTCCCATTTTTGTATGCCCCTGTGGCAAATAAAGAAAGATATCTATCTATCTATATCTATATCTATATATATATATATATATATATATATAATGGTGGGATACACCATGGTCACCCGGATAGTTAACCAAGTCGTACAGAATGGGGTTGTTCCGAAGGACTGGCGTAGCAGCATCATCGTTAAATGTTATAAGGGTAAAGGAGATGCCCTAGATAGGAGTAACTATAGAGGCATTAAATTAATCGACCAGGTCATGAAGGTCACGGAAAAAGTAATAGCGCAACTAATCAGAGAGAGAATTGATCTAGATGAAATGCAGTTCGGGTTTGTGTCAGGCAAAAGTACCACAGACGCTCTTTTCATTGTACGACAACTACAGGAGAAGTACCTAGCTAAAAGTAAACCCCTATACTTAGCTTTTGTCGACTTGGAGAAAGCCTTCGACAGAGTCCCCCGTTCCATTATCTGGTAGGCTCTTAGAAAACTAGGTGTTGACGAATGGCTTGTGAGAGCTATACAAGCCATGTATAAAGAAACAGTCAGCAAGGTTAGAATTAACAACGAATATAGTGAAGAGTTTAGCGTAAAAGTTGGCGTCCATCAGGGCTCTGTTCTCAGCCCCCTACTATTTATTATTGCCCTTCAGGCTATAACAGAGGAGTTCAAGACCGGCTGCCCATGGGAACTCCTATACGCAGATGATCTAATGCTCATAGCTGAATCAATGGCCGAGCTAGAGAAGAAATTCCAAACATGGAAGCACGGCCTAGAATCAAAAGGCCTTAAAATTAACCTGGCTAAGACTAAAGTTCTAGTTTGTAAGAAAGAAAATAAGGCGGCGTTCCCTTCCGGGAAGTGGCCATGCTCAGTGTGTAGGAAAGGCGTAGGTAGAAACTCCATTTTATGTCCCAAATGCAAAGTATGGGTGCATAAAAGATGTAGTGGGATCACAGGTAAGCTAACTAAGAACATAGATTTTACATGTGGCCGGTGCTCTGGTGCAATAAGTAGCAGCAAGTGCCCACAAAATACTAGCTCTTTCAACTGCGCAGAGGGTTCTATAGAAATAGTGGACAGCTTCTGTTACCTGGGTGACAAAATCAGCAGTGGGGGAGGGTGCTCTGAAAGTACAGTAGCTAGAGTCAGAACTGGATGGAAAAAGTTCAGAGAGCTTATACCACTATTAGCCGCTAAAGGGTTCTCCCTAAAAATGAAAGGCAGGTTGTATGATGCCTGCATACGAACAGCAATGTTGCATGGCAGTGAGACCTGGGCATTGTATGCAGAGGATATACGCAGACTAGAGAGGAACGAAGCTTGCATGCTCCGCTGGATGTGTAATAGTAATATACGTGAACGGCAAAGCATAAACGAACTAAGGAAAAAATTAGAAATAAGAGGGATCAGATGTTGTTTACTCGAGAGAAGGCTACGTTGGTATGGTCACGTGATGCGCATGAAAGACGATAGCTGTATAACAAAGTGCAGGGCAATAAAGATAGACGGTAGCCACGGAATAGGCAGACCCAGAAAAATCTGGGACGAGCTGATAAATTCCGACCTCACACACTTACACCTCTCCAAGACAATGTCACTGGACCGAGACCTTTGGCAGTACTCAGTAATAGAAAAGACCCGCCTTACCTAAATACAAAGTAAAACCTACTACAGTCAGTAGGCATCTCTAACAAAATACACGCCCGTCCCACCACCCCCACCCCATCCACACCGCCCCTTTCAATGTAAAGTTATGTTGGTGCCACAACATCCAGGCTGAAACAAATGAGATCGTGTAGGTGTCACGACAAAAAACACACAGTCCACGCTGTAATGTGGCCGTGTAGGCAACACGGTAAAAACCTCCCAGACCCACACTGTAAATGTGGTTGGTGTTAGGAAGGGCATCCAGCTGTAGAAAACCCGCCAGACAGTCCTATGCGAGAAAGACAATCACTCTTGCCTCAAGTGGGAAAACCCCCATCCAAACCCATGCAAGCGTGGAACACGGACGTTAAACGTTGATGATGATGATAATGATAATGTATAATAAATAATACAATATAATTACCTCATTACCAAAGGTTTCCCGAATAAGGCGAATACAAGAAACGTTCGTATTCGTCCATTGCCTTGTCTGAAGAACGAATGCTGATGTTTCTTGTATTCGTCTTATTTGGGAAACCTTTATTCGGGAAGATTTGGTAATGAGATAATTATATTGTATTGTTTATTATACATTAAATATTTGGCTCTGTAACTTACATAGAGCACACTTCATTCCTCTGACTTTTTCAATTTTCAACGGAAACTTCAATACTTAAATATATATATATATATATATATATATATATATATATATATATATAAATATATATATATATAAAAAAAACATGAGAAGAAAGAAGAATACTGCGTGGTTGCACATGGGTTACATATGATAAAAATAGTCCTTCGTCAGTGATTTTCCAACCAACATTGGTATTTCATCGCATTAAAAATCATATACCTCAGGTTGGTGCAAGCAATAACTAAAAAAAGTTATTGGGACCAGTAATCGCGTAAAGCGAGGGGGACAAGTAAACAACATAGAAGGATAAGGGCAAACCAAATAAAGGAAAAAAATAAGCAACATGGTAGTCCTGGTCAGCATAAGCTGGGTGGATTTCATGAGCGAAAGGTACAGACGTCCGACGTGAGTGAGATGTAAGCAAGAAGAGACCCACACAAGCCAAACGGGAGGAAGTGAGAAGGGGAGAAACAGAGAGTGAGTGAGTGGAAGTGCGAGGAAGCGGTCAATCGAGAGAAAGTGTAACTGACAGAGGGGGCGAAAGAAGGTGAGAGAAACAGAGAGAACGGGGAAGCAGTAAGAGAGAAACAGACAAACGCAGCCGAGGTAAATATATATAAAAAACATGAGAAGAAAGAAGAATACTGCGTGGTTTGCACATGGGTTACATATGATAAAAATAGTCCTTCGTCAGTGATTTTCCAACCATCATTGGTATTTCATTGCAGAGAGAGAGAGAGAGGCACATGGCTTAGTGGTTAGAGCATTGGCCTTGCAATCGAAAGGTTGTGAGTTCAATTCTCAGACCGGGTGATGTGTTGTTTCCTTGAGCAAGGCACTTTATTTCACATTGCTCCAGTTTACTCAGCTGTAGAAATGAGATGATAGGACTGGGATCCCTATCATTCCACTGCAAAGTGGTCGTGGAGGTGCCACGGCAAAAAAACACCCAGCACTCACTGTAAATGAGGTTGGTGTTAGGAAGGGCATCCAGCTGTAGAAATCAAGCCAGAATCAGTTCCCATCCCACCCTTGCAAGCAGGGAAAAAGCGGACGTAAAATGAAATGATGATGATGAATGATGATATATATATATAAGTAGAAGGGGTATTTAATTTGTTGGAAGTCCGACAAATATAAATGTTTATAACTGATTTAGAGCACTCATATTAAATGATATTAAATATTAAATGATATTAAATATATGGAAACTATATTTATAAAACCATATTTATTTTATTATATATATTTCAAGGGTACCAAGACACATTGGTACGCTTTCCTCAGATAAAATACAAAGTTTGTTTTATAAATAGAGACATACCCATGAAAATCATACCTTATCGGTTGGATATTCTCTGGATAGTGGAAATATATTAGGGATTTTTCAAGCTTATGGGTGAATATGCAAATGAATATGTAAATAATTGGAAAACAACCGTTTATTTAAACGACTAGAGAGAGAGAGAGAGAAGAGATAAGAGGAGAAAGATAAAATAGTGCGAGAGAGAGAAGAAAGAAACAAGAGAAGATGAATAGAAACTCATATCTATATATTAATTTGAACAACGTCAGTATTCCGTGTGTCATAATTCTCGATTATCATTGGTTCATAGGTTTCAAACGACTCCGCCCACCTCAACGATGCTAAACTTAAATTAATACGCATAATGCCAATGAGGGAGTGAGAGAGGAGAGTAAGAAACAGAGAGACAAAGTGAACGCTGTAACTATTACCATGTGTGCGTGTGTATGTACGTGCGCGTATGTTTATGTGTGTGTGCGTGCGTGCAGCGTTCGACAAAAAGTAAAAACTATCAACATGTGTGAGTGTGTAAGTGCACGGGTGCGTGTGTAAGTTTGCGTGCGTGTGCGCGTTTCCATGCGTGTATGTGTGTGTACATGGGGCGTTCCACAATCGCCACGCAGTTTGTCTGTGTGCCTGTCTGTCAGTCTAACATACACAGAGTTGTGAAGGGAGTAAATAGGGACCTTTTTTTTACATTGACGGACATCTTTTATATTTATTATTGTGTCATTTTTTGACAATTGCTCGAAATAAAAGCAATTCGACTTTATCAAACAGTGAACTACAGCGGCGACGGCGTGCAGCCAGGAATGAAGAAAAACGGGCCGAACAGCGCCATCGGAACGCCGAACTTCAGAGGCGAAGACGTGCCGCCATGAATGAAGAGGAACTGGCTGAACAACGCCAACGAAACACTAGTGCCAAGCAGCGACGGCGTGCTGCGATGGTTGAAGACGAACTGGCTGAGCATCATCTTTTATATTAATTATCTATATCTATATCTACATATAATATAAAAGATTGGAACTCCCACCATCCTTTTGAGAAACGTGGAACAACCACGTCTATGCAATGATACACGTTTTACAGTCAGACAGAAGATGAACCATCTCCTAGAGGTCACTATTCTAGGTGCGAGCACCTAGAATTGTTCATATACTATGCACAAACGGTACAACGAAGAATCTGGTATATCTGGAAGATTTCTTTTACTGTTTTCGGTATCACACAGACACCACGGACTCGCCTCATACTGTAACCAGACAAACATCCAATACAGTCATTTTCTCTTTTACCTGTCTTCTCTTATCATCTATTTACCCGGGCGAAGCTGGGTATGTCAGCTAGTAACGTTAATTTGAGGGAAATATATTCTAAGTATATATCTTAACAGTACGTGTATTTACGATTATTAGTTGTTTAAAATTTGTTTATAATGTAATATTTTTCTTCTGTTATAAGTAGATAAATAAATAAATAAATAAATAAATAAATAGATGGGTATATCATGTTATAGATAATTGTTCTAATGAGTTATGAGGAATATTGGTCTTGTATTTAATGTAAATAAATATTAAGTTAAATTAAATTAAATTAACTGAGTTAAGAAGAATATTTATATTTATATGATTTAAAATGGGAAGATACGGAAAAACTCCGGTTTAATTTATTTATTCGTTAGTGTGAGACTATTTAGTCAAAATAAGTATAGATGTTGAAAGATACATTTAGTCAGAATCAGTTAGTGGTTATAAATCTATTGAAAAAATATTGATAAAGTATTGAAAAAATATTGAAAAAGTATTGAAAAAATATTGAAAAAATATTGAAATATTTGAGAAAATTAAAAAAAAAATAATTTATAAGAGATAAGTAATTTTTAAAGAAATAAAAATTAAAGAAATAAAATTCAAAATTATTAAAATTAAAATTAAAATTAAAAAAAAATTAGAATTATATACGTATATATTTTATGAAACTTTAAGAAGTGGAATTACAGCAAATGTCATAGATATTATGATTTAGAGATATCAATATATTAAAATCAAGTGGATGAGATTGTTATGGAAATAAGTAGAAATATTATAAGTATAATTATAAGTTATATATAGTTCTGAATGTTGAATTCTGGCGATGTCTACAAGAATTAAATAAATTCGTTCTTAGATTAATAGAGTTTTTACATTTAAGTATGTAAAAATTTCCTCAATACACAATTTGCAGAATCTAGATAAAGCTGTGTTTCGGTACGTGGGTGCTTTTTAAAACTGTTTCCCAAGCTAATGAATAGTCCATATTCTTGCATTTTAAGTTCCATGTCAGGTTTGAAAGAGAAGTTGAAGATTTTTTATCAAATATTCAGAAAGAACAATTGTGGTTATATATATATATATAAAGTCATAAGGAACACATATATTTAAACATAGCATAGATACATATATGAGTGTAGGCTACCTTCAACGATGTGGCTCAATGAATGAATTAAATAAATAATCAGAGCTATATATAAATTATAAGTTTGAAGAACAGGCAGATAAAGTTTACCTAATTTTTCTTCTTAGTCCAGAGAAATTAACTAAATAAATAATCATTTAAACAGAGCTAAGTTTAAAATGTTTGAAGAAATAATAGATTAATGTTACCAATATTCCTCTAGTCCCAACTGTCGACAGTTTCGCTTGCACTTTTTGGAAATGTCTAATCTTTGCATTATCCATGAGGCTTCAAGCTTATCAAGAGACCAGTTAGGACCGATTTTTTCCAAAGTGATCTTCACCAGTCACAAATTTGAAAGGGGTGACAATTATCACGTGGCTAGCGGTCAAGATAGAAGTGTTGTCAAGAGTAGACTGGTGGCCAGAAAATTCATTGCTAAAAGAAGCAGTTAATTACCCCCTAAATTTACTCAGCCGTAAGGGAAATAGAACAAAGTCATAAGGAACACATATATATTTAAACATAAGGAGGCACATGGCTTAGTGGCCTTGCAATCGAAAGGCTGTGAGTTCAATTCTCAGACCGGGTGATGTGTTGTTTCCTTGAGCAAGACACTTTATTTCACATTGCTCCAGTTTACTCAGCTGTAGAAATGAGATGATAGGGACTGGGATCCCTATCATTCCACTGCAGAGTGGTCGTGGAGGTGCCACGGGAAAAAAAGCACCCAGCACTCACTGTAAATGAGGTTGGTGTTAGGAAGGGCATTCAGCTGTAGAAATCAAGCCAGAATCAGTTCCCGTCCCACCCTTGCAAGCAGGGAAAAGCGGACGTAAAATGAAATGAAATGATGAAATGATAAGCATAGATACATATATGAGTATATGCTACCTTCAATGGTGTGGCTCAATGAATGAATTAAATAAATAATTATTAATACGAACTATATTAAAATTACCAATATTGAAGAATATTGGTAACATCTATTATTTCTTGAAACTTACATTTTAAACTTAGCCCCGTTTAATTTATTTTTTATTTAGTTAATTTCTATGGACTAAGAAGAAAAATTAGGTACATTTTATCTGACTGTTCTTCACACTTATAATTTTTACTGCCCAGATGATCCTATGGAAATAGTGGATACTTTCCATTAACTGGGTGACAAAATCAGTAGTGGTGGAGGGTACTTTGAAAGTACAGTAGTCAGAGTTAGAACGGAATGAAAAAAGTTCAGAGAGCTAATTCCGCTGTTGGTTACAAAAGGTTTCTCTCTAAAAATGAAAGGCAGATTATATGATGCTTGTATATGAACAGCAATGTTACATGGCAGTGAGACATGGGCATTATGTGCAGAGGACCTGCATAGATTGGAAAGGAATAAAGCATCCACTGAAGAGCATGAGATCTCTAACTCTCTTTGTGAAACAATTCTACCCCAAACTGTCTGGATGCTGATAGTTATCATTATCGGTTTGTAAATCTTAATTTATCCTTTTAATTGAGTCTTGTGAACCATATTATCTTTAGTCAGTGTTCGCTTCACCCTGGCGTTTTTTTGTCCCTTTGATTTGAATGCATGTATGTACATATCTGTGTTCATCTCTCTTTATGGTATTATTAGGCCCAGAATTTTTTTTCCTTGAGCTACTTTGATTATAAGGGATTAATTTGAGTTTTTAACTCAATATATGCTGTTGATATATATATATCAAAAGTATATATTGTGTTAAAAACTCAAATTAGTCCCTTATAATTAAAGTAGCTATATATATATATATATATATCAAAAGCATATATTGAGTTAAAACTTAAATTAGTCCCTTATAATCAAAGTAGCTCAAGGAAAAATATATATATATGTATATAATAATGATAAAAGGACGATTTGTTATGTTTTCATTACATTTATTGGAAACTACAGATTTAGTGCTCACTCTGGTGAATTTACAGTAACTATATATATATATATATATACACACACACACATATATATATATATATATAATATGTACTAGAAATGAGGAAGGCTCCAGAATCCTGGAATTCTGTGACGCAAATAACCTAACTATCTGTAACACTAACTTCAAAAAACGAGACAATCACTTGATCACCTATAGATCAGGGGAACACGCCAGTCAGATAGATTATATCCTTACTAGAAGACGTGATAGAGTGTCTGTTGTAAACACTAAATCCCTCCCCCATGAAGAATGCACCTCCCAACATAGACTCATAGTCAGCGACCTCATAGTCAGGACAAGACGTACTCGACAACAGAGGAGGACTATCCTCAGGAGAAAAATATGGAAGCTAAAGGACGCCCACAGCCAGTAATAAATTTAAAAGCATATTACTTGATGCTTTTGACAGTAAGGAAGAGCAATTAGAGTCGTACAATATAGAGGAACAGTGGGAATTCCTGAAAGCTAACCTGCTGAAGGCGGCAGATGAAGTCTGTGGCTGGAGCAGGTCTATAGGCAGGAGGAGAGTAACGTGGTGATGGAACAGTAAGGTGGAGGAGTCAATTAAGGCCAAAAAGCAGGCTTGGAAAGTATGGCGAGATGGGGGAAGTAGAGAAGACTATCAAGTGGCCAGGAGGGAAGCTAGGAGACAAGTGTACTTCGCAAGAAGGGAAGCAGAGGAAAGAAAGTTCAAGCATGTTCTACAACGCGAGGGCCAAAAACGTGAGGTGTTCAGCATTGCTAGGCAATGTGTCAAGGAAAACCATGATATTGTCGGGGAGAAGTGTGTCCTTAATGATGATGGTGTACTTGTCATCACTGACACTGATAAGAAGGTAGCTTGGAAGTGTCACTACGAAAGGCTACTAAATGAGGAGAATAATTGGGAGAAAGACAGTCTCCCCCACATCAACCCAATAGAGGGACCAGCAGTGCTAGTTGAAGGTAGTATAATAAGTAAGGCAATCAAAAATATGAAGACGGGTAAGGCGGCTGGGCCTTCGGAAATAGTTGCTGAAATGCTGAAAGCATCTGGCACGGTGGGACACACCATGGTCACCCGGATAGTAAACCAAGTCATACAGAATGGGGTCATTCCGAAGGACTGGCGTAGCAGCATCATCATTAACTGCTACAAGGGTAAAGGAGATTCCCTAGATAGGGAAAACTATAGAGGCATTAAATTAATCGACCAGGTCATGAAAGTCACAGAAAAAGTAATAGCGCAACTAATCAGAGAGCGAATTGATCTAGATGAAATGCAGTTCGGGTTTGTATCAGGTAAACGTACCACAGACGCTCTTTTCATTGTACGACAACTACAGGAGAAGTACCTAGCTAAAAGTAAACCCCTATACTTAGCTTTTGTTGACTTGGAGAAAGCCTTTGACAGAGTCCCCCGCTCCATTATCTGGTGGGCTCTTAGAAAACTACGTGTTGAATGGCTTGTGAGAGCTATACAAGCCATGTATAAAGAAACAGTCAGCAAGATTAGAATTAACAACGAATATAGTGAAGAGTTTAGCGTAAAAGTTGGTGTTCATCAGGGCTCCGTTCTTAGCCCCCTTCAGGCTATAACAGAGGAGTTCAAGACTGGCTACCCATGGGAACTCCTATACACAGATGATCTAACGCTTATAACTGAATCAATGGCTGAACTAGAGAAGAAATTCCAAACATGGAAGCATGGCCTAGAATCAAAAGGCCTTAAAGTTAACTTGTCCAAGACTAAATTTCTAGTTTGTAGGAAGGAAAATAAGGCACCGGTCCCATCTGGGAAAGGCCATGCTCAGTGTGTAGGAAAGGAGTAGGCAGAAACTCCATTTTATGTCCCAAATGCAAAGTATGGGTGCATAAAAGATGTAGTCGGATCACAGGTAAGCTAACTAAGAATATAGATTTTATATGTGGCCGGTGCTCTGGTGCAATAGGTAGCAAGTGCCCACAGGATACTAGCTCATTCCATTGCACAGATGGTTCTATAGAAATAGTGGACACCTTCCATTACCTGGGTAACAAAATCAGCAGTGGTGGAGGGTGCTCTGAAAGTACAGTAGCTAGAGTCAGAATGGATGGAAAAAGTTCAGAGAGCTTATACCACTATTGGCCGCTAAAGTGTTCTCTCTAAAAATGAAAGGCAGGCTGTATGATGCCTGCATACGAACAGCAATGTTACATGGCAGTGAGACCTGGGCATTGTGTGCAGAGGATATACACAGACTGGAGAGGAACGAAGCTTGCATGCTCCGCTGGATGTGTAATAGTAATATACGTGAACGGCAAAGCATAAACGAACTAAGGGAGAAATTAGGAATAAGAGGGATCAGATGTTGTTTACTCGAGAGAAGGCTACGTTGGTATGGTCACGTGATGCGCATGAAAGACGACAGCTGTATAAAAAAGTGCAGGGCGATAAAAATAGACGGTAGCCACAGAGTAGGCAGACCCAGAAAAACCTGGGACAACTTGATAAATTCCGACCTCACACACTTACACCTCTCCAAGACAATGTCACTGGACCGAGATCTTTGGCACTACACAGTAATACAGAAGACCCGCCTTGCCTAAGTACAAAGCAAAACCTACAGTCACTAGGAACCTCTAACAAAAATACACCCCCGTCCCACTACCCCACCCCATCCATACCACCCCCTTCAATGTGAAGTTATGTTGGTACCACAACATCCAGTCCGAAACAAATGAGGTTGTGTAGGTGTCATAACAAAAAAAACACACAGTCTACGCTGTAATGTGGCCGTGTAGGTAACACGGTAAAAACCTCCCAGTCCACACTGTAAACGTGGTTGGTGTTAGGAAGGGCATCCAGCCATAGAAAACCCGCCAGACAGTCCTATACGAGCAAGACAACTAATCTTGCCTCAAGTGCGAAAACTCCCGTCCAAACCCATGCAAGCGTGGAAGATGGACGTTAAACGATGATGATGATGATGATGATGATATGTATATATGAATAAAACATATATGAATAAAAGTGTAAAAGCAATAACCAGGTAAAAAGCCAGTTTATGGCAAAACCAATGTTTGACCTACAAGAAATAGCAGTTAAATAAATCTAACTAAGATAACATATCATCATCATCATCATTTTTACGTCCATTTTTCCACATTTGCATGTGTTGGACGGGTCCTTTTCGTCACAGCATCTTTCCATTCACCACATTTCTTCGTTATCTTCTCTGTGAATCTTGGTAATTTCAGGTCAGCTCTCATAACTTCTGTCCAGTTCTTTCTTGGTCTACCTCTACTGCAACTTCCTTCCACTAATATTTGCTGGTACTTCTTCACCCATTGTTCATCATCCATATGCATCACATGTGAACCAATGCAGTCTTCTCTCCTGCACACCACCTTGGATTCCTCTTAAACCCAGCTTCTCCCTCAGTTCATCCATGCTTTACCTTTCTCTCACATTTATATCTTAGAAGGGGAAGGACACATTCAATCATGTTTCGTGCATAGATCTCCAGTCAAAATACTCATCGATAGTCTGTATCCACTGCAGAGTCTTTTGATGGTGCTTTCTCTATCTCCAACTCTGGAGGGCCCTAAGATTTTGTCCCTCATACTGTTTCTTTTATACATCAACCAGCCACATGCTGTCACCTCTACCAACACCAACTTCTATGCAGATGTACACCACCCTTCAATCCTCTGTAACCTTCTACACACAAACATCATCCCCATGCAAATTAGATACCCCAACCCTGCTCTCACTGCATGGACAGGTTGGTCTAGGTAGGTAGAGAGAGAGAAGTTATTGTAGAAGTGGTAGAAGAGACAGAGAGAAGCTAAAGTGTGTGGTGTGTCAATGGTTGTTGTGGTGTGTTGTTAACTGGGTTTTTATTAATTAGATGAATGGCCATTTATTGAATGAGGCCTAAGATGTCTGCTTGTGAAGCAGCAGCAGCAGCAGCAGCAGTAGTAGTAGTAATAGCAGCAGTAGTAGTAGTACTAATAGAAGCAGCAGTATTAACTGGAAACACTCCTCATCAGAACTAAAGGAGATCCAGCACACATCATCAACATCAACATCAACATCATTTAACGATGATGTTGATGTTGATGCTGTATATATTATAAAGGGTGGGCAATAAATGAAATCCTTATTATTATTATCAAAGGGCGGTGAATTGGCAGTATCAGTAGAGGGTCGGACATGCTTTTCAGCAGAGTTACGTCCCTTTACGTTCTGAGTTCAAATCCCGCCGAGGTTAACTTTGCCTTTCATCCTTACGGGGTCGATAAAATAAAGTACCAGTAATGTACTGGGTAATTGCTGGCCTTGTGCCAAAAGTAGAAACAATTATTATTATTATTATTATTATTATTATTAAGTAGTAGTAGTAGTAGTAGTAGTAGTAGTAGTAGTGGTAGTAGTAGTAGGAGAGGTGGTAGTAGTAGTAGTAGTTGTAGTAGTATCATCATCAGCAGCAACAGCAGCTGTAGCAGTAGTAGTAGCTGTAGTAGTAGCAGCAGCAGCAGCAGCAGCAGCAGTATTATTAGTAGTAGTAGCACTATTCCATACACATGACCAGCCTTTCAAAAGTGGGTTTGACTATAAAACAATGTACCAATAAACTATGTTGATAATTATTAAAAAAAAAACACCTTTATTACCTGGCTATAAACATCTAAATGAACTAGCAAAACTATCAGTAAATACTCCACAGTATCTAATTAATATATTAACAAGTAGGGAACAGTCTTCTTCTCATTAATTCTCCTTTTAAACTTGCATGTTATTAAGGTGTGTGACAGTAGCATGTGTGTGTCTTTAAATTATGATCAACAATTGAGAATCAATTATAATTGATTATCAATGACAAAAATGATGGAATCATGGGTGACAAATATTTAGTCGATAACGCTAAAGAAAATATATACAACAGAAACATGAGCACTCTCGTTTCTATTCAATTAATCAGGGAACTAATTAATTTTGCAGTTAAGTGATTCTTGAAAAATAGAAGATGAAAATCATTAGAGTTGTACACGCACACATTATAATCATCATCATCATCTTAACATCCAATACACACACACATATACACACACACACATATATATATATATACACATACATATATATACATGTATATTTGTGTATATATATATATACACACACACACATACATGCACACACATTATATATATATATATGAGATAATCGTGTCTCCGGCATGGCTGAATAGCTCTCTCAAGCCTTTATAATATATACATCATCATCAACATCATTGTTAAATGATGTTGATGTTGATGATGATGTGTGCTAGACCACCATTAGTTCTGATGAAGAGTGTTTCCAGTTGTTTGAACAACAGAACAGCTTGCTCATGAAATTAACATGCAAGTGACTGAGCATTATACAGATACATAGACACATGTACCTGTAACGTAATTCTGAGAAACATTCAGTGTGACAAGGCTGGATCAATATGATATTAAATGTCTTACTGAAGGACACAATATGTTGCTAAGAATTAGAGCTGAACACCCTAACCACTAAGCTATATGCCTTCATCCAATAATTGTTTCTATTTTAGGCACAAGGCCAGCAATTACCCAGTACATTACTGGTACTTTATTTTATCGACCCCGTAAGGATGAAAGGCAAAGTTAACCTCGGTGGGATTTGAACTCAGATCATAAAAGGACGTAACTCTATGCTTCAAAGCATGGTGTCCAACTTTCTACCGATACTGCCAAATCCAATAATGGTATATACTGTATCTCATAAAGGGTTGAGAGTGTAATTTAGCCATATCAACGACACAACAACCTACCTAGTGTTGGTGATATGATAAAATGCACCCAGTATACTCTGTAAAGTGGTTAGCATTATGGAAGGCATCCTGCTATAAAAACTTATGTGAAAAAGGGCTGAGAGGAATCTTCAGTAGTATAAAGGAACAGAAAAACCTCTCTAGTGTTGGTGTCATGATAAAATACACTCAGTACACTGTAGTTGGTGATAGGAAACATGGCAAAGTGTAAAAACCAATAAATCTATCACTCTCAGTCTATTTTCTTTTCCTCCTACTCACTCTCTCCCCATTTTTCTCACTAATTCTTTCATTCATTGCTCTTTAACTCATGTTCTCCCCTTTAAAATTGTTGTATCCCTTCCTTCATTCCTTCCAACCACCACAACAACTCCCCTCTCATCTCTCTTCCCTTCACCCCACCCATCTTTTATCACTCTTTCCTCTCCCCTTCTTTCTCTATCTATTTCTTCCTCTCCTATGCTTTCCTCTGTCCATCACCCCCACTCTTTCTCTTTATGTCAACCTCATCTATTCTTTTTCCTTCTCTTCTGACATTTAATTACAGCAATTAATTTCATTATAACATCTAATTCTCCATCACAGAACTGCAATGTGAACGAAAAACTCTTCAACTCTTTCATTTTAAAATGAACTTTTCTTTCCTAAACTGCTGAATGTGTGGTGATGCCTGAGTCACCAGATGCTCTACTACCTGTGTCACACCACCACCACCGGCGCCGCCGCCACCACCAAGGAACTACTAATTACTTCAGTGATTAACATAACATCTGTCTTATCTTCTCCCCCCCCCCCCATCATCATCATCATCATCATCATCATCATCAACATCATCAACATTTTACATCCATTCTTCCATGCTAGCATGGGTTAGAATATTCATGGTAATAACTTAATGGAAAGTCTGTAACCTAGTGGTTAGAGGGTTAGGTTTATGAATGTAAGCTCATGAGTCTGATTTCCATGGTGAGCACCAAGTTGTGTCCTTGATCAAGGCACTTCATTTCATGTTGCTCAAGCCCACTCAGCTACTGATCAAATAAATAAATAAATATATATATAAATAAATAAGTACCTGCAATAGCAACAGAAGAGGTTAGCTTCATGATAGGCACCACAGCCAGGTGGGAAGTCTTTTGTTCTCAGTCTCTTAACCCTTTAGTTACCAGCCCGGCCAAAACCAACTCTGGTTCTTTGAAATAAAACCACCCATTTTAAAGGTTTCCAATTTCGAATATAATTTTCCAACATAATTTTTTCTAAGAACCTTACATTAAGTTAGTATCTTAGTAATGTAATAAATAATAATTTTCGTAAATCTCTCAAAATATTTCACTAATTAATTGAAGTAGAGTGTATTTCATTGGCAATGTGGTCATGAAAGAGTTAATGCTATTGAAGCCAAGATAAGTTTGGATATAATGAGCCTCTTGGTTCTAGAGAGACTTTAACTTTTCCAATTTCAAGTGGTTCTTAAAAACTCAAGCTACTTTCTCCTCCTTGCAGCCTGAGGGTTTCTCAATTTAATTCCTTATTTTGAATTGTCATCTGGTAATTTTTCATCTGAACACCATATGAACAAGCTTTTCAAATCACAATAATTATATTCTCTTAAATGGGATTAATGTCTGAAGCAGCAGTTTTTTATGAACTGTTAACTTATTATAGTAGGTTGTATTGGTATTTAACTCATGCTAGCATGGAACATAAACATTAATCGATGATGATGATGATGATGATGATGATGATGAAGATGATGATGATGATGATGATGATGATATATATGTGTGTGCGTGTGTGTGTGTGTGCGCATAAATATTAATTAAAAAAGTTTGAAGCGATGAGTCTATATGAATTTTCATAAAATTGTAGTATTCTCAGTGTGAAGGGTAGCTGTAAACAGCTGAATACTATATATGTATAGTAAAAAGTAGGTTAAGATATAACCACATATTGAACAGAGAGCTGGAGAGAAAGAAAGAGAGTCTAAAGCATGATAAATAAATATATATATATAAATAAATATATATATATATATCCAGGCCGAAACAAATGAGATCGTGTAGGTGTCACGACAAAAAAACACACAGTCCACGCTGTAATGTGGCCGTGTAGGCAACACGGTAAAAACCTCCCAGACCCACACTGTAAATGTGGTTGGTGTTAGGAAGGGCATCCAACTGTAGAAAACCTGCCAGACAGTCCTATGCGAGCAAGACAATCACTCTTGCCTCAAGTGGGACTACCCCCGTCCAAACCCATGCAAGCGTGGAACACGGACGTTAAACGTTGATGATGATGATGATGATGATATACAATGATATTAAATAAATGGAAACTATATTTATAAAACCATATTTATTTTATTATATATATTTCAAGGGCAACCAAGACAACATTGGTACGCTTTCATCACATAAAATACAAAGTTTGTTTTATAAATAGAGACATACCCATGAAAATTTGAACACTTCTGCTTGGTGTTGTTTAGCGCCCCCCAAACTACCATCAGGACACACAGCTTTGCGATATCCTCAGAGTTGCTGCCAAGAAAACAGCCACTTATGTGTTTATTGCAGGTGACTTCAATCATCCTAAGATCGATTGGGAAACCTTTCGTTGGCCACAAGGTGCAAATGATTTCCTTGAACTAGTGCTGGACTCAAACTGGTCACAAGTAGTCACCTCTCCAACAAGAGGTGACAACACTTTGGACCTGATCTTCACCACTACTCCTGAAGTGGTTATCAGTTGTACTACTGAGGAACCTCTAGGCGACTCTGATCATGCTATGATCATTGCCAATCTGGCACTTGAGGGCACCAACAAAAACCAGAGCCATCTCCAATCTGCTTGCTTTGATTGGAAGAGGGCGGATTGGAATTTGTACTGCACTGAGCTACAGCGCCCAAACTGGCATGAGATGTATAACTCTGGAGATGTGAACACTATACTCCAGAGCATCCTGGACTCAATGCGGTCCGACTTCAGCGGTCCGACTTGCCAGGAAAGAACGTCGGAACGCTGAACGGGAATATAAACTGCATAAATCAGATGCCAACAGAAAAAAGCGGAATAAATCTTCTAACCATCTCAAGCAAGTGACAAAGAAGGCAGTGCTTGAATTTGAACAGTGCATAGCAACCAATCCTGACAGTAAGGTGTTCTGGAAATATGTTCATTCAAAGCAGAGACCTCACTCTCCAGTTGGTCCTCTTCGCAATCCCCACACAAGCCAGATCACTGACGATCCCAAAGAATGCGCAGAACTCATTGCTGAGTGCTATGCAAGTATTTTTACTGTTGAAAACCAGAATGTACCATCTCCACCATCTCTAACATCAAATTCCATAACAACTATGGAATTTACACCTGCAATGTTGCGACGTCACCTTAAGAATAAGCGCAACTCTGCCTCCCCTGGTCTTGATGGTGTGACATACCTGCTTCTCAAACGTGGCGGGTATTTCCTTTTGCACCAGCTTTCTTTCTTCTTTCAATACTGTCTCAACAATGGTGCTACTCCGGAGCAGTGGAAAACTGCCAGTGTCATTCCCCTGTTCAAAAAGGGCAACCGCATGTCACCTCTCAACTATTGTCCAGTCAGTCTTACTAGCTGTATGGCCAAACTGATGGAATCCTGTGTCAGAGAAACACTTTGGAACTTCTGGAGCTCTCACAGCCTCATCCGGCCCTCACAGTTTGGATTTATCCCTAACTCCAACTGCTGTGGTCAGCTTATCGAGTTCCTTGAAGACATCACCCGGATCACTGACAGGGGCTCATGGGTGGATGTTGTTTACCTTGACTTTGCTAAGGCTTTTAATTCTGTGCCACACAAAAGACTTATGGCAAAACTCTCTGAAATGGGTGTGAGGGATGATCTTTTCGACTGGCTGAAATCCTTCATTCTCAGCCGAAAAGAAGTAGTCACGGTTCTAGGACAGCATTCTTCACCATATGAGATGTCATCTGGTGTACCGCAGGGATCTGTTCTTGGTCCCCTTTTGTTTGTGGCATATATTAATGACATAGATGCCAACTTACAGAATGCCACGGTACTGAAATATGCAGATGACATCAAGCTGTACCTTGAAATCAAAAGGACTGATCCTGAAATTTACAACTCTTTCCTACAATCAGACCTGGACACAATGCAGCAATGGATCACAGACTGGCAACTGAAGCTGGCTGTGGACAAGTGTCCTACCATGCATTTTGGAAGGAAAAATCCAGCATCCACATACTCCCTCCACAACACTGATATCAAGAAGTCCTCTTGTGAACGTGACCTGGGCATTACTGTCAGCGGCGATTTGCATTGGACAAAGCATGTCTCTAAGATTGTCAAGAAGGCCGAGGGTGTCTTGGCATCACTCAGCAAGACCTTTGTTAGCCGCTCTCCAGCCATCTATTTAAAACTGTATACAGCTATGGTACGACCACACTTGGAATTTGCATCATCAGTCTGGAACCCCTATCTTGCTCAGAACATTGACCTCCTGGAAACTGTTCAGAGACGTGCAAGTAAGCACATACCCTCCATCAGACACCTACCATACTCTGAACGCCTTGCTTCCCTGGGCATGGATTCATTGAAGCTCCGACGTCTGGCAATGGACTTGGTGAATACCCACAAATTTATTAACCATCTCGCCAATTGCAACCCTGAGCACCTTTTTGATCTCCATGTGTCTAACACACGTGGACATGCCTACAAAATCAGAAAACAGCACAGCTCCCATGACTTTCGTAGACATTTTTTCACGCTCAGAGTTGCTGACGCATGGAACAAACTGCCTGCGTCAGTTGTTAGCTGCCGAGACACTGCATCCTTTAAGACACTCATGCTTCCCGAAATACGCCAAAACTACACCTGATGTACCCCTTCCATACACATGCACACATGTGTGTATCATGACTCGTGTACTGTTCATTTTACTGATGTTTGTGCATTGCCCTATGTACTGTACATGCACTTTTTGATGAGTTGTGGTGTACCTGGGCACTGTACACAATATTTCATTATTATTATTATTATTATTATATCATGACTCATACACTGTTCATTTTCCTGACATTTGTACATTATTCTATGTACTATACATGCACCTTTGATGAGTTGTAGTGCACATGAGCACTGTACACAATAATTTCATTATTATTATAAAATCATACCTTATCGGTTGGAAATTCACTGGATAGTGGAAATATATTAGGGATTATTCAAACTTATGTGTGAATATGCAAATGAATATGTAAATAATTGAAAAACAACCGTTTATTTAAATGACACTGGAGAAAGAGAGAGAGAAAAAATATAAGGGGATAAAGATAAAAAATATTATGCGAGAGATAGAGAGAAGAAATAGGCAAGAGAAGATGAATAAAACTCATATAACGTTAATTTGGGGGAAACATATTCTAAGTATATATCTAATAGTACGATTATAAGTATATATCTAATAGTACGATTATTATTTACGATTATTAGTTGTTTAAAATTCGTTTCTAATATAATATTTTCTGTTATAAGTCGATAGCTAAATAAATAAATAAATAAATAAATAAATAAATAAATAGATAAAAAGATAAATAAATGAATAGTTGGGTATATCGTGTTATAGATAATTGTTTTAATGAGTTATGAGGGATATTGGTTTTGTATTTAATGTAAGTAAATATTAAGTTAAATTAAATTAAATTAAATTAACTGAGTTAATAAGAATATTTATATTTATATATTTTAAAATGGGAAGATACGGAAAAACTCCAGTTTTGTTTATTTATTCGTTAGTATGAGACTATTTTGTCAAAATAAGTATAAATGTTGAAAGATATATTTAGCCAGAATTAGTTAGTGGTTATAAATCTAATAAAAGATATTGAAAAAATATGAAAAATTTGAGAACATTTTTTTTAAAATAATTTATAAGAGATAAGTAATTTTTAAAAAATAAGTAATTTTTAAAAAGAGATAAAAAATTAAAGAAATAAAAAATAAAGAATTAAAAATTATTAAGATTAAAATTAAAATTAAAATTAAAATTAAAATTAAAATTAAAATTTTAAAAAAATTAGAATTATATATGTATATATTTTATGAAACTCTAACAAGTGAAATTATAGCAAATGTTATAGATATGATTTAGAGAAATCAATATATTAAAACCAAGTGGATAAGATTGTTATGGAAATAAGTAGAAATATTATAGGTGTAATTATAATTTATATATAGTTCTAAATGTTGAATTCAGGCGATGTCTACAAGAATTAAATAAATTCGTTCTTAGATTAATAGAGTTCTTACATTTAAGTATGAAAAAAAATTTCCTCAACACACAATTTGCAGAATCTAGATAGAGCTGTATTTCGGTACACAGGTGCTTTGAAATTATTTCTCAAGTTAATGAATAATCCATATTTTTGCATTTTATGTTCCATATCAGGTTTGAAAGAGAAGTTGAAGATTTTTTATCAAATCTTCGGAAAGAGCATTTGTGATTATTCCAGCGACTTTTAAATTCTGTAGAAGTTGCACCTACATAGTTGAATATATTATCACTGGTTTTGACTGTACATTTGTAGACCACGTCCTTATCTAAACACTTATTTTGTAAAGGACAGTTTAATTTAATTCTACAGTTGCATTTTGCGGAGTTGTTGTTATTCAGAATGGTACTATTATGTTGGATATTGCTAGAGATATTACTGCTATTTTGGTTATTTTGGTTAGAGTTTAAATTTCTATTATTGATTCTATTTATATTTTGTGCTATGTTCATAGTAGTAGAGTAGGATAGTTTTATAGTATGTCTGTTAAAGATTGAATGGTATCTGTGGGCTTTAGGAAAACATTTATCTAGCGCTTTAAAGAATAGCTTTGCTAAAGGTGTTTTAACGCTTAATGAGAATGGGGGTGAGTACCAAATAATATTTCTAGTTCTATTTCTTCTGTTAGTTTTAGAGTTTAAGTTAGATTTTTTATTATAATTATAATTAATAGTAGGGTTATTTTCCTTATTACTGTTGTCGATGTATTTAATCTTATTTATATAGCCTGCTCTATTTAAAGCATCATTATAATATTCTGCCTTATCGTCAAAAATGTTTTTATTAGCGGAGATGCGTGAAATACGTTGTTGGATAGAATTGACAATAGTGTTCTCAATAGATCTAGGATGATTAGAGTTAAAACTTAGATAGTTTAGATTTTCATTAATTTTATGGAATGGATAGTAGAGCCCTGTGTTAAGGTTTAATGTTACGTCTAAAAGGTTAACAATTTTATAGTTATTCTCTATTTCTAACTTAAGGTTGTAGCTATTCAAGAATTGTATTATGGATTTTCTTTTTCTATTAATTTCACAATTACTATGATTTTCAATTAAAAGCAGTGTAGTGACCTACATTCTGCGGGTTCACATGCATTCTATGTGCGTGATTTGGCTCAGCTCAGCCAATCAGCGCCAGCAGAAGAGGATGTATCCCTACGCGTCCTGAGAGAGAAATTACCCGCGGAGATTTGAAGAAAATCTCTCTCTCGCACCTAGGACTTCGAACCAGCAACACGTACATGTGACGGTGAGATTTTGCACCTTAACCTGCCGACTTTCCGGCGCAATGACACATTCCCTTTTGTAACCTCATTTTTATGTGTAACTTCAACCATACAAGTTAACCAACATTATTTGTGCTATAACAAAAATAAACATACATTTCATCTCTAATTTCTGCTGTTGACATCATTATTATGTTACTTGTGTCTCAATAACATTTAATTTACCATGCTGCTAAAGCAGCATATCATCACGATATAAACCACCGGTCATCTCTGGTATTTTTCTATGCAGTGTATTATTAATAAATAGCCCCACAAGATCCGTCATTTGCGCCGAGTCTGATGATCCCATGGTGATATTAAAATTATTTTTTCTATCGGCTCTAGTCCAGAGATGATTGTTGAATTCAATTAAAGTTTTCCGTGCGGTTAAAATGATATGCATTTCTTCGCTAGATAAATCTGTATGTTTGGATGCATAGATAAGAGCTTTATTAAGTAAATTAGGAGTAATGGAGGAGTAGTAGTTTGCAATATCCAATTGAATGAATTTTTTGTTATGTTTAAATTTGATGTTATTGAACCAATCTATAACTTCGTTAGTACCGTTCCATAGTTTTAGGTAAGATATTTCTTTAAGTTGCGGTATGATTCTATCTAATATATGTTTACTAACTATGCCTAAGTCTGATTTAGATGGTGCTATAAATCTGACTGGTAGTTCTATTACAAAGTTTCTTTTGTGGTCTTTCAGGTTAATTTTTGGTCTTCTAGGTATAAAGGGTTCGGTCCTATTTTCGATGCCTAATTTATGAATTATTTCAGTAGCTTCTCTATTTACCATTTCAAGATCTTCATTAGTTGTTATTTTGTAGTTTTTCCTTAGTTCTTTCAATATAAGGTTATTATATTCGTCCTTTTGCATTCCATATAGATTGTTAGTTTTGTCAGATTTTACGAGGATTTTCTCAGTTTTTTCAAGATTGTCTATATTATTCTTAAGGCCTTTAAGGTACTCCAGTAACTTGTTGAGTGCTCTAAATCAGTTATAAACATTTATGTTTGTTGGACTTCCAACAAATTAAATACCACTTCTAGTTATATATATATGTAGAAGGTGAGTAATATTGTAGAACAATAAAACTATGCTTATATCAGATAAGTAGCACTCAACAGTTGGTAGAACTGGAGTATATATTAAAGAAGAAATTAAAAGATGTTGTTTTCGAAATGCGCATAATAAAATATATGGAACTTCTTTAACCATCTTTATATATATATATATATATATATATATATATATATATATATATATCATCCTCATCATCACGGTTTAAGGTCCATTTTTCCATGTCAGGATGGGTTAGACGAATTGTCCCATTGTGAGATAAGCCAAGTCAGATGATCACATTTTGCTCATGCAGAACTGAATTTGGCTTGGTTTCTATGGCTGGATGCCCTTCCTAATGCCAACCACATTTTCAGTGTGGACTGGGATTTTTTGTCATGACCCCTACAAGACCACTTTATATATATATATATATATATATATATATATATATATATATATAGTGTACACTATAGTTAGATATATTGCTGTTTCAGTTGATATATAAAGAATGTACACTATAATTGAGTATGTTAGATGTGGAGTGATGCTGTGGTGTAGTGAGATGGCTGTGTGGTGTCATATAGTGTAGTGGAGTGTTGTGCTATGCTGTGATGTGGCAGTATGGTGTGGTGTTGTGGTATGGAGGTGTGGTATTGTATTATAGTGCTGTAGCTTGGCAGTGTGATGCGGTTCTACGTTGGTATATGGGTGGAGTGGTGGAGTGTAGTGGTGTGGTGTTGTGTTGGTGTAGTGGGGTGTGGAAGTGTGGAGCTGTGGTTTGGCACTTTAGTATTTTATTGTAGTGCTGTGTTGGTGAAGTGTGGTGTGGTGCTGTGTTGGTATGGTGTGGCGTGGTGCTGTGGTTTGGCAGTGTGCTCAGGAGCACCGGAAATAGATGGAGAAAATAAAAAAAGGTAAACATAATGGTGAAAATCAATCAAGAATCTTGTGATGTTGCCAGAAATTGGAGAGTGGGGAGAAAGAGAGTTTTATACACACACACACGCACATATATGTATATGTATGCATGTGTGCGTATGTAGAAATATTCAAAAAGGAAAAAGAAAAACAGTGTTCAATCAGAGAGAGAGATGAAATATTACATATATATATATATAGAGAGAGAGAGAGAAAGAGAGAGAGGAGGGAGAGAACAGGAGAAAGTGATAAACAGATAGAGAAAGAGAGAGGGGGTGAGAGAAATCTGTAAATATAAAAGTGTGTAAAAAAATTCCCTTTCAAAAATTAGTCATTGTGTATATGTATGTGTATGTGTCTATGTGTGTGTGTGTGTCTATGCATGTGTGTCTATGTGTGCATGTATGTGTGTCTATGTGTGTGAAATTAAATAAATTATTGAATGCTTCATATACTAAACATTGTTGAAGCTTTGTGTAGTCATCACACTGTGGTAACATTGTCCCCTCCAACAACCTTACCTCCACCATCAACTCCAATAACAACAACATTACCTCTAACACCATACCACCATCAACATCCCACTACTACCACCATCATCACCACTGTGTATAGCTCGGAGATCAGAGATTCACTCCAGGTAGAGCCACTACTTCTCTGAATTGAGAGATCACAGCTCTGATACTATGGGCATGTGGCTAGAATATCTCAGGAAAGAATCGCTGGACAGATTTTACAGGCAAAACCAACCGGCAGGAGACCCAGGGGTAGATCCTGAACAAGATGATTGGATAACATCCATAAGCTTGGCTGGTCTCACTTGGGGATCCAGCTGAATCAGTTGGAGATGGTTGCTTCTGACAGGACCTGCTGGAAGGAGTGTTTGAGGACTCTGTCCCCACGACCTTCTCAGGAATAAGTAAGCAAAGAACACCAACAACAACAATAACAGCCAAGTTTCCTTTAAATCCCAACCTATCATCACCAACATAGATGACTGTACAGTATAAGGTAGTGCTAAATATAATATCTCTAGTTCTATGAAATAAAACCACCTATTTTAAATGTTTCCAATTTAAATTAAAATCTTCCAACATAATGTTATATAAGCACCTTACATTCAGTTACTATCTTATTGATCCGACCAAAACCAGCTCTGATTCTAGGAAATAAAATTACCCATTTTAGAGGTTTCCAATTTAAATTTAAGTCTTGCAACATAATTTAATATAAGAACCTTACATTAAGTTACTATCTTAGTAATGAAATAATTAATAATTTTAATAAATCCCTTGAAATTCTTCATTAATTAGTTGAAATAGAGTGTATTTTATTAGAAATATAGTCTCCAAAGGGTTAAACACAAATATTTTCCCCCAACACGTGTGAACCAGATCAGAAAGGTGACCATTCTGCATGAAACAAACTTTAAAACATTTAAAATAGTAAATATTTTCAAAAATAATAATAATAATCACCATCATCCTGATTGTTTTTACACCTGTGTTTTCATGCTTGCATCGGTCAGACGAGTCCTTACCAGTATAGCATCTCCCTACTAGTTTTTTTCTTATATGTGATGTAGTTTCTTAAGGTCAGTTTTCTCTAGCTCGACTCATATATTTCTTGTCTGTCTCTACCACAGCTTTCTCCCATTTAGAACCCTTGGAACTTCTTCACTCATTCATAGACACTGTCCAAACCAACACATTCTTCTCTCCTGCGCAACACATCTCATTCTTCTTATGCTAAGTTTTTCTCTCAGCTTATCTATGCTTGGTTGTTCATGCATATTAACATTACACATCCAATATTACTTATTCAATGCAACCTGCTTATTTCTTTCTTTTCAGCCTCTGCATATTTTCTGCCATCACCCAAACCATGTCTCAAACAATCAACAGTATTTAAATAAAAACCTTCATGTATAAGACATTGCAGAGATAATAACAATAGCAGCAACAGCAACAACAATAATTATCATCATCATTTTTACACCCGTTTTTCCACGTTTGCATGGGTCGGGCGAGTCCTGCTCCAGATAGTGGAGACATCTATGAATATGAAGGAGTGGTGAGCCACATATATTCTAGCCATTAGAGAAAAGTGAATGAATGCTTCACCTTCAATGGAGGAATGACTCAAGAAGAAGAAGAAGAAGAAAGTTAGATAGGCTTTAACAATACAGAGAAGGCTTCATCATATGCATAAAATGATGCCTCCAGTACATAGATAGATATCAGAAATGATACTCAGAAACTGATAGGAGATGCTACCATACTAGAGATGCAGATATTTTAAATGACAGCAACTGCAGTTTGATTATGTCTGTCTTCCCCATACCATTGTTTGGTGCGGTTTAGTGGTTGGTTTATAGAATATAGGGATGCAGTAAGGTGGCTGGTTTAATTGGAATTAAGGATGTTGGTCAGCAGTTTGTTTAACAGTAATATGTGTAGTGTCTCTGATCAAGTTTAGGAGTTTAGTATATATATCTGGCTTGGGTTCAAGATTGACAATCTTCTGAGTGTTTGTTAAAGAATTAATATTTGGCTTGGATAAAAAGATTGGTTTCGAATTTACGAATATGTTTTGTTTATAGATTAGGACAATCAATGGTCTTATTTGTGATTCTGATTTAGGCACAAGGCTAACAATTTTTGGGAAATGCTATGTTGATTAAATCAACCCAGTGCATTACAGGTACTTTTTTTTATTAACCCCGTAAAGATGAAAGGCAAACTAGAATTTGAATTCGGAATGTAAAGAGATGTTGTCCAATGCTCTACCAATACTGCCAACCCACCTCTCTAGTTGTGTTTAATACAATAATCATAAATATAGCACCATTGACCTCTCCTACCATTCCACCAGATTATACATCCATACTATAACACCTTAACCCTTTAATGTTGAAACTGGCCAAAACTGGCCAGAATTCTCTACCTCTTTCTGTTGAAACTGGATGTAACCGGTCGCTCAAACTGATGTTAAGGTATTGTTCTCAAATTAAATACTTTTAAAATCTCATAGATTCGATATTATGTGAGATAATTATGTGAGGTAAAGCCTTTACCATGAAAATATAATAGTATATATAGAGTAATGTAAATGCTAACGAGTTAACACTCTACTAGACACAAATAGTATCAGTAGAAGAGAAAAATTTTCAATGTGCCCAAAACATCTCAGTTTTCAAATAATATAGATAACACAAGGGTGATACAATAGCATCAAAACTAAACCCTTTTTACATCCTAAACAACTAACTTCAATATTAGGGGTGGTGGAAGCATTTCTGAATTGGAGTTGGGGGAGCAAATTTGGTCAATTTAGTTGTGATTAGTTTAGCTCTATGCACTCTAAAATGGTCAGAAAACTTTGATATGTGAAAGACATAACATGCATATAAATTGTAGTGCATATTCAAATGGATGTGTGTTTTGGTAGTTTGAGGAGGAAAATATAATTATTGGGGGGAGGCCATGCCCCCCCCCCCCCCCCCCCGGGCACCCCCAGTTCCACCCCACCCCCCGTTCCCCCCACCACCACCCCCTGAACATACACATAAAACACCTAGCTAACTATAAGCGTGTTGCATGGTTAATCTTACAGGTACTTCTGGTACACATTTATTTTAGCTGAGTGAACTGGATTAATATCAAAGGAAATTTCTTGTTAGAAATACCAATCAAACATTTATCATGAAAAACACTGCCTATATAACTAGATATGATATAACTAAATATGATATAACTAACTTTCTCTTTACAAAACTGGTATTTGGAATTTAATAAAGGTTTTACATAAAATTATGAGGGAAGTTTTAAATAAATATAAAAACTTCAAAATAAATAATTTTGTATCATAGAATCAGGGACAGTTTCATGTGGTTTGGTATCAAAAGGATTAAGTTATAAATCATATTTTATCATAGTATTTAAACAAAAAATTATTCAATTTTTTTTGTCTACATATCAAGTGTGCTTCATTTAATTTTCACAAATGATTAGACTTGGTTTGTTTTTGACGCCATTTTAGTGTCTCTATAGTTGATGTTTCTCTCTCCTCTGATATATATAATATATACACCCAGTTGGTTATGTCTGCTGTTGTCTGATAACAATTGGTCTTACATAAATGGAATGGATCTTTGTCAGTTTTGACGAGGAATGTTCTAGTTGTTTCATAAATAGAGCAGTCTGTTCGCGAAATTAGCATGAAAGCAACTAAGTTAAGAGAATATACAGACGTGTACTCTTAATTTAATTCTCAGGGAGATTCAGCATGACACAGTGTGTGACAAGGCTGGTCCTTTGAATTACAGGTACAGTTCATCTATTACAGTACTCAACAGAATCATGTACCATAGCATAATTCTCAGGGAGATTCAGTATGACAGTCTGGAATAAGGCTGACCCTTTGAATTACAGGTAGTCTATCTTGTATTATGGCTGAGTATTCCATAGATACATGTACTTTTAATACAATTCTCAAGGAGATTCTAAATAACACAGTGTTTATATATATATATATCGAGAGAGAGAGAGAGATGGAGAGTGAGATAGTAGGTAGATAGATAGATAAAGTCTAATTGTGAGAAGTTCATGACTTTGGTAAAAAAAAAAATATAAGAATAGAATTTTGTTCATAATTTACTGCTTGATATAGTAAAAACAAGTCTTAATGTTTTGGGCATCAGTCCTTCATCAGAAGATAGAATGAAAAAAAGAGAGAAGAAATAGAAAGATAGGTAAAAGTAAGAAAAGAAAGAAAACAGGAAATCTTATTATTCAGAAGGAAAGATGATGATGACGATGATGATGATACACCCAGTTGGCCATGTTTACTGTTGCCTGGCAGTATTCTGTCATGTACATCCATTTTGAAAATTTGAAGTTCAGAATGAATCATATATTAAAGAAATACAAGATGAAGATAAACATAGAGGAGTTAGAATTTCTATGTGGGTCTGTGGATGTGTGAATGTGTAGTTGTGTGTATGTGTGCATATGTGTGTATGTGTGTGCATGTGTATGTATATGTGTGTATGTGTGTATATGTTTGTGTGTGTGTTTGTATAAAGCTGTGAAGTTATTTGTGTGTATGTATGTGTGTATGTGTTTGTATAAAGCTGTGTACGTATGTGTATATATATGTGTGTTTGTACAAAGCTGGGAGAGAATGAACTTCATGATGTACATCAGATCATGATGCAGTTGAAAGGCTATTGTTTGTGTATTGTTGTCTATATATGAGCGTGTGCATACATATGTGTGAGTTGACCAGTACAGGGAATGACAGAGGCTGTAAAGTGGTAGTGCTGGTATCACAACAAAATATACCCCATACAGTCTGTAAAGTGGTAGTGCTGGTATCACAACAAAATATACCCAGTACAATCTGGGAAGTGGTAGTGCTGGTATCACAACAAAATATACCCCATACAGTCGGTAAAGTGGTAGTGCTGGTATCACAACAAAATCTACCCAGTACATTCTATATAGAGGTAGTGCTGGTATCACAACAAAATCTACCCAGTACATTCTGTAAAGAGGTAGTGCTGGTATCACAACAAAATCTACCCAGTACAATCTGTAAAGTGGTAGTGCTGGTATCACAACAAAATATACCCAGTACAATCTGGGAAGTGGTAGTGCTGGTATCACAACAAAATATACCCAGTACAATCTGGGAAGTGGTAGTGCTGGTATCATGATAAAATCTACCCAGTACAATCTGTAAAGAGGTAGTGCTGGTATCATGATAAAATCTACCCAGTACATTCTGGGAAGTGGTAGTGCTGGTATCATGATAAAATCTACCCAGTACATTCTGTAAAGTGGTAGTACTGGTATCACAACAAAATCTACCCAGTACAATCTGTAAAGAGGTAGTGCTGGTATCATGATAAAATCTACCCAGTACAATCTGTAAAGTGGTAGTACTGGTATCACGACGAAATATACCCAGTACAATCTGGGAAGTGGTAGTGCTGGTATCATGATAAAATCTACCCAGTACAATCTGTAAAGTGGTAGTACTGGTATCACGACGAAATATACCCAGTACATTCTGTAAAGAGGTAGTGCTGGTATCATGATAAAATCTACCCAGTACAATCTGGGAAGTGGTAGTGCTGGTATCATGATAAAATCTACCCAGTACATTCTATATAGAGGTAGTGCTGGTATCACAACAAAATATACCCAGTACATTCTGTAAAGTGGTAGTGCTGGTATCATGATAAAATCTACCCAGTACATTCTATATAGAGGTAGTGCTGGTATCACAACGAAATATGCCCAGTACATTCTGTAAAGTGGTAGTGCTGGTATCATGATAAAATCTACCCAGTACATTCTATATAGAGGTAGTGCTGGTATCACAACGAAATCTACCCAGTACAATCTGTAAAGTGGTAGTGCTGGTATCATGATAAAATCTACCCAGTACATTCTATATAGAGGTAGTGCTGGTATCACAACGAAATATGCCCAGTACATTCTGTAAAGTGGTAGTGCTGGTATCATGATAAAATCTACCCAGTACAATCTGGGAAGTGGTAGTACTGGTATCACGACGAAATATACCCAGTACATTCTGTAAAGTGGTAGTGCTGGTATCATGATAAAATCTACCCAGTACACTCTGTACTGGGAGGATAGGTAGTGTTTGTGCCATGATAAAATACATCCAGTACATTCTGTAAAGTGTTAGCGCTGTTATTATGATAAAATGCATCCAGTACACTCAGTAATGTGGTAGTGCTGTTGGAGGTGGTTATAATGATAATGGTGGTGGTGGTGATGATGGTGACCATGGTGATGATGATGATCATGATCATGATAGTAATGTTGATGATATGGTTGAACAGTCACTACTATCTTGACTATTGTCCACTTCTTGTGCCCCCCCTCCCCTCCACCACCAAACTAACAACTCCTTCATCTTTGTCTTCCCCCTCTCTTCTGAGGAACAGCAACAAGAGTCTCTAACATCTGACCTTATACTCCTCACAATAAGTCAATATATTTGACATTTCACAAACTTTCTTTGTGATATATTGTTGCTGATGACACAAACCCACACCAGTTTCTTTGAATTCCCAAAGTTACTATCTCAGCTATAGCAATTTAAAGTAGAAACATTACTTCCTCATATATTTCTTGGCCCAGGTGTATTCATTTTGTTTACCAAGTCCCACTGAAAATATTTTCAAAAAGATATTTCTCATACGATAGGAGGTTGGGAAAAGATGGGAAAATGTTAAAAATTAGAGTTGGGTGGCTAATATGAAAATCCATTTCTAAATACTGGTGATTTTTCCAACATTTAAGTTCACTGGGGATGTTGCATTAACAGAATTGGTAGAACATTGAATAAAATTCCATTTGGGTATTTATTCTGGGTTTTTATCATCATCATCATCCATGCTCACATGGAAGTGCCCTAACAGCCGAAGTGTATGATAATGTTATATCTGTATACATACAGAGTGGGTAACCAAAACTGCACCAATGTGTATACAAATATACACTTATTTAATATGTAGGCATGTAAACATGCCATAGAATACGAATTTCCCTGTAAATATATATACACATATACATGCACACACTTATGCACTCCTATAATGCACACACCTTCATACACACACATATATATATATGTAATAAAATGCTGTAATTTAAATCAAAATTAAAATGTTATCCCAAATAGAGGAAATTGGAACATTATCCACTGAACGTTCCTTAAACCCTGATGAAGGGTCTTTTAGGTCTCGAAATATTAAACAGATAAAAGAAGAACAACAACAAAACAAAGTTATCAGGTAACTTACTTTGACTTTTCGTTACCTCATCTTACAGTCCATTTTGCATTGTTTAACCTTCTATCTCTTTCAACATTATATATATATGTATATATATATATATGAAAGAGCCAGGACCCTGATGGTTGAGCTCTAGCCATTTAAACAACTAGTTCCAGACTTACTGTTGAAACGGCAAGAGCTCAGCCACCACGGTCCCAACTCTTTCATATAACCCTACTCTATTACCCCAAGCATCGAGTACTCTGGTCAGTAATGGTCTAACCAGTTTCAAACTGAATCCATCTTCATTTATATATATATATATATATATATATATATAAATATATATATGTATATATATATACACACACCCCTGCAAAAATCGACCCTTCCCTACGAGTGTCGACAAATGCCCAAAACTCTGAGTTGGTACCATCAATGTAAGCACAATGAAAGGAAGAGCAGGAGAAATCGTAGAAATGCTAGAGCAAAAGGAAATTGATGTATGCTGTGTGCAAGAGACTAGATGGAGAGGAGAGTCTGCTAGAGTCTTTGTAGGAAAAGGTCAGTGCTACAAATTTTTCTGGGTGGGAAATGACGATGGGATGGGTGGTGTAGGTATACTACTAGCTGACAAGTGGGTAGATAAAGTAATCTCAGTGTACAGGGTAAATGCAAGAATCATTAAACTCAGACTAGTCCTAAATAAAACAATTACCACAATAATATCAGCTTACGCACCCCAATCAGGGTTGCCAGTCGAACTTAAGGATAGGTTTTACGAATCCCTAATGCACACTACTGCTCTAATAAACGACAACGACTTCCTAATCATCGCAGGAGATTTTAACGGGCATGTAGGTAAACACTGTGACGGCTTCAATAGAGTCCATGGAGGCCACGGGGTTGGCACAAGAAATGAAGAAGGATTCAGACTTCTAGAATTCTGCGACGCCAATGACATGTCGATATGTAACACAAACTTCAAAAAACCCAACAAGCACCTGATCACCTATAGATCAGGGGAGCACTCTCGTCAGATAGATTTTATCCTCATCAGAGGACGTGACAGATGGACGGTTGTAAACACAAAAGCCTACCCTAGTGAGGAATGTACCTCCCAACATGGCTTAGTTGTCAGCGACCTCACGGTCAGAACTAGACGAACCTGGAAACAGAGGCCAACCTGGAGAATAAGGATCTGGAAGCTGAAAGACCCCTCAGCCAGTAACAGATTTAAAGATATTTTACTCAATGCCTATGACAGTAAAGAAGAACAGATAGAGACATTCAATGTAGAAGAGCACTGGGAGTTCCTAAAAAATAACTTACTAGAGGCGACAGATGAAATCTGTGACTGGAGTAAGACCACACGCAGGAGGAGAGTGACATGGTGGTGGAACAATAAGGTAGATGAGGCAGTTAAGGCCAAGAGACAGGCATGGAAAGAATGGAAGAACGGGGGGGAGCAGGGTACATCACATAGAGACCAAGAGGGAAGCTAGGCAACAAGTATACTTAGCTAGGAGGGAAGCAGAGAATAGAAAATTCAAGCATGTTTTGCAATGTGAGGACCAGAAACAGGAGGTGTTCAAGATTGCGAGGCAGTGTGTCAGAGAGAATTGTGATGTCATTGGAGAGAAGTGTATCCGGAATGATAAAAGTGAGCTTGCCCTCACAAGTGCTGAGAAGAAAGATGCATGGAAGAGCCATTATGATAGATTACTAAATGAGGAGAATGCATGGGAAGAAGAGACCCTACTCCAAGTAGACCCTATAGAGGGGCCAGCAGTACAAGTCAGCAGCAGTGTAGTAAGTAAGGCAATCAAAGATATGAAGATGGGGAAGGCAACTGGTCCATCGGGTATAGCTGCCAAGATGCTGAAGGTATCTGGGTCTGTAGGTTACACTATAACCACACGTATTGTTAACCAGGTAATACTAGAAGGTGTCATACCAAAAGATTGGTGCAGTAGCATCATTGTCAACTTCTACAAAGGTAAAGGTGATGCACTAGATAGAGGAAACTATAGAGGTATAAAGCTGATGGACCAGGTCATGAAAGTAACAGAAAGAGTTATAGCACAGTTGATTAGGGACCGGGTGAAACTAGATGAGATGCAATTTGGGTTTGTACCAGGAAGAGGCACCACTGATGCCCTCTTCCTTGTGAGGGAGTTACAGGAAAAGTAACTAGCTAAAAGTAAGCCACTCTACCTGGCATTCATTGATCTCGAGAAAGCCTTTGACAGAGTTCCACGTGCTGTAATCTGGTGGGTTCTTAGAAAACTAGGAGTAGATGAATGGCTTGTGAAAACTGTACAAGCCATGTATAGGGGAGCAATCAGCAAAGTTAGGATTAGCAATGAGTATAGCGAGGAATTTAGCGTACAGGTTGGTGTCCACCAGGGCTCTGTTCTTAGCCTTCTCCTGTTCATCATAGTCCTGCAGGCAATAACGGAGGAGTTTAAGACCGGATGCCCATGGGAACTCCTGTATGCTGATGACCTCGCACTTATAGCTGAATCTATGGTTGAACTAGAGAAGAAATTCCAAACTTGGAAGCAGGGACTAGAAAGAAAGGGTCTGAAAGTCAACATGACAAAGACTAAGGTCCTTGTAAGTAGACGAGAAAACAGAACCCAGATCCCCCCAGGGAAATGGCTTTGTTCAGTATGTAGGAAAGGTGTAGGTAGGAACTCCATTCTCTGCCCCAAATGCAAACAATGGGTACACAAGAGATGTAGCGGGATCTCAGGAAGCTTAATTAAGAATGTAGGATTCACATGCAGCAGCTGTGCTGGGACAGCAAGCAGCAAACAGCCAGAGGAAACAAGTACCACCAATCTCTGGGAGGGCTCTGTAGAAACAGTAGACAGCTTCTGCTACCTAGGTGACCGAATTAGCAGCAGAGGTGGGTGTTCAGAAAGTACAATAACTAGGGTAAGAACGGGATGGAAGAAGTTCAGGGAACTACTGCCACTGCTAGCTGCAAAAGGCTTCTCCCTCAAAATGAAAGGCAGTCTGTATGATGCGTGTATCTGAACACCAATGTTACATGGTAGTGAGACCTGGGCGCTGAAGGTGGAAGACTTGCGTAGATTAGAAAGAAACGAAGCCTGCATGCTCCGATGGATGTGTAATAGTAATATTACGACAAAGCATAAATGAATTGAGAGAGAGACTGAGCATAAGAGGAATCAAATGCTGTGTGCAGGAAAGGCGGTTGCGTTGGTATGGACATGTGATGCATATGAAGGATGACAGCTGCATAAAAAGGTGCAGAATACTAGAAGTCCGCGGAGTGGGGAGACCCAATAAGACCTGGGATGAGGTGATAAAAGCTGAGCTTACCCAATTACACCCTCTAAGGCGATGTCACATGAGCGTGACCTCTGGCGTTACGCAGTAATACAGAGTACCCGACCTCCCATGGGTACAAGCTGAAGCATATAGACAATATGCCCCCACACCTCCCACTGCATGGTGGTCGTGGAGGTGCCACGGCTAAAAAGGACCCAGCCCACACTGTAAAGTGGACGTGTAGGTGCCACGGAAAAAGCACCCAGCACTCACTGTAAATGAGGTTGGTGTTAGGAAGGGCATCCAGCTGTTGAGATCAAGCCAAAATCAGTTCCTGTATGAGCAAGGCATGGTCAGCCGACCTGACACTGCCCACAACAGGACAACCCATCTAACCCATGCTAGCATGGAAGAACGGATGTAAAACAGTGATGATGATGATGATGATGATATATATATATATATATATATATATATATATAATATAATAAAATAACAGGAGGCTGGATTGTGTAAATCCTTGAAAGGTTTATTATACTATGATCATTTCAATGACTGGGTTCCGTATGAATCCGGTGATATCATCAGGTATTCGAAATATAATAAATGAATGTAACAGATAAAATCCATGGGGCTGAAAATCATAGACCCGAGGACGACCGACCATCTAGCATCTTCCACTTTAGCCGGTCGGCCTCAAGTGCTGGCTATTCGGTCTACTTAGGGCTATCCTGTGCAAAGAGAAAAAAAAACAAAGACAGAAAGAAAGAAGAAAAGTCAGCGTTAATGTCATGCTACAATCAGGCTAGGAATTGCCGCAAAAAATGTTATTCTAAAGAACCTGTATCTTAACAGAGGTATATATTCTAACTGAGGTATATATAGTGGGCGTCTGCATGGTATAATGTGTGAACAGAAAATTGGAACGTTAAATTTTTGTTTAGATTTATAGGATGAAATTTAAAAAAATTAAATTAAAGATTAAAATTATAAAATTAAAAAAATTTTTGGTTTTGGTTGTGAGATTTAGTTAAAGAATTTACAGAGAGAGTCTTTTATGAAAAATTTTAAGTGTATTCTAGAGATCCTCGATAAGTTTTCAGGGTGGGATATAGAGTAAAGATTAAGTCCTTGTTTAGCAGTCAAACAGCACGCGACGACTGCAGACTCCGGCCATCCCATCCTAACCACGTGTCAGCCATTCCGAGTGAAACCGTTTAGCGAGAGATATGGAAATCAATATTTTTCTGAGCATTCAAGATATGTAACTGTTCTAGGCTTTGGGTGTGCTAGTGGGAAGTCAGCCATCGTCGTTAGGCCATCGTTATACCAAATGAGTACTATTAATTTACACAGGAGGGGGATTTGTTTAAGTGCCAGTATAGTGCCAGTATATATATATATATATATATATATATTGGGTCCAGTTGTTGATGTGGTATTCTATGTTTGATATTCCCCTGTAGTCAGTATCCTTAAGAGGCAGAGTGTTAATGATATTAATAATATGTAGCAGGAATGAAGTATCAATACAGCATCATTAAGTTTATTCACATGTGACATGCATTTCACAATTGATCAGCTCAAGGTATGATGGATATTGATTGTGCCTGACTCTGGAAATGATAGCTCATCAGACTTGTGGATTCTCTAATGAATGTAGATATCTCTGTGATAACATTATATATATTCAAGGCATTGCTAATTCATATTCAGTTGCGGTGTCATGCTATCCATTGGATTTCATTGGTTTGTATTATAGTTTTTAGCCGTGTCAGAGATTCGTTAGTAGCAGTATTAGAAAGAATGGAGGAAGAGAGAAAGGAAGAATGGAATATGCTGGCGATGTTTTCGTTAGTAGAATATGTTGTCTTCTGTGAGTTTCTTTGAAGATGCAGCAGCCATGGACTGGTTCTTGTTAGATAGATTACTGTGTCTATCTGAGGAATGACTGTTGGTACCTGAAATTAGGTTAGCATTCATAAACATATATGTGTGTGTGTATATATACACATCAATACACAAATACATAAATAGCCACTCATTAATAACCCCTCACTTCTGAGAGAGAGAGAGAGAGAGAGAGAGAGAGAGAGAGAGAGAGAGAGAGAGAGAGAGAGAGAGAGAGAGAGAGAGAGAGAGAGAGAGAGTGAAAGAGAGAGACGCCATTTCTGTGACAGGGAACTAATTAAGTCTACCCCAATAAAAACCAACACAATATTAAAACAATAAACTATATTTTTTAATAAGAATTTTCCTCCAATAAACCACAGAATACATTCTTGGTGAAGAACTACCAATTCCATTTAGATTAACCAAAATCATCTCTAAGATGCTGCATTATTCCATCAAGCTAAATATAATAATTGTAGTTATTTAATCATCTGAGTAACAAAATATACCAGAGACCTCCCCATTCAGACCTCTTGTGTCCTTAGTCCCATGACTGCCATTTTCCTTTGCCAAACTGAAATGAGGGCATCACACCTGAAGAAAGAGTCCCATGAGGTGGGATGGATGATGCAGTGAGTATCATTGGCTATTCTCCACAGTAATGCTTTCAATATCTTCTAGGCGTGCAGCTAAAATATCATATTGTACTATAGGCCCTCAACTCCTGATTGAACCGTAGGTATGTCATTGTGACATGTTGTGAACCAGTCTTCTCCATCTGTTGCAATTATGTACTAGATCATTGTATCATGCCGAATCTCACTGAGATTAAAGTTGTATGTTGTATGTACATGTCTATGGAATGCTCACTCACTTGCACATTAATTTCACAAGCAGGCAATTCTGCTGTTCAAACAGCTGGAATATTTGTTGTTGAAACTGATAGAGGACCAACATATATATATATATACACATATACAATGTGTGGGCTATATAGGATGTAGCAGTGGTCTTGATATGTCTTCTAAATTAATAAAACCTTAAATGTCTTCAGGGTATCCAACATAAACCAGACATTTTATTAGTCTCCACCTATGTTCTACACTTTCTTTGACTGAATTTCTCAATCACATTTTAATTCACTCTAATAACTGTTTTTTTTTCATCATGCCTTCCGCCCCACCACTTTTTTCTTCCTTTCCATCCGTTCCTCTCACACATGGCAACCCCTCTCTCTTCCCTTCATTAACCAAATCTAACATTGTTCCAAGAATGCTGCCAAGTAAATGGTGTAGACAAGGACAGGACACAAAAATGTCTGCACCCCCCCCCCCCCCCCCGCACATTACCTTTATGATGTAAACAACAACAACAACAGCAGTGACAACACCACCACCACCACCACAACAATAACACCAACTATGACAGCAACAACAGCAATGAAGACAACAACAATGACATCACCAGCATCTCCAGCTCCACCATCACAACAACAACAATAATAACAGCAGTAAAGATGATGGCTCTCAATAACAACAAGAACAATATATATATATATCTAATTGTTTCTACTATTGGCACAAGGCCAGCAATTACCCAGTACATTACTGGTACTTATTTTATCGACCCTGTAAGGATAAAAGGCAAAGTTAACCTCGGTGGGATTTGAACTCAGACCATAAAGGGGCATAACTCTATGCTGGAAAGCATGGCATCCAACCCTCTACCGATACTGCCAATTCACCAATGACTAGTTCTATCTAGTGGTAAGCCATCAAACTTAAATGAATACATATATATACAAGGTGTTCAAAATAATTGTTTCTACTTTAGGCACAAGGCCAGCAATTACCCAGTGCAAAATAATGTATACACACTTCAACAGCATTCTAATAAATATGTTTATTCATTTTTTGGGGACACCCTGTGTATATATATATAATGGAGGTATATGGCTTAGTGGTTAGAACATCGGCCTTGCAATCGAAAGGTTGTGAGTTCAATTCTCAGACCGGGTGATGTGTTGTTTCCTTGAGCAAGACACTTTATTTCACATTGCTCCAGTTTACTCAGCTGTAGAAATGAGATGATAGGGACTGGTGTCCCTATCATTCCACTGCAAAGTGGTCGTGTAGGTGCCACGGCAAAAAAGCCCCCAGCACTCACTGTAAATGAGGTTGGTGTTAGGAAGGGCATCCAGCTGTAGAAATCAAGCCAGAATCAGTTCCCGTCCCACCCTTGCAAGCAGGGAAAAGTGGACGTAAAATGATGATGATGATGATGATGATGATATATAATGATATATATATATATATAAATGGAAAAAATGGAACGAAATTTCATTTCTCACTCTTAGTACGGCTGTTACTTAAATATAAGTATGTATACGTACATACATATATGTATACAGACATACAGTAGTATGTATATATATACATTCATGCACACATATATATATGTACATATGGATTCACCGAACATTTATTATAATGCTCGGTGTGTTTGTAAACAAACATCCCGAATTAAGCCGTACAGTATTTAGCAACCATCGTTGCCCTTTTTGTTCAACACTGACAAAGGAACAATGTACTAGTTTCAAGCTTATTAGCTATCGTCAGCACCGTATACCTTCCTGCCAGATGATTGAACGTCTGAAAGTATATACTTTCATTTTTCATATTAACGGCTGAGCAGCCTAGTTTGCATATCGAGTGAGTTAATCGGCCGGGCGCACCGAAAACGATAAACGGAAAAAAATGAATACATATATGTATGTACGTATACATACTTATATTTAAGTAACAGCCGTACTAAGTGTGAGAAATGAAATTTTGTTTCATTTTTTCCGTTTATCGTTTTCGGTGCGCCCGGCCGATTAACTCACTCGATATGCAAATTAGGCTGCTCAGCCGTTAATATGAAAAATGAAAGTATATACTTTCAGACGTTCAATCATCTGGCAGGAAGGTATACAGTGCTGACGATAGCTAATAAGCTTGAAACTAGTACATCGTTCCTTTGTCAGTGTTGAACAAAAAGGGCAACGATGGTTGCTAAACACTGTACGGCTTAATTCGGGATGTTTGTTTACAAACACACCGAGCATTATAATAATGTTCGGTGAATCCATACGTACATATATATATATGTGTGCATGTATGTATATATATACATACTACTGTACGTCTGTATACATATATGTATGTACGTATACATACTTATATATATATATATGTATATATAGCGGCGATGAATTAGTTTAGCGAGGTTTTTTATATGAAATCGTGTGTCGAAACAAATATTGTTATACTTGAGGAGGGTCATATTTGTGTAATATTGCCAGAATTAATAACAGAACACACTCACTGTTTGGTTGGTTTTCGCTTCTCGCTGTCTTTATAACTCTGGGTATAGAAATAACAGCCATAACCATAGCAATGGCAGGAAAGTGAGAAATAGTGATAATGGTAATAATACTAGCGATAGACAGAACAACAACAACCACAATAATAATAATAATAGAAACATTAACCACAGACACAGCAACAGCGACCACAGTAGTAGTAACGGTAACAATACGAACAACAACAACAATAACCACAGTGGTAATAATGGAAATAGTACATGTAGCAACATCAACAAAAACAAGAAACATAATAAAAGTAACAACCACAATGGTAGAAATAACAGTAACAACAACAACAATAACGGTGAAGTAAACAACAATACATCTAGCAATCATAACAATAATAATAATGCTAATGATAGAAACACCAACAACCACCCTGATAACAACAATAGCAACACACACAACTATGACGATAGATGTAATGACAACCCCTTAGAGAAACTATTTTTCAACCCAGCTGACAAAACATATAAGATGGGTAATATCTATCCTACGAGGTTACCCTTTAATAAAAGAGTTTGCATACCACAACAAATAGATGACGAGACAGAGGCACAGTTTACCATAGCTAGAAATAAGATTAGACAAGTAGTAGACAGGTATACTAAGAGACAGAGCAGACCAGAGGCCCAACAACTTAGGAGGTAACCTGTAGAAGGCTTGGTTAGCCTCAAGCAGCGCACAAGGGATGGTGAGGTAGTGTGTCTACCCACAGATAAGTCTGGTAGGATGTCAATAGATAGCATGCCGAACTACATCGAGGCTATGCAACCCCACATCACCAACACGAGCGAAGTTGCACAACAAACACACGATGGGAGAGAAAAAATCCTCAACGCTCACATGATGATGTGGACTGACATCCTAAAGCCAAGCAGACGCACTGCCAACAACTTCCAGGCGTCTAACAATGGCATACCACCCTTGTATGGGCTCCGCAAAGACCACAAGACAGTCGACGACCCGACAACAGGGCCACCAACAAGACCCGTATGCGGAGCTAATATAGCTAGCAACTACAGGATCTCCTACTTCCTCTCAATGGTTATACGCCCCATAATCAAGATGTCCCCAGATGTATGTGAAAGTACAGAGGACCTCCTCAGCAGAATCAGTGAGTGCAACAAAAACAGGAGCCTATCCAACTGCATAATAGGCAGCATGGATGTGGTGTCACTGTACCCATCCATTAACATTGATTTTGCTGTGAAAAGATGTGTGGAGATGATCATTGAGAGTGAGGTGGAGTTCTGCGACGTCGACACAGACGAACTGGGCCTCCTACTTAGACTTACCTACGACACTGACTACCTAGACAGCCATGACCTTAGATGTTTCTGCCCCAGTAGACCTATAAGAGGTAGACCCCCACCATAACCTCAATGGCAAAAAAGACTCCCATGGGAAGGTGGATTGGGTGGACCAAAGCTATACGGACCCCCCAAAACAATGATCAGGTAAGAAAAATGGTCGCACATGCAATAGGGGCTAGTATCAAAACTACCCTAAAGGGCCACATATTTAAGTTCAATGAGAAAATCTACACCCAAAATGAGGGAGCAGCCATCGGCGTCAGCATAGCTGGTGATGTTGCCAACCTTTTCATGATATGGTGGGAAAGGAGACTTAAAGATCTCCTTAATGAAAGCTCCATAGACCTCATCATGTACTCTCGTTATGTAGACGATATCAATATAGTTATAAGAACACTCCCACTAGAGAGCACTAACAAGTTTGATTTAGAACGTAGCACGATGGAAAGCATCCAGCAGATAGCTAATTCCATACACCAGAGTATAACTGTAACTTCCCTTCCAAACACCCTAACAATAGACTACCTGTATTAGACACGGAACTCTGGATTAACACTATAGACGAGAGAGCCCAAATTCTCCACTCACACTATGCTAAACCCATGGCCTCCAAATACCTGATACTCAAAAACTCAGCAATGTCCAGTAGTGCTAAGTTTAATATTCTGATCGCAGATTTGGTACGAGTGATGAAGAATGTGTCCAGCATGTGCGACCCAACAGAAATGGAAAGACACATCCAACACTTCATCAACCGCATGCAGTTCTCTGGCTACAACCAAAGAAACAGAGTCAGAGTATACGAAGGAGCCATGGAAAAGTATAAGACCCTCATAGAACTGGACATGAAAGGAATTTGCCCATTATACAGGAGCAAATCATGGAATAGCTTAGATAGGGCTAGACATAAGATAGGGAAGGCCACATCATGGTACGACAACCAAAGATATCAGAGTGTCATGTTTGTGGACGCCACCCCTGGAGGGAAATTAGCTAACCAGTGTAGAAAGGCCCCGAGAAAGACCCACTTAAAAATAAAGGTGGTAGAAAAGCCAGGAACCACCATAAAATCCCTGATCAGCAAAACCTACCCTTTTAAGAAAACCCACTGTACCAATAGGAAATGTATCATATGTAAGGTGAACCCCCGGATAAACTGTAAAACTAGAAACGTAGTCTATAGCATAAGATGTACAGAGGGTACTTGCAGAAACATGACAACAACATACATAGGTGAGACAGCTCGTAGCATAGGTGAAAGGATAGACCAACATTGGGAACTTAAAGGACGAAAAAACGGGTCAGTACTATACGAACATGCTAGACAACAACATGACGGTAACATAGACAACATAGAAATTAGAATAATATCTAAACATAGGAATGACCCAGCAGATGGGCAAATCAGAGAGGCCAGTGAAATAGAAATTAGAAGACCAAAGCTAAACAGAAAGAATGAGTGGAACAACAACACCCAAACAAACAACACTGACCTAAGAGAAGTATAAATAAGTAAATTAAATAAAATAAAATAAGATAAATAAATACATACACAAGCACAATAACAACAAGCACATAAACACACACTAGTCACCCAGCAAACACAACACTATACACACTAGTCACACAGCAAACATAACACTATACACACACGCAAACGCATGCGCAAAGAAGACAAAATAAAATAAACAAACAAGCAAATAAATAAATAAATATATAGACAGACTGAATAAAAAAATGGCGTAGACATACAACACAACAGGAGGAAAAAATATAACACCACTGACGATGTTGCAGACGTGCAACGAAAGATTTATGTAAATTATGTAAACTATATATATGTGTTTGTGTCTATATTGTATCTGTATTATTTTTGACCGTCGGTCAGTCAATGGCAACATTGAGGACCGAGTAAGTTAGATCGCAGATATAAAAGACAGCGAGAAGCGAAAACCAACCAAACAGTGAGTGTGTTCTGTTATTAATTCTGGCAATATTACACAAATATGACCCTCCCCAAGTATAACAATATATGTATATATGTATATATATATATAGAGAGAGAGAGAGAGAGTATTTACATATCGAGTAAGAGAAAAAAAGGAAGGATAGGTGACACATGTAGTTATTTGCCAAATAACGTATGCAGAAGGTTCTCAATACTAGTGCCGGCAGTATTAAATATTAGAAGTGTTAATATTTAGTGGGCGAGAGAGTTAGCAGAGCGTAAGCACGTGGAAAAGTAAGAAATCGGAGAACAGACCGTTAATACATGTTTAACAGCACCTACGTACGTTTCGCCCGGTTGGGCTTCTCAAGGGCATAAATAACCAAAAGTGTTCCTTACATGGCCCGGAAAGTGTTTTTGGGGGTAAGTTCACGTCATAGTTCATTCTTCGCAAAAAAAGCGTGTTTTGATTTTGCAGTAGGTCAAGATAGGTAACTCTGGCCGGTGTTAGGGCAGTCTTTCGCGGACAAATTTTTTATCCGTTACAAAATGTGGTTACAACCTTACCATTGTCGATACGCACAGGGTCAGGAAATCAACGCTTATTTTGAGACGTTTGTTTTTTCTGCACCTGCCCGCCTGAGTCATTTGAAGCTGGGTCTGCGATGCATGGTTAGTTTCCTGGATGTTTTTTGCAGCGCCTGCCCGCCGGGGTGTTAAAGCTTGTTGCAGGGAGACCTTGTACACAGTTTCACTCCTCATCCTTATCCCATCCTCATCCTTACCCCATTTTTAAGCGATGTGTACAACTTATCGTCGTTTTAGCTCTGCTGTTGATGAGCTCGTGGGGTGCAGTTATGATCTGGTAGAGCTCCATGAGGCAAAGATCGCAGTTCCTCTTGAAGTTGTACGGTGCAGCCCTGCCGACAATATCCCAGTGCGTGGAGAAGCTGATGTTTAAGTCTTTTAATGATGCGATGTAGTCCGCGAGCGAAGTGGAGTGTCTTAATTTCTTATTTGTGAAAGAGTGGAGATGTGTTCGGAATCTAATTTTGAACGGGCCAGAGGTAGCCCCTATATAATGTTTAACGCTATTGTGGCTAGTTACAGTGCACCTATATATAACCCTATCAGTCAAGCAGTATCCTCTAAGGAGGCAGCGTCCCCTGTCGCGGCAGTTGCAATTTATGTCGCGGTTCCTTCTAGTTCCCACGGTAAGGCTATCATTATTGCTATCTACGTTGTTATCTACGCTCCCGCACCTATCGTTAGCACCATTATAACCCACTGTGCACGGGGTGGTACGATTATTATTCTGCACGTCATGTCCTGCATGTTCCCCAGTCATGTCGCGGTTATGCTGGTTGCGTCTGTAGAGGCTGTTGCCAGCACTATTGGATGCTGCTAGGGAGTCGTTAAGGCCGATATAGTTATTGTCAGGTGTAGGTGCGTCTGTGCTAAGGTGCTGCGTCTTGGTGATCTTACTGTGATTAGTTGTTCCTATGATGTCTGCTAGGTTAGGGTTAGTAGAGAAGGATATTTTTATATTGTTCCTATTAAGGATTTTTCTATACCTATGGTTGGGCGGGAAGTTCTTCTCTAAGGCTTCAAAGAATATATCCGGCGTATGTTGGAGGCCACACTCCGAGAGTAGGGGGGGGGGGCATAGGACGTTACGGCGGCGATTACGTGTCCTTGTACGTTTGCTACGGGTGGTTCCATCAAGGTGACCGTTCTTATGCATGTTAATGCGCTGTAGCCCATTACGTTCCCCTTACACATTATGCTCGGGTGCACTCTTCTTCCTTCTTCTATGTTTATGTACAGGAAGATGTTGGTAGGAAGGTGTTGGTAGTAGGCCGTCGCCTTTGTTGATTTTATAGTAGGGGAATAATTCAAGTAGGCTACAGTGGTCACTGTCACCGTGGTCGTGATCTTTATTGTGTGGTAAGTTACCTATACCATCGCCAGTGTAATTAACGTTGCGGCCGTGTTCCTTAGTGCGATTATCTATACTATTATATCCGACTCCTACAAAGTCGCCGCGTGATCGGTTATAGGTATGGCTTACTATAACGTTCGTCTTATGAGGGGGGTGGTTTCTAGAGCTAGCGTTAGGGATGTAGGAAATTCCTCGGTTAAAGCCAGCGCTTATCAAGGCCCTATTATAGTAATCTGCCGCTTGGTTGAAGATATCCTCATTGGCGGAGAGCCTCGAGATTCTATGTGAGATGCTATAGACTATGGAGTTGAGAGTCTGCTTAGGGTGGTTGGAGGGATAATTAATACAAGAAAGGCACTCTCCAGGCTTATGGTATGGCTTGTATAGGCCCGTACTCAACTCCAGGGTCACGTCCAGGAAGTTGACAACCTGGTGGTTGAGGTCTATAGTTACGGATAGGCCGTATGACTTGAAGAACCTGTGTATATGCTTGTTAAGGTTCTCTATCCTACGAGGGCTATGGTTCCTAAAGGTAAACAGGGCGTCGTCCCTATATACACCTCCCTGTAGGGCCGGTATCTCGCCCCTAAGCTTATGGAGGAGGTATATTCCGACCAGGTCAGTTGCTTGCGCTGAGTCGTTGGACCCCATCGTGATATCGAAGTTATCAAGACGGTTGGTTCTGGTCCAGTGGGAGCCTTCGAACTGGATAATGGTTCTACGCGCCGCTAGAACTATGTCTATTTCTTTTTTAGTGAGGCTAGTGTTAGATTTAGCTAATATGAGTGCCTTATTTAAGAGTATGGGGGAGATAGAGGCGTAGTAACTATCTATGTCAAACTGGATGAACTTCAGGGTCGCTTTATCAAGCAACTCTGTGAACCAATTTATGACCTGGTCGGTGTTGCCCCAGAGGCAGACCTTAGCCTTTCTATTAAGCTCCAGTAGTACTCTATCGATATATATATATATATATATAAAGATTGGTGCTTAATTAGTTCATTGTTTTACGACCGTTTTAGAAGGTTGATTGATCACGATAGATCAATATATTGTCTAACTAACAGTGGTTATGCAACCACATAATGAAATAATTAAGCACCAACCTTCGCCTTTTGTTTTTCATTATTCATAACATATATATATGTATATGTGTGTGTGTGTGTATATATATATATATATATATATATATGTGTGTGTGTGTAAATATATATGATCATTACTCTTTTAATAGCTAACCATCATAAGACCTGTATTGGTTGAGAGCACGAGATTCAAATTATAAACAATGTTTATATTTTTTATTCAAGTGATAAACAGTATTTTATTACTTCTTCTGACAATGATATTTTATTAATATATATACATATATAAAAATACCATCATAGTTATTTATGTTAGTACATTATACTTTGTAGTATATACATGTGTGTTTATGTATGTATGTATATGTGTGTGTATGTATGTAGATTTGAATAAAGGATGTTATTCATGGATTTTTTCCCTCTGATATAAAGCCAGAATATCTGTGTATTGCGATGGAAAATAAATCACTGCAATGTTGAGAAAATAACAACAATAGCTACATAATAAACAACCGCAACAACAACAACAACAATAACAATACCACCTACAACAGTAGCAACACCAATAACTATAACAACAACACCAACAAATATAACAACACCTATAACTATAACACCAACAACTATAACAACAACACCAACAACAATAACAACAACACCAACAACTATAACACCAACAACACCAACAACTATAACAACACCAACAACAATAACAACACCATCAACAACAATAACAACACCATCAACAACTATAACAAGAATGGCAGCTATAACGACAATATAGTAAACAACAACAGCAACAACAAAAATAATGGCAACAGTAACAACAACCACAACAACAGCATCACCAGCAATACCAACAACAACAAAAGCAAGCAATAAACAAGGGAACAAGGTGACCAAAATAACACATACATGTGATGAAATTGCAATAAGGTAGTGGTGGTGGTGGTTGTGGTGGTGGTGGCAGTGGCGGTGGCAGTGGTGGTGGTGGTAGCAGTGGTGGCAATGTTGGTGGCAGTGGTGGTGATGTTAGTGGTGGTGATGGTGGTAGTGTTGGTGGTGATGGTGGTGGTGGTGATGGTGGTAGTGACGGTGAGGATGGTAGTGGTGGTGATGATGGTGGTGGTGGTGATGATGGTGGTAGTGGTGGTGATGATGGTGGTAGTGGTGGTGATGATGGTAGTGGTGGTGGTGATGGTGGTAGTGGTGGTGATGATGGTAGTGGTGGTGGTGATGGTGGTAGTGGTGGTGATGATGGTGATGGTGGTAGCAGTGGTGATGGTGGTAATGATGGTGGTGGTGATGGTGGTAGTGGTGGTGATGGTGGTAGCGGTGGTGGTGATGGTGATGGTGGTAGTGATGGTGATGGTGATGGTGGTAGTGGTGGTGATGATGGTGGTGGTGATGGTGGTTGTGGTAGTGCTGGTGGTGATGGTGATTGTAGTAGTGGTGGTGGTGGTGGTTGCAGTGGTGGTGATTGCAGAAAGCAGGAAGAAGCAAAGAATAGAAGAAAAATGTAATTCCAATAATCTGTCCGACACCAAATTTGTTTTGGTGAAATAATTAGATGAAAGTTCTCCAGGTTCATCACGGTGAAAATACTATTGAATATAAACTGGGTAAATAGAGGAAATTCTGCTTGTTTTGGCACCATGGAAAATTAGTAAGTGGTCGTTAGTGATATTTGGATGGTTATCAAACCTTACAAGACCAATCATAGAGTTCTTTACTAATACACTTTACAGATTTTGTACTTTGAATCCTTTTATTGGCTGAAGTCATTAGACGACAGCCATGTTGGGGTACAACCATGCTGGGGTACAGCCAATGCTGGGATACAGCCATGTTGGGGCACAGTCATGCTGGGGCACAGCCTTGTTGGGACACAGCCATGCTGGGGCAGAGCCATGCTGAGATACAGCCATGCTGGGGTACAGCCATGCTAGGGTAGAACCATGCTAGGGTAGAGCTGTGAGAGGTTTTAGCCAATCATATCAACCCCCAGTACTTATTCTTTTCAAATCTGGTACTATGTTATTGATCTATGTTTGTTAAACTGTTAACTTACATAACATAAACAGATACAAGTTGCAGATGCACACAGACACAGAGACACACACACACACATCCTCATCATCGTTTAACGTCCATTTTTTAGATGAGTTGTCTCACTGTGAGACAAGCCCTGGATGCCCTTCTTAATGCCAACAACATTTACAGTGTGCACTGAGTGCTTATTTTCATGACACCTACACACCCACTTGGGGACTGAGTGGTTTTTGTCGTGAACCCTACATGACCACTTTACAGTGTGTACTTGCATATGAAGAGTTGTACCCCGCTGCCTCTGCTGGAATCTGCTAGACGGAGCTAGCTGTCAACCTTTCAATATTCATAGCTAAGCTTTCCAACTGTTGTGGGGAAAAAAACCCTGAATACCCCCACGTTACTAAAAGTGGACTAGATAAAACTCTATAAATAAGAACTGAAGTGAACTGTCACGGGAACTGTGTGTATAGAGTCTTGTTGTAGTCTCTCATTGGTAGTTTGGAATTACGCCTGGTGAATACCTTGGGTGTTACCCTTGCCTCATACAGATTTACAAGCAGGTGTGTCACACCATCATAACACATACCGTATATCATTGGATATACGAAATTCACATAATTGTATGTATACAGCTATGTTGGAACTAAAATTTTAATTCTAAATGTCTTCAGGCACTTACAGCCCTCGACCAGTCGAGCAATACAATCACTGGAAACTCCACCTTGGCTTTCTATAGAGGATTAATGGAAGGAAAGAGCAACAACGTCCTTGGGGAGACTCTAGGCATCGACAAAAACCAACTAGCCAATCACTTTGGGAAAACTTTCAGGCCAGGGCCCATGGACAACTTCCAGAAATCCCTGGCCTGGCAGTGCTACCAAGGAGCCTCGCCAGTTCGGGATAGACTCTACAGGCATGGAAGTGCTGTCAGCCGAGCTTGTCCGAGATGCGCACAGGGCGATGAAACCGTCCTGCACGCACTCGTCCAGTGTCCGAGCATTGCTGATTTGTGGGTTTATGCCGAACACCTGCTGTCACATGTAGAATGGATCCGGCTATCAGCTGAGTCCATCGTGAAGATTGTCCCACCGCCTTCCTTTAGCCGAGAAGGGCAGGCCTGGTGGCCATGGTAAAAGAGATTGTATGGTGGACACGTCTGAAAGGGTTGAGGACCGGTACTTTCCTCTTCGGTGACACCCTCATTAACTCAGGGCGGAGAGGGAAGTGCTGACCTCCAGCCAGTTAACCTCGGCGGGATTTGAACTCAGAATGGCAAGGGTTGTAACTCTGAATAATAATAATAATAATAATAATATCAATAATGATTTCTTTATTAACCACAAGGGTTTACATAAAGTAGACATTAAGGACAGTGCAGGACAATACAGGACGATACAAATGGGCATTTCTGCGTGTAAAAAACAAAAACAGAGGATGTAACAAAAAAATAACAATGAAAAATTCCCCAATAGGGGGGAGACTTCGGAGGGACATATCAATAATAATAATTGTTCCTACTTTAAGCACAAGGCCAGCAATTAACCAGTGCATTACTGGTACTTTATTTTATCGACCTCGTAAGGATGAAAGGCAAAGTAAACCTCGGGGATTTGAACTCAGATCGTAAAGGGACGTAACTATGCTGGAAAGCATGGCGTCCGACTCTCTACCGATACTGCAAATCCACACTTTCTTTATTAACCACAAAGGTTGACACAAAGTATAACATTAAGGACAACACAGGACAATACAAATGGGCATTTCTGCGTGTAAAAAAAACAAAAACAGAGTGTGACAAAAGGAAACAATGAAAAATTCCCAATAGGGGGGAGACCTCTGAGGGTTGCTCGTGGAGAAAGCCCACAAGAAAAGCCACGGTTACCCTGACCGCTAGGGCAAATGCCCTCTTCCAGTTTTCCTCCTACAATGCTACAGGCACACGCTCAGGGTAGACCCTTTCACATGGGCCATTCTTGCCTCTCTCATCCACCTTTCAACAAACTGGCTGGAGGTCAGCACTTCGTTGAAAGGTGGATGAGAGAGGCAAGAATCACCTGTGCGAATGGGCCTACCCTGAGTATGTAGTATGGAAGGTGGACAACTGGAAGAGGGTGCTTGCCCTAGTGGTAAGGGTGACCATGGCTTATTGTGGGCTTTCACCATGAGTAACCCTGGGCAGTCTCCCCACCCCATTGGGGAATCTTTTTTGTTTCTATTTTCTTGTTACATCTTTTGTTATTGTAATTTAGTTCTTCTTTACATGCAGAAACCACCATTTGTACCTTCCTTAATGTTTTCCTTTATGTAAACCCTTGGGTGGTGAATTGGCAGTATCGGTAGAGCATCAGATGCCATGCTTTGCAGCATAGAGTTACGGCCCTTTACGGTCTGAGATCAAATCCCACTTTGCTTTTCAT
>OZ024742.1:292233254-292253254 GCA_964016885.1 Eledone cirrhosa
AACAAAAGCTTACTGTAGTTGATAAGACCAAGAAAAAAGCTATGGCTGAGAAAATGCTAGAGAAGATGAAAAATGACCCAATACAATAAACATATGGGTAGCCCCATTATCAAAGAAAGTGGTCATGTTGATGACACAACAAAAAGCACCAGTCCACCCTGTAAAGTAGTTGTGTTGGTGGCACAAGGAAAATGGACATTAAAATAATTGTTTCTACTTTTGGCACAAGGCCATCATTTACCTAGTGTATTACTGGTACTTTATTTTATCGACCCCATAAGGATGAAAGGCAAAGTTAACCTCGGCGGGATTTGAACTCAGAATGGCAAGAGCCGTAACTTTATGTGTGAAAGCATGGCGTCCGACCCTAATGATGATATATATGTAGTGGATAAGTGGTATTCTTTGTATGGTAGTTTATTGAAAAGAATAATGTCATGATTGAGTTGTTAACATTTATTTTATAATAACAATATTCACTTTGAACATCGAGTAATAATATTTATGACATGAATTATCCCTACATATTTAGTTGACTAACTTCTACGAGTTAGTGTAAATGCATGTATCACAGAAAACGACATAGTAAAAGTTGTGTTGTATCTTACAGACACAATATGACAGGAAGAATAGGGTGAGCGTCGAATGTAAACAATATGAACTTACTAGCGTGTGTGTGCCTATTCTTAGTATATAGTCTTCTTCTCAAGGATGCTGCTTCATGTCTGGCTGCCTGGCTGTGTCTGTGGCCGGTAAGGTGAAACAGTGAGGCCAGGAGAGAGATAGAGTGACTGTTCCTTCGGGTCTGTCTTTGGGTTTCCTAAGTCGTATTTATAATAACCTTATAGTTAGAAGGATGTTTATATGAGGTTGATTTATGATCAGCCATGTGGATATTGTTTCCCAAGAAACTGGGGTCACGGGTCAAGTGGTATGTACGTTTATCATCGCTGTCTTGACAGGACAATGGTGGGAACTTTCCAATGATGATTAGTCCCAGAAGCGAGAAACCTCAGATTCGGTTTCGCATCTTCGCCGGTAAAACAGGAGTATTCTGTTATATATATATATATATAGAAAGAGAGAGAGAAAGAGAGACAGATATGAATATGTACATATATATACACACATGATGGCTGCCCCTTCGTTATCGAGTATGGCCATTGCACGATATACCATCTATTTATTAATTTCAAGAACGTCAGTATTCCGTGTGTCATAATTCTCGATTATCATTGGTTCATAGGTTTCAAACGACTCCGCCCACCCCAACGATGCCAAACTGAAATTAATATGCATAATGCCATATTAAGTGAGAGGGGAGAGTGTCAACGCTGTGTTCAATAACTATTAACATGTGTGCGTGTGCATGTACGTGCGCGTATGTTTATGTGTGTGTGTGCGTGCAGCGTTCCACAGAAAGTAAAAACTATCAACATGTGTGCGTGTGTGCGTGTGTAAGTTTGCGTGCGTGTGCGCGTTTCCATGCGTGTATGTGTGTGGCGTTCCACAATCGCCACGCAGTTTATCTGTCTGTGTGCCTGTCTGTCAGTCTAACATACACAGAGTTGTGAAGGGAGTAAATAGGGACCTTTCTTTACATTGACGGACATCTTTTATATTTATTATTGTGTCATTTTTTGACAATTGCTCGAAATGAATACTGATAATAAAAGCAATTCGACTTTATCAAACAGTGAACTACAGCGGCGACGGCGTGCAGCCAGCAGTGAAGAAAAACGGGCCGAACAGCGCCATCGGAACGCCGAACTTCAGAGGCGAAGACGTGCCGCCATGAATGAATAGGAGCTGGCTGAACAACGCCAACGAAACACTGGAGCCAAGCAGCGACAGCGTGCTGCGATGGTTGAAGACGAACTGGCTGAGCATCATCAGCAGATGGCCAGAATTCAGCAGCAACGGCGTGCTGCGATGGATGAAGAGGAGCTGGCTGAACAGCGCCAGCGCAATACAGAGGTATAGAGAATGTGTCGCCAAAGTGCTCCTCATTCCAGTAAAGAGGCTAGAAGGCGACCGAATGATATTAAAAATGGATTATGGCAACCGTGTCATTTTCAGATTGGTGGACGAGCAGAGTGTCCACATTGTGGAGCATTGCTTTGGAGGCACGAAAAGACGTGGACCACAATGTGATGTCATAAAGGAGCAGTTCAACTAGAACCCTTGCGAATTCCGGATGATGAGGAGTCACCGGAGTTTAAAATACTAAGTATGTGGGGTGATCAAAGAGACTGAGGTAGATTACTGCGCAAATATTTGCGGCAAATTAACAATTCATTAGCTTTAGCATCGCAGAGAGTTAGTGAGATGTTTGAGAGTGGAGCATGGCAACCGAATGTAGTCATTCAAGGCCGTTTGTATCATTGTATCGGTAATTTAGAAGTTACCCCAGGAGAGGGGCCTCGATTCGCTCAAATTTACGTTAACGATCCAGATTATAGTGAATCGGAGGAGGATATCAGGATCGGTTGGATGAAGTTGCCGGGAAATATAACTGATCTTGAACGGCAAAGGTTAAGTGATTTGATCCGTGATTTGCAATCATGGCTTAGACAGTGTAATCCTTATGTTATGGATTTCATGTTGGTGGCTGAACTGCAAAATGTTCAGCAGCAAACATTGGTGATTAAGGCTGACGCAGTGCCAAGGAATCAACACGAACGGCGATATAATGCCCCTGAAGGATTTCGTGAAGCTGCTGTGTTGATAGACGATAAGCCTGGATCGAGAGATATCGTCCTCAATCGCAGAGATGGTGGTCTCAAGACAATCAATGAGTCAAATAGGGCATACGATCCATTGCATTATGTTCTTTTATTCCCAAAAGGTGAAAATGGATGGAACATGTCTGTTCATTTAGATGATCATGAGAATCAGCATCAATAGGGAGGTGGCAATAGACACAAGAATTCGATTCGCGACTTTTATTTCAAGCCAGCAGATTGTTCCAGGAATACTGTTGTATGGCATTCGCAAAGATCGAAAATCAAAGGCTAAATTATATAGCTACACATCAGCAACATATCAGAGTTGAATTGTATAATATACAGGATGCGATAACAGCCGATGATGCCAATTACAAGCAAATTGGTCGACGCATCATTTTGCCATCATCATTCATCGGCGGCCCGAGATATATGAATATTCACTATCAGGATGCAATGGGGCTATTGTCAGAAAGTTTGGAAAGCCAGATTTGTTTTTAACGGTTACATGCAATCCTGAATGGACTGATATTAAAGATGCACTTTTGCCAAAGGACCGTCCTGATATTGTGGCAAGAGTATTCAAAGGATATCTGAAAAAGATAATGGATGATGTGGAAAAAGAGGGAATCTTTGGAGGTATAGTTGCTTTTACATACGTAAGTGAATTCCAAAAAAGACAATTGCCACATGCACATTTGCTGATCATTTTACATAGAGATTGCAAATTGAGATGTGCTGAGGATGTCGACAGCATTGTGTGTGCTGAACTGCCGGAGAATGAGGCACTATGCAACTTGGTGACAAAGTCAATGGTGCACAACCAATGCGGAGTGGAAAATCGGAAAGCGCCTTGCATGAAAAATGGTCAATGCAGTAAGCAATTTCCGAAATCTTTTGTCACGAACACTTCCTGGAACGATGGGGATGCTCATCCCTCAAACAGAAGACGGTCGCCTGCCGATGGCGGCTTGGTCGAAAATGTAAACGGTCGACAAGTTACAAAACAATGGGTTGTGCCATACAATCCATATTTGATTATGAAATATCGTTGTCATATTAATGTGGAAATTTGTAGCTCAGTGAAAGCTTGCAAATATCTATTCAAATATGTTTACAAAGGTCATGATCGGGCAATCATCAATGTCAGGAATGAGGAAGCGAACCAAGGAGATGAAGTTGGCAGGTTCCAGGATGTTCGCTCGATTGGATCTAGCGAAGCTTGCTGGAGATTGTTCGATTTTGATCTCAATGAACGCAAACCCAGCGTTCGGAAACTGACGGTTCACTTAGAGAATAGGCAAATGGTCTGTTTTCAGGACACTAGAAGAGGTGTCGAAAGAATTGCTAAGACGGAATTGACTGAGTGGTTCAAGCATAATAAGGAACATGCTTTGAACCCGTATCAAAGGCAACTCTACTGCGATTTCCCTTTGCACTATACGTGGGATAAGAAGGGAAAGAAATGGAATGATAGAAAACAAAAGTTGAGATTCATGACTATTGGACGGGTTTGTAATGTCCATCCAGCATCTGGTGATGTGTTTTATCTCCGAATTCTGTTGCATAATGATTTTTCGAGAGGTAAACAGAGCTTCGCTGATTTGAAAACAATCAATGGCGTGGAATATGAAACATACCAGGCTGTGTGTCAGCATCTGGGACTCCTTTAGGATGACGCTGAATGGAATAACACCATGGAAGCTGCATCTGTATGCCAGCTCAAATAAGGCAGTTGTTTGTCACGATTCTAGGATTCTGCAATCCTGCCGATCCAAGAGAGTTACTTGAACGCCATTGGGGAATTATGGCTGATGATTTTAGGCATCATCTTCAGGTCGATGATGAACATTTGATGAAAGCTATTGTTTTCCTCAATATTGAGCAAATGCTTGAAGTTCATTTGAAATGTTTAACAGATTTCAATTTGCCAATTCCTGATGAAGAAATGCGGCAACGTATCTTAGCATTGAACATGAGATTGCAGCTTAGACGGTTGCCACTCGATCGGAGGGAACTATTCCAGTTTGATCCACTGGAACAGCAACGTATTGTGGATGAACGTATGCCAATGTTGACCGAATCTCAGAGAGGATTGGTCGATGGCGTTCTCCACTCGATTTCCACTAATGAGCAACTTTGTGCTTTCATAGAAACTCCAGGAGGCACCGGAAAGACATTCTGTTTCAATACTATGTTATCGGCAGTCAGAGCTCAGAGGAAGATTGCTCTTCCTGTGGTCACCAGTGCTACCGCTGCCACTTTGCTGAGTGGTGGAAGGACCTTCCACTCATGCTTCAAGGCTCCATTGGCTCCGGATGAGTTGAGTGTCTGTAACATTACAGGACAAAGTGAACTCGCGGGCCTTATACGCAATACGTCTCTGATTATTTGGGACGAGGCTCCAATGGCACACAGATATTTGCTGGAGGCATTGGACAGAACTTTGAGAGATATCTGCGGTAGTGACCTGCCATTCGGTGGTAAGACTATCGTTCTTGGTGGCGATTTCAGACAGGTGCAATCAATTGTTAGGAATGCTCAAAGAGCGCAAATTGTCGATGCATGTCTGAAAAAGTCCCCGTTGTAGCGCCATTTCAGAGTTTTGCGATTACACGATAATATGCGACTTCGTATATTCGGGCAAAACGAAGAGACTGAGACATACGGCCGATGGTTGATGCAGTTGGGAAACGATGAATTGCCACACGTTGGTGATAATCAGATTGTAAGAATCCCAGACCATTTGGTCATGCCACTGGACCGCCAAGCATTGATTGACTGGGTGTTCCCTAATTTGAATGCTTTTTGGCAGAATATCTCCTGGATATGGGAACGCATTATTCTAACTCATACGAATGCAACGGTCGATGAAATAAATTCACAAGTAGCCGAAATGTTTCCTGGAGAGGAATGGTTGACCGTCAGTGCGGATGCATTGGAGCTTAATCAACAGAACAATATGGATGTTCCGACTGAGTATCTGAATTCATTCAAATACCCGGATTTCCCCCACATATTTTGAGGTTGAAAAAGGGTATGCCGATTATATTGCTTAGAAATATCAATCATAAAATGGGTCTTTGCAATGGCACCAGATTGATTGTTGAGAGATTGATTAACGGAAGAGTTTTAGAAGCTAAACTCCTAGGCAGAGAGAATCGGTTCTCATTCCGAGGATCATGCTGAGACCAAGTGAAGATCTGCTGCCATTCATTTGGCAAAGGAGACAGTTTCCCCTCAATTTGGCCTTCTCCATGACTGCCAACAAGGCACAGGGACAGACTTTCAAGCGAGTCGGTGTCTACTTGAATGATCCAGCATTCAGCCATGGGCAACTGTATGTTGTGCATCTCGAGTGTGCGATCCTGATGGTATAAAATTTGCAATTGATACCACTAACAGAGGAACAACCCTGAATATTGTCTATAATGAAGCTTTGAGCTGATGTATGCATATCTTTAATGCTCTCAATAAGCGACGTAAATGATTCGGACATTGGTGTCCTTTGATCAGTATTGTGAGCTTTGACAGAGTTATCATTTATGTTTAATGTAATTTATTGTCGATAATGAGCAATAAAAACCAACAAGTATTGGTAGAAATTGCCTTCAAATTTATCGCTTCTGATTGCAGTGGTAATAAAACCTCATCATATGCTGAGTCTGGCAAAAAGTTTGGTGCCTATGGCCGGCCAGGGCTAGAGTAATATTGAAAAACGATTCTATTTTCGAAGTAGAAGGATCCGCCATTTGGAGGTCAAACCAGGCCACCTCCCCGAGTTGAACTCTGGGCAATATTGACTCTCTATTACTCAGTGGCTAAGACCTGGAAATTACTGAATAAATTTTTGTGTCATATAATTTGTTGTTTTATTATTATAGCTGACCACTTATAGATAAGCATGTTATCCATATCCATATTAATTTGGCATTTGTATAAACCATTTCAAGTAAATAGCGACCTTTATTACATTGACGGACATCTTTTATATTAATTATCTATATCTATATCTACATATAATATAAAAGATTGGAACTTCCATCATCCTTTTGAGAAACGTGGAACAACCACGTCTATGCAATGATACACGTTTTACAGTCAGGCAGAAGATGAACCATCTCCTAGAGGTCACTATTCTAGGTGCGAGCACCTAGAATTGTTCATATACTATGCACAAACGGTACAACGAAGAATCTGGTATATCTGGAAGATTTTTTTTACTGTTTTTTGTATCACACAGACAACACGGACTCGCCTCACCCTGTAACCAGACAAACATCCAATACAGTCATTTTTTACCTGTCTTCTCTTATCATCTGTTTACCCAGGCCAAGCAGGGTACGTCAGCTAGTTATTAATAATTATTAATTAATTCTATCGTGCAATGCCTGTGTATGAAGATATTTTTTAAAGTGAGGAAAGACTGTGCACTGAGCCAATCCCACTTTCTGAGCGACAGTAGCTATAACCCGAAAAGAAGAAAAGATCAACATCATCAGTAACTACTGAGCCACATGTTTTATATCGGAGTTATCCTAATTTCCTGAGTTGCCTCCTAGAAGAATGCCCTGACAAAGGCAAAGGTCCTTCACTCCCAGTGGTTTAACCGCGCGGTACATGTGTATATACATATTTACACACTTTCGGATGGCCGTTGACTCTTATGAGTTCTTCCGCCCTTTGTCAGGTTTTGTTTTTTGTTCTGCAGGGTGTCCAAAATCACCCTCCTCACCAAGTAAACTGGATGGGGTTGCCAGTTTAGTCTCCGGTGACCCGACCATGCGACAGGTTGTACTGGGTTACATATTACCAGTAGCACTCAAGAGTGACCCGACATATATATGACACACACACACACACATACATATGTTCACCGAATCACATGCAAACATGGGTACAAACATAAACATAAAAGTATAAATAGTTGCACCCTTATTTTAACATACATATACATGCAGCTACATTTCCATGTGAAGACATGTCCAAATAGAAAAATATATATGTACACATATATTTTTTTTTTTTTTTTGGATCGATCGACTTTCGTCAAATCGGACCGAGGAAACAATGTTTTCGTCGGTCTTTCCATTGCTAATACTATCTATCGGTCGCAACTCCAGGTAGAAGGAGCAACGTGAAATAAAGTGTCTTGCTCAAGGACATAACGCATCGCCCAGTCCAGGAATCGAACTCACAATCTGAAGATTGTGAATCCAATTCTCTAACCACTCAGCCACACGCCTTCACATATATATTAGACCAAAATATACAAACATGCACAAACTAATTGAATGCATGTCATCATAGATATGTACATACATCAATATAGATACATACTTTTACACACACACACACACATACATACATACATACATACATACATACATACATACATACATACATACATACATACATACATACATACATATATATATATATATATATATATATATATATATATATATATATATATATATATATATATATATATATATATATATATATATATATATATATATATATATTGTTTTTTCCTATCTTTGCGTTGCTATCAATCCTTCTATGTTTGTTTACTTGTCTCGCCCGCTTTACGCGATTTACTTGTCCCAATAGCTTTATTTAGCTATTGCTCGCACCAACCGGAGGTATATGATTTTTAAAGCGATGAAATACCAATGAAGGTTGGAAAGTCACTGACGAACGACTATTTTTATCATATGTAACCCATGTGCAACCACGCAGTATTCTTTCTTCTCATGTTTTATATATATATATATATATATATATATATATATATATAGACGTTTGTCTACAACGTAACTCATGCAAAAAGACCAGACAATAAAATACACAGATTCTAGCTGTTATTCTCTATGTAGTTGTTGTTCGTACTATAGATGTTTGCTTACTTATTCTTCTTTGTTCTGTCTATTTCTTCGTTATATATATATAACTGGATAGTCCAGTGAATTTCCAACCGATAAGGTATGATTTTCATGGGTATGTCTCTATTTATAAAACAAACTTTGTATTTTATCTGATGAAAGCGTACCAATGTTGTCTTGGTTGCCCTTGAAATATATATAATGAAATAAATATGGTTTTAAAATACAGTTTCCATTTATTTAATATCATTGAATATTTACTCCAGTAAATCTGTTGAGTGCTCTAAATCAGTTATAAACATTTATGTTTGTCGGACTTCCAACAAATTAAATACAACTTCTACTTATATATATATATATATATATATATATATATATATATATATATATATATGTATGTATATACATGCTTTTGTGTGATTGTATAGAGATCTATGTATGCATATATGCATATGAATTGATTTGCTTAATATTTTACACTTTTATATGTATGTATATGAGTATATATATATATGTTTGTGTGTGTATATATATATATATATATATATATCCAGGGAGTGTAACTTGGAGTTACTGTAGGTTCCCCCATGTGAGCACTCGATGTTTAGGTTCACTTCTGTGACGAGGTGTAGAGCTAGACAGAGTGTATTATAGTGAAAAGATAACAAGGACGATTGGTTACTCCTTCATTACATTTATTGGTTGGGGACGCGCGTTTCGCCACTGATCAGCTCAAGGTTCGATCTGTATCGATCTTACCTGACTCTGTAATCTGCAGCTCGACGGACCCCTTGAAATGCTAGTGGAAAATGAATACATGCTATATGATAAAGTCAGAAGTTCATATGTTGGTCAATAAAGTTTGTTTTGATTGGTGGAATAGTTCATAGGGATGTTTTTGCCTGTGGTGCATTTGGGGGTGGATGTGATGATAAGATGGTGGTCATGGTCGCAGGCTGAGGTTGGCGGTGGTGTGGGGGTGGTGGATTGTCGGTAGACAGATTGGCGTATATTTGTGACTGATTTTTGTGTGTGGTGTGGGTGTGGTGTTGTTGTTTATGGTAATGGTGTTTATGGTGGTGTGATGGATGTGTAGGTGGTGTCAAATTCAATAAGGGGATACATACATAGACACATTTAGTCTGACAAAAACGTTGTATACATACACAGGTTATGCCTGGCCGAGGCGGCTGAGATAATTAAATTAAAATCTGCCACAAATATATAGGTCGGGCATAATTATCAATTGTAGACACACCAGGTTGAACACCTTCTCTGCACAAACATTCGGCCGAGGGCCGCACACTAACCATGACTCAACATAGTAATAACCACCTTTGCCTTGCCTCACCGTCCCTCATCTCAGTGCATTTGTTTTATAACATGTAACCCTTTGTAAGTTCAAATTTTGAATGTATTCATGTATTCATTTTCCACTAGCATTTCAAGGGGTCCTTGAAGTGTAAACACAGATCGCTGGAACTTCTTCCTTGTTGAAAATCCAAGTCTCCACTTCCGTGGTTTACCATTCGATTAATTGGTGAAATATATTTCTTTAATGGAATATATACAGGGAAGATTAATCATATTATAAGGTATCTATTTTTGAAGTTCTGGTCAACTTTATTTAGTTACCTACCTAGCTATGTGTGGTTACACACTTGTAAAAATTATCTCCTGTGATTATTCATGTTTATTTATATGTTAATCAATTTCTAGTTATTATAAAATGCTCGGACCTACCCGTTAGAATCTTAGAGCTTATTTTGCGGGTGATATGGCGCATGTCTTTCTGGCATGACACCCATAATTTTGATTTAGATTAAATTCATTTGATTTATCTTAATTTTGGACATAGATATATAAATACGGCTCCTTAATTGTAGAGCTAACTCTGTTGAAAGGACTCGACTGCTGTTTCTAGTTGTCGATAACCCTATTCACGCCACTGGGACGAAGCTAGTATGATGTGTGTATTTCTAGTAGATATAACACGTGGTGCTGGCCAGTCGCCGATTTGAACTTGAAGTGTAAACACAGATTGCTGGAACTTCTTCCTTGTTGAAAATCCAAGTCTCCACTTCCGTGGTTTACCATCCGATTAATTGGTGAAATATATTTCTTTAATGGAATATATACAGGGAAGATTAATCATATTATAAGGTATCTATTTTTGAAGTTCTAGTTAACTTTATGTAGTTACCTACCTAGCTATGTGTGGTTACACACTTGTAAAAATTATCTCCTGTGATTATTCATGTTTATTTATATGTTAATCAATTTCTAGTTATTATATAAATATATATATATATATATATATATATATATATATATATATATATATATATATATATATACATATATATATATATATATATATATATATATATATATATAGGTATATTAATATGGATGCATATGTATGTGCATATATGGGTATGTGTGCATATATATATATATACATAGTTGCATAGCATGTTCTGTGACTAAACCAGTTGGACAACTAGATCTTGCTCATACTTTCCAGTTTAGCATAGGTTTTACAAGTTGATGCCCTTCCTAACACCAACCACCTCTACAGAATGTACTGGGGGCATTTTTTATGGCATCAGCACTTGCACTTTATAAAATGAGCTAAGTGAATTTTAATGTGGCACCAGTACTATCACATTACAGAGTGTATCAGGCATATGTTTTTGTTACACCAGCTCTGTCACTTTACAGACTGTACTAGGGTATATTTTATCATGACATCAACATTAGAGAGGTTGTCAAGTCCATGACAGGACAAAAAGTTCCTCTCTACGCAGTGTAGTTTCAATTTTGTTCAACTACTATATTACAGGGAATATTGTGTGTGCATTATCATGATACAAATCCTAGAGAGGTTGTCTCATTCACAGCAAGTTAAAGAGACCTTTCCACCTTTCCACTCCATGTAATCACCGATCTCTCACCACATTTGCTTTCAGCATCACAATGCTAAAAGTCATCATCATCATCATTATTTACAGTATCGGTAGAGCGTCAGATGCCATGCTTTGCAGCATAGAGTTATAGCTCTTTACTTTCTGCGTTCAAATACCGCCGAGGTTAACTTTGCCTTTCATCCTTATTGGGTTGATAAAATAAAGCACCAGTAATGTACTGGGGTAATTGCTGGCCATGTGCCAAAAGTAGAAACAATTATTTAATGTCTGTTTTCCCTACTACCAGTTGTTATATGGGTTGTCACAGACTTAGTCAGTACTTAACCAGAGCTACTGATCTCTCAGATGGATTGGAGGCTGCATCTCACATTTATGTACTTTACAGAATGAGCTGGGTGCATTTTATCATCACACCAGAACTAGGGAAGTTGTCATGTATTTGATATAACTGAAAGGTCCTCTCAACCCTTTATTTGACAAATTTTCTATGGCTGGTTGACCTTCCTATCTCCAAATGTGCTCCAGAATGTACTGGTATCTTTTTATTGTGGCACCAACATTAGAGAGGTTGAAATGTATATATATGAAATAAAAATGTTTCTTAATTAGATTTGAGAAGCAAAAGAAAAAAAATTTCTTTAATATAATTCTTGTAATAAATGAAACACCATCTCTGTCTGTGTTTAACAAACATTAATTCTGCTGTCTTAATGACTGTTTTTACCAAAAGAATCTGTTTTTGTTTTCTTTTTTATTGGTTGCTGCCAACAAAGTTTGTCATGTGAATATTTTCACACTACTCCTACTTTGATATCTTCCATCCCCAGGCACATAGCACATCACTTGAATTCTCTTCCACACGTTTTTCTTTCGTAATCATCATTATCATCACTTTCATCACCACCATCATCATTACCACCATCATTTATTTATAGTGATCAACAGATGTAAGTTTCTTTCTGTGTTTGGATATCCACTTTTTAAAATTTTAAATCACCCAAGTGCCTCAACAGACCATAAGACTTATATCTATATATACTCTATTACATGTTCCAGCCAAGGGGCTGAGGCCATTTATGTTGTGTGGTCATTCAGGTTATCAAACCATGATGTAATAAAGTTAAATCATCCATCATAAATGTGGTATCTCATGGTTGGTGTGGGGATGAATTTAAATATTTATTTAAAAGACAACAGAAGGCAGGACTTAAAATATTCTTTTAGTGTTGCAAAATCACAATATGTACTGTAAAGTGGTCATTTTGGTGTCACGACAAAAAGCACCTGGTACACACTATAAATGAGGTTGGCATTAGGAAGGGCATCCAGCCATAGAAACCAAGCTAAAATCAGTTCTATATGAGCAAGACACAGTCAACTGATCTGGCTTGTCTTGCAATAAGTCAACTTGTCTAACCCATGCTTTGGATGGATGTTAAACAGTGATAATAATGATGACAAACAAACATACACAAGGTCTGTCGAAAAGGTATCCGACTTAATTTTTTTTTTTCTTTCTTTCTCTCCAGTGAGAAGTAGTGACGCCAAGAAAACAAAAGTATGCAGGGTGGAGGAACATACATTCGTGTGTATGTGTAGCTCTAGGGGAGCTTATTGAAAATAACAGTTGCAGTCAGACAGCCAGCATATGAAGGGCTGTATTACTTACTCATTGCATTTTCATTTTGCCTGATATGGTCAACAAGGATCCTGAGTTCCTCAATACCATGATACCTGAAGATGAGATATGGGTGTATACTTATGATCCAGAAACCAAAGCTTAATCATCACAGTGAAAACAACCAGCATTGCTAAGAAAAGCATGTCTGGTGTGGTGCAAAATCAAGGTAATGCAGATTGTTTTCTTTGATTATCAAGACAGACAGGCATTGGGCATTACAAAGGAGTACTATGAGAAAGTTCTCAATCTTCATTGTGATGCAGTTTGGTGTAATAGACTGGATCTAAGGGCCTTGCCAAACTGGCAGCTGCATCATGACAATGCCCCAACTCATTCTTTGCAGTTGATCCGAGGTTTTTTGGCAAAGAAAGGAATTACTCTTACAAGCCATGCTCTCTGACTTCTAATTGTTCCTTGAAATGAAGATGCCAATCAATGGACAAAATGCAGACTGTTACAGCAGAGCTGAGAGCCTCTCCAGAAGAAGCTGTGCTTTAAACAGTGAAAAAATTGCTGGGTTAAGTATGTAGAGGCACAAAGGCCCTACTTTAAAGGGATCAGCAATTGAATCTTACTAAGTACCTAATTTTTTTTCTCACTGTTTAAAGTTAGATGTTTCTTCAACTGACCTCATATATATATATATGGGTACAAGCTGAAGCATATAGACAATATGACCCCACACCCCCCACCGCAAGGTGGTCGTGGAGGTGCCACGGCAAAAAAGCACCCAGCCCACACTGTAAAGTGGACGTGTAGGCGCCACGAAAAAGCACCCAGCACTCACTGTAAATGAGGTTGGTGTTAGGAAGGGCATCCAGCTGTAGAAATCAAGCCAAATCAGTTCCTGTATGAGCAAGGCATGGTCAGCCGACCAGACACTGCCCACAACAGGACAACCCGTCTAACCCATGTTAGCGTGGAAGAACGGACGTAAAACGGTGATGATGATGATGATGATGATACATATATATATATGTATGTGTGTGTGTATATATATATATATATATATATATGTATATGTGTGTATATATATATATATATATATATATATGTGTGTATGTATATATAGTAGTGAAAGAGTGAAGAATAACATGGCCGGCTGTACAAAAAGGGTTTTATTTACAATATTAACAATTGTTTCATTGATCACCTGATCAATGAAACAATTGTTAATATTGTAAATAAAACCCTTTTTGTACAGCCGGCCATGTTATTCTTCACTCTTTCACTATTATTACTCTAAGAATGACCTGGATGGGAATTCTCACAAACTCGCTACCTAACTAAGGAAACCTCTTGTTGAGTCAAACAACGCCGTACGTTAAAACTATCCATAGTACAGAGCACTCACAACCTCTAACTGGATTACCTAAAGCGATAACTTGTTATCCCATATATGTATATCATCATCATCATCATTTTACGTCTGCTTTTCCCTGCTTGTAAGGGTGGGATGGGAACTGATTCTGGCTTGATTTCTACAGCTGGATGCCCTTCCTAACACCAACCTCATTTTACAGTGAGTGCTGGGTGCTTTTTTGCCATGGCACCTACACGACCACTTTGCAGTGGAATGATAGGATCCCATCTCATTTCTACAGCTGAGTAAACTGGAGCAATGTGAAATAAAGTGTCTTGCTCAAGGAAACAACACATCACCTGGTATGAGAATTGAACTCACAACCTTTCAATTGCAAACCCAATGCTCTAACCACTAAGCCATGTGCCTCCATATATATATATATATATATATATATATATATATATATATATAGAGAGAGAGAGAGAGAGAGAGAGAGATAGGGGGAGAGAGAGAGAGAGAGAGAGAGAGATATCAGTGTATAGCTATATTCATATCTGTGTCTTCATACAGGAATATATGAACTCTCAGACAAGGATGAATGTTCACCTTTATTCCTTGAAATCAGACTTCCCTTCTGTTCTTATATTAATATCCTGCCTTCTTGTACAAAAATCTATATACTTTACTTATTAAAATCATATTTACTTCTGTTGTTTATCTTCTTATTCATATTTCCTAAGATTTCCTTTTTATTTCTTGAGAAGGAAAATGGTGTATTCATTCCAATAATATTAGCAAATATTTGTTACTGATAATTTACTGGAGAAATATAATGTCTTTTATACATTATATTAAACTAAAACAAGTTTTATTTAACATAGTTTACATTTTTTAAGCTAATATCTATAAAAAAAATGTAATGTTTTATTTTAAAATTACATCTAAGCCTTTGTAATTGTGTTTCAAACTTCATTGAAAGAGAATCAACAGAGAAATTCTTCTTTATATTTGTTTAATATTTGAAATACGAATGTGAGCTCTCTCTCCTCTCCCTCTCTCTTTCTCCCCCCTCGCTATCTTTCTACTCCTTTTGCTCTCTCTTCCTACCCCCTCTCATATTTGCATTATGATCCACAGTGGATTAATAAATCCGCCATTTTGTATGCCAGGATAATACAGCTTCTTTCAGTTTGTTGCAAATGTCTCATGTTATTAAAAAGCTCACCTCTTCAAGAATATCAGTTCAAAATTGTCAAAATTTCAGTAATTCCATTGATAAATTAGAGTTACTTTTGTTGATGTGTTAATCTGATTATTCTCCATATAATCCTAAGAACATTTACCAAACATTTCAGTACTTATAAAATACGGATTATTCTACATAAAATAGAGAATTTCTTGAAAAGGATTGAGGCATGTTACAGAAGGAATTAGACATCATTATATTTCGGAAGAATCTGTATTAAACTATATTGGGGAATTAGAAGTTAGATGTTACACATGAAACAGCTTGGTTTTATTCTGTGTAGAAACATATATAAAGTTTGTTGAAAGCATAATGTTAAGATATTCTTTTATTCTTTTACTGGTTTCAGTCATTAGACTGTGGCCATGCTGGAGATTTTAATCCTTTAGCATTTTACATTACTCAATATTTACTAATGTATTTTCATGATAAAGGCTTTACCCCACATAATTATATCAGATAATATCAAATCTATGAGATTTTAATGTTATTCATTTTGAGAACGATACCTTAACATCAGTATGAGCAGCCAGTTACATCCAGTTTGACAGAAAGAGATGAGAGAATCCTGGCTGGATACAGCTGGTTTAAATGCTAAAGGGTTAAAGGAATTTTAGTCCATTATATCGACACAAGTACTTAGTTTTTCAAGCTTAGTACCTATTTCATCAATTTATTTTTCATTGAACCCCCAAGTTATTGGACATAAATGTAGACACACATAAACACAGACATGGATACACACAAACACATTCAAACATACACACACATATATACTTAATTTAGAAAATGACTTCTACAGGATTAGAAATGAGTCATTTGTTCCAAATCATCAGGAATGTTAGATAAGGTTGCTCAGGGTCAGTATTTATAGATTTTTTTTAGGAGGTAGAGAAAAAAGATGAAAAAGAAAAGAAAGAAGAAAAAAAAGAAGAAAAAAAGGAAGAAAAAAAAGAAGAAAAAAAAGAAAAAAAAAACAAAATGAAAAAATAACAAAAAAGAAAATGAAGAAGAAGAAAGTTAGATAGGTTTTAACAATACAGAGAAGGCTTCATCATATGCATTAAATGATGCCTCCAGTACACAGATAGATATCAGAAGAAGAAGAATGAGTAGGGGGAAGTGAGGTAATTAAAATGTTTGTTTGGTCAGTCTCTTGATGAAAGATATAAGGTTGGAATATAGACAGGCTGTATCTTGTGATAGTAGTAGAGACACTGTTGTCATTGGGGATCATAAAGAATGTTATTGTATATTGGACACAAACACCTACGTGCTGGTACAATGTCATGGTTACTTGTTCACATACATCTCATATGCACATATATATACATACGCACAGGTATTAACACATACTCACACACTCAGTTGTATACATATACACACTTATTCTTAAACAGACACACACATATATATATATATATCATCATCATCATCATCATCATCGTTTAACGTCCATATTCCACGCTTGCATGGGTTTGGACGGGAGTTTTCCCACTTGAGGCAAGAGTGGTTGTCTTGCTCGCATAGGACTGTTAGGCGGGTTTTCTACAGCTGGATGCCCTTCCTAACACCAACCACATTTACAGTGTGGGGCTGGGAGGTTTTTACCGTGTTGCCTACACGGCCACATTACAGCGTGGACTGTGTGTGTTTTGTCGTGACACCTACACGACCTCATTTGTTTCGGGCTGGATGTTGTGGTACCAACATAACTTTACATCGAAAGGGGTGGTGTAGATGGGGTGGGGGCGGTGGGACGGGGGTGTATTTTTGTTAGAGGTGCCTACTGACTGTAGGTTTCGCTTTGTACTTAGGCAAGGCGGGTCTTCTCTATTACTGTGTAGCGCCAAAGATCTCGGTCCAGTGACATTGTCTTGGAGAGGTGTAAGTGTGTGAGGTCAGAATTTATCAAGTCGTCCCAGGTTTTTCTGGGTCTGCCTACTCCGTGGCTACCGTCTATTTTTATTGCCCTGCACTTTTTTATACAGCTGTCGTCTTTCATGAGCATCACGTGACCATACCAACGTAGTCTTCTCTCGAGTAAACAACATCTGATCCCTCTTATTTCTAATTTTTCCCTTAGTTCGTTTATGCTTTGCCATTCACGTATATTACTATTACACATCCAGTGGAGCATGCAAGCTTCGTTCCTCTCCAGTCTGCGTATATCCTCTGCACACAATGCCCAGGTCTCACTGCCATGTAACATTGCTGTTCGTATGCAGGCATCATACAGCCTGCCTTTCATTTTTAGGGAGAACCCTTTAGCGGCTAATAGTGGTATAAGCTCTCTGAACTTTTTCCATCCAGTTCTGACTCTAGCTACTGTACTTTCAGAGCACCCACCCCCACTGCTGATTTTGTCACCCAGGTAACGGAAACTGTCCACTATTTCTATAGAACCATCTGTGCAATGGAATGAGCTAGTATTCTGTGGGCACTTGCTGCTACTTATTGCATCAGAGCACCGGCCACATATAAAATCTATGTTCTTAGTTAGCTTACCTGTGATCCCACTACATCTTTTATGCACCCATACTTTGCATTTGGGACATAAAATGGAGTTTCTACCTACTCCTTTCCTACACACTGAGCATGGCCATTTCCCGGATGGGACCGGTGCCCTATTTTCCTTCCTACAAACTAGAACTTTAGTCTTAAACAGGTTAATTTTAAGGCCTTTTGATACTAGGCCATGCTTCCATGTTTGGAATTTCTTCTCTAGTTCGGCCATTGATTCAGCTATGAGCGTTAGATCATCTGCGTATACGAGTTCCCATGGGCAGCCGGTCTTGAACTCCACTGTTATAGCCTGAAGGGCAATATTAAATAGTAGGGGGCTAAGAACGGAGCCCTGATGAACACCAACTTTTACGCTAAACTCTTCACTATATTCGTTGTTAATTCTAACCTTGCTGACTGTTTATTTATACATGGCTTGTATAGCTCTCACAAGCCATTCATCAACAGCTAGTTTTCTAAGAGCCTACCAGATAATGGAACGGGGGACTCTGTCGAAGGCTTTCTCCAAGTCGACAAAAGCTAAGTATCGGGGTTTACTTTTAGCTAGGTAGTATATATGTATATATATATATATATATATATATGCAAAAAGTAAATAGAAATAACGAAGCAAACAACACAATTCACTGAAGAAATATATTAGTTTAATGCTTGATATAGTAGGAAAAGAGCCTTTACGTTTCAGACACTAGTCCTTCATCAATGGATAGAATGAGAAATAAAAGATGAAATAAAAAGATAGAGTGAGAAGAGGAAGGAACAGAAAAATGTTTTTGGAGGAAAAAAAAACATGTTCATACAAACATATATATATATGGAGGCACATGGCTTAGTGGTTAGAGCATTGGCCTTGCAATCGAAAGGTTGTGAGTTCAATCCTCAGACTGGATGATGTGTTGTTTCCTTGAGCAAGACACTTTATTTCACATTGTTCCAGTTTACTCAGCTGTAGAAATCAAGCCAGAATCAGTTCCCGTCCCACCCTTGCAAGCAAGGAAAAAGCGGACGTAAAATGAAATGATATATATATCATCATCATTTTATACTTTTTTTAATTATATATACATAGATACATCATCATCATTTTACATCCGCTTTTTCCCTGCTTGCAAGGGTGGGACGGGAACTGATTCTGGCTTGATTTCTACAGCTGGATGCCCTTCCTAACACCAACCTCATTTACAGTGTGGGCTGGGTGCTTTTTTGCTGTGGCACCTCCACAACCACTTTGCAGTGGAATGATAGGGACCCCAGTCCCTATCATCTTATTTGTACAGCTGAGTAAACTGAAGCAATGTGAAATAAAGTGTCTTGCTCAAGGAAACAACACATCACCTGGTCTGAGAATTGAACTCACAACCTTTCAATTGCAAGGCCAATGCTCTAACCACTAAGCCATGTGCCTTCACATATATGTACATATATTTACACATACCTTCAGTGGGCTTCTGAAATTTCTGCTTACAAAATTTAGTTTAGAAGACATTGGTCAACTGAAGGCTATAATACTATGTGGTTGTGAATCAAAATCTTTGACCATACAGCCATGCCTACACCTATGAGAAATAAAATATATTTTATTACAATAAAATTGAACATACACAGTTTACATTGAAGTTAATGCTTTGGGTGTTTATTCATATAAATTTTATTTACATATAAATACGATTTATATAATGAATATTATTTGCACAAAA
>OZ024742.1:292260754-292330754 GCA_964016885.1 Eledone cirrhosa
AAATAGGACTTTTGCATATATATATATATGTTTATATATATATATATCATATATATATATATATATGATAAAGTTATATCTGCATAAATATAGAGTGTGTAACCAACAGTGCACCAGCATTTATAAATATATACACATATTTAATATGTAGGCACGTAAACATGCCAGTAAATAAAAATTTCCCTGTAAATTAAAAAATTATAAACACCTTTAACATACATATAAATAAATAAATAAATATATATATATATATATATGTCACCACCATTTAATGTCAGCTATATATGTACATATGTAAACAGACGCTCTTTTCATTATACAACAACTACAGGAGAAGTACCTAGTTAAAAGTAAACCCTATACTTAGATTTTGTTGACTTGGAGAAAGCCTTTGACAGAGTACCTCACTCGATTATCTGGTGGGCCTCTTAGAAAACTAGGTGTTGATGAATGGCTTGTGAGAGCTATACAAGCCATGTATAAAGAAACAGTAAGCAAGGTTAGAATTAACAACGAATATAGTGAAGAGTTTAGCGTAAAAGTTGGTGTTCATCAGGGCACCGTCCTTAGCCCCCTACTATTTATTATTGCCCTTCAGGCTATAACAGAGGAGATCAAGACCGGCTGCCCATGGGAACTTCTATACACAGATGATCTAACGCTCATAGCTGAATCAATGGCTGAACTAGAGAAGAAATTCCAAACATGGAAGCATGGCCTAGAATCAAAAGGCCTTAAAATTAACCTGTCTAAGACGAAAGTTCTAGTTTGTAGGAAGGAAAATAGGGCACTGGTCCCATCTGGGAAATGGCTATGCTCAGTGAGTAGGAAAGAAGTAGGGGGGAAACTCCATTTTATGTCCCAAATGCAAAGTATGGGTGCATAAAAGATGTAGTGGGATCACAGGTAAGCTAACTAAGAATATAGATTTTATATGTGGCTGGTGCTCAGGTGCAATAAGTAGCAGCAAGTGCCCACAGAATACTAGCTCATTCCATTGCACAGATGGTTCTATAGAAATAGTGGACACCTTCCGTTACCTGGGTGACAAAATCAGCAGTGGTGGAGGGTGTTCTGAAAGTATAGTAGCTAGAGTCAGAACGGGAGGGAAAAAGTTCAGAAAGCTTATACCACTATTGGCCGCTAAAGGGTTCTCTCTAAAAATGAAAGGCAGGCTGTATGATGCCTGCATACGAACAGCAATGTTACATGACAGTGAGACTTGGGCATTGTGTGCAGAGGATATACACAGACTGGAGAGGAACGAAGCTTGCATGCTCCGCTGGATGTGTAATAGTAATATACGGGAACGGCAAAGCATAAATGAACTAAGGGAGAAATTAGGAATAAGAGGAATCAGATGTTGTTTACTCGAGAGAAGACTACATTGGTATGGTCATGTGATGCGCATGAAAGACGACAGCTGTATAAAAAAGTGCAGGGCGATAAAAATAGACGGTAGCCACGGAGTAGGCAGACCCAGAAAAACCTGGGATGACTTGATAAATTCTGACCTCACACACTTACACCTCCCCAAGACAATGTCACTGGACCAAGATCTTTGGCGCTATACAGTAATAGAGAAGACCCGCCTTGCCTAAGTACAAAGCGAAACCTACAGTCAGTAGGCACCTCTAACAAAAATACACCCCGTCCCACCGTCCCCACCCCATCTACACCACCCCTTTCGATGTAATGTTATGTTGGTACCACAACATCCAGTCCTAAATAAATGAGGTCGTGTAGGTGTCACGACAAAAAACACACAGTCCATGCTGTAATGTGGCCGTGTAGGTAACACGGTAAAAACCTCCCAGTCCACACTGTAAACGTGGTTGGTGTTAGGAAGGGCATCCAGCCATAGAAAACCCGCCAGACAGTCCTATATGAGCAAGACAACCAATCTTGCCTCAAGTGGGAAAACTCCCATCCAAACCCATGCTAGTGTGGAAGATAGACGTTAAACGATGATGATGATGATGATGATGTAAATTCCATCAAAATGAAAGGCAGATTGTACGATGCTTGTGTACAAACAGCAAAGCTACATGAAAGTGAGACCTAAGTAATGTGAGCAGAACCTACAAAGGTTGGAAAGAAGTGAAGCTTGTATGTTCCATTGGTTGTGTAATGGTATTATGCATGAATAGCAAAGCATCAATAATACATTACTTAGTTCCCAGAACTTCTTCCATGTATAGCTCACTCCAGATACTGTGCATCCTCTCCACTATTTCTAACATCTTCAGCTGTAGCTCACTCCATAAACTATTAACAATTAAATGTAGCTGCTGCATTATTTAATAATCTCTTTACACTTCAACATTTTTATGTACCCACTTAGTACATATTGTACATTAAATGGAGTCCACTCCAACACCTTTCCTACCCAGCACATGGCCACCTCCCTGTTCTTTTCACTTCACCAAATGACATCACATTTGTCTTTCCAATATTCCCCTTCAATACTTTTACCTCAACATATTCCTTCCACCTACTCATTTTCTCTCTCAGTCCATTTATACTCTTCACTATTAACACCAGGTCATCTGCATAGAACAGCAAATTCCAAGGTAAACCGTACTTTACACTTCAGGCCAATTCCTCCATCACAATTAAAATAGTAGTGGGCTTAATACTGTCAATTGGTGCACTCAACTCTTCACTTCAAAATCAACACTGATCTTGCCTTTCATCCTTATAACTCTATGCACCTTTTTATGTATATCTAGTTTAGAATAAATTGCACTGTAATAAGTGTCTATGAGATTGGTACCAGAAAGAGCATCTGGCCATAAAACAATGGCTTAAAAACGACCTCAATACGATTATAACATACATATTTTTATATATATATATATTAATTAGAAAGTTTACAACACAATATATAACTACTCTATTACCAAAGGTTTCAGTAATGGAGTAGTTATATACTGTGTTGTTCACTTTCTAATTGAGTAGCTCTGTTTTATGCATAGAGCACTCTTTTTTCCTTTGCTTTTTCTTCAGAAATACTTAACATATATATATAGTTTAAAGTAATTCGTTTTCAAATACAAAAAAACAGATAATTGTAGGTAAAGAAGTTATAAAGCTAAAAATATGAGATTTATTACAATAAAGCGTACATAAGGCTTCATGCAATTTCATAGAAAGGTATAAAATCCTAATATGAACGATTATGAATTCACACAGAGCAAGAAATACTTCGAAAATTAAAACCAACCACTGTTAACTATATCATATTTTAATTTACATATGTTTCATCCTTAATACCAAGGGCTCAATATTAGGGATCCCCAGAAGTAAATAAGATATAACTACCTTATCCATATTTCGTCCAACAATATATTGTATCAGAGCATTTTGTTTACATTTTAAAAAAACACAGCATCATACTAGGAAATGGTATTTACCACGAGAATCACAACTATAATTATTCACATGGGCCCTCAAACAAGTAATTATTCACATGGGCCCTCAAACGAATAGACATCCATTATATGAATATTATAGTCATAGTTATAAGCAATATATCTTTTTTGCACAATAAATTCAGCATAAATATTAAAGTTTTCAAGAAGGAGATTAAGTTTCATATGCTAAATTATACACACACCATCACACATTGTGAGTATGTATGTGTGTATTTGTGTAAATATATTTACACACTTATTTACTGTTCTTGTTTTGATGCTGTTGTATTCAAAAAAATAATAGAATTTTTAACTCGAAATGTATATCGACTTGTATGTGTGATGGTGTGTGTACAATTTAGCATGTAAAACTTACTCTCCTTTAATATTTTATACTTGTAGACAGTCTTCTGAAAGAGTGAAGCATTATTGATGGAGTTTCTTCATTGTTTGATTATAATAATAAAAGAAAAAAATTCTGCTGAGGAAGATAGGGTAAAGGATAAAGGCCTCCTTCGGTTATTAATGACCACGGGATTTGCACCTAGAATGCTCTCCTCCAACGTACAAGTCCGAACAAGGTTGTTTGTGGAAGACCAGCAGTTGTCCATGCATATCGGTCACCTCCCCTCCATACCACCGATATTATCCAAGGGAAAGGCAATGGTCCATACAGCTTGGCATCAGTGACATTGCAACTCATTTTTACAGCTGAATAAACTGGAGCAACAGGAAATAAAGTGACTTGTTCAAGGACACAATGCATCACTCAGTCCAAAAATCAACCTCCCAATTGCAAGTCCAATGCTCTAACCATTAAGCCATGCAACTTCATTGAGGAGGGTATATATATATATATATATATATATAATGAAAAATTTGAACAGGGACAGAACAGAGAGGCAGTACAATAAATGTTTATTAAATTCACGCTCAGGAGAGTGGGGGGTAGGTATATATATATATATATATATACATATATGGGTGTATGTGTGTGTGTGTGTGTATATGTGTGCATGTATGTGTTTATGCTTTTGTTCATGCCCTATAACTTAGCATAAACGGGATTGATAAAATAAATAACAGATAAGAAAAGATGTACAAGGGTTAATATGATCTACTAACTCTCTTTAAGGTGGTACCCAACATGATTGTAGTCATATGACTGGAATGGGTAAAAGGTTAAAAGAATATTCCTGGATAAAAGTAAAAAGATAAAATAGATTAATAAATATAATAACAAAAAAAAAATGGTTGAATAAAAAAAGAAATGGAATGTAACTGAAGCCATCTGTATATTCTTCTGGAACTATGAAACATTTTGGAATAAGAAGGTATCACGTTTGGTTTATATTCTTTTAACTTGTTTATATTGTCTTCGATTTTTGGCAATATCCATCAAGTAGGCGAGATGTGTTCTGAATACTAAACGTCACATTTAGTTATTATATTTCTCCATTTTACCATTATCTATTGATGGCAACTGTAATTACAATACTTCTTTTATTGAACAAGCATGTTCTGTGTTTCTGATTTTTGTCTTCGGTTTCAATGTTTTTATGTCTAAGAATCTTTTTTTCTGGTTTGATAGTTGGCCTGTACTGTAAGCACAGTAACACTGATAAATAGTTCTCACTTTTAGCAGAAAATTCGAAATTCAGAAGTAAGGTTGAAAAAAATTACCAAAAGAACTTGAAAAAGAAATATACACTAAAAGTTCTGTAGAAATATGAATAAAAATAGCATGACTGAAGATAGATTTCTTTAAATATATTTATATCATTCTAGACCTAAAAACATAAAAGGATATTCTATTTTTTCCTTTCCTCATTCAAAATGTTTAATTATTTGAAACTCAAAAAATACTTTGCAATGTTAAATGGAGCTAAACGTGAATTTATATCTGTTAGTTTAATGAGTAAAGTTGACTTGATCTTAAATTAAAACTGTTGTCTCAGTTACATTATTAATGTTCCTCTTAGTTTAAGACTTGAAGTCTTTTATATCTTGATGAAGTTTTTATAACTATGGCAGAAGTACTGATTCATGTTCTTTGCCAACATTTTTACGTTTATTTATTAGTATGTTCACTATATAATGATTTATTTAGAAGCACCACAATTCTAAAAGTAAGTAAATACTGAGAGAGATTGGAGAATGCCTGTATTCAGCCAAAATTCTCTCACCTCTTTCTGTTCAAACAAGCTGTAACTGGCCACTCATACTGATGTTAAGGTATTGTTCTCAAAAATAAATAATATCAAAATCTCATAGATTCAATATTATGTGAGATAATTATTTGAGGTAAAGCCTTTGACGTGAAAATATAATAGTAAATATAGAGTAATGTAAATGCTAAAGGGTTAATGAAGAGGTGATGAACAAATTGAGCCTACAAAGAGAGGACCCTATGCTCCTGTCAATCTCATTAGACTCTGTAAATTGGCAAGATTGGTTCCATAATCAAACACACCCAGTACAACCTTTAAAATGGTAGAGTAAGGGACATCATAAAATACACCCACTACACTCTGGAAAGTTGGACGTTAGATAATGATGATGATGATATATATGACAGGTTTCTAAACAGTTTCAATTTACCGAATTTCACTCACAAGGCATTGATAAACCTGAGGCTATAAAATGCCACACAGTGGGACTGAACCCCCAAAACATGTGGCTGCAAAACATATTCCTTAACCCCACAGCCATTCCTGTACCTATATACATGTGGTTATAAGGTGAAAAGTAAAATAATTATGTATAATCATTTAGATGATTAAAATATTGTCAGAAACATATTGTTTTATAACCTTGATATTTACATTTAGAAATTAAAAATTTCCTAAGGCTTCTTTGGTGAAGTTTTATTATCTAATACCTGATTGATTGTTTCACCTGTTGATTGATTGCTTAACAGTTTCTGTTTATATTAAAAGGAATCTCAGTAATTATTCTGCCTATAGACATTAGTCTTTATTGAAATGTTGCCATGGACCATTGCCAAAGGCTGATGTCAATACAAATGTTCTATTTATTCTAACGATCCTTTATCTTCAACAACAATGATAAACAATATATATATATATATATATAGAATAGAATGAAACGAAATTTCATTTCTCACTCATACTACTGTACGTCTGTATACATATATGTATGTACGTATACATACATACATTTATATATATATATATATATATATATATATATATATATATATATATATATATATATATATATATGAAAAGATTCAGGATCCCGACGGCTGAGCTCCGGCCGTTTCGATAACTAGATCCAAACTATATATATATATATATATATAACTTACTTCCATCTGTATTTGAAAGAAACACATGTACATCAAATAATTTATCAAACCTTGGTTTTTAAAAACACTAAAGGAGACAACTTAGAAAAATTACCGATTTTCCAACACCCCTACTTATTCCACCCCCTCTCCCTATTATTTCAAACCCAAGAGCATAGCAATTTGGTGTTTTGTTCAAAAATGAGCTGAGACTAACTAAATGAGAGTGTGACAATTGTTTCTGTTCAGGCTGAATTCTGTATGAAGAGATGCAGAAGAACTTTGAGTTCAGATGTAAAGAGTTAGATACCAGTTACTGTTGTCTGATTGATCTAATAAACCAGTGAAAACTGGTAGATGACTAAAACTTGCCCTGTTTGAATGAGGGTCACTACAGAATAAACCTCATTAATGCCAGATATCATTCAACTTCTTTAACCCTTTAGCATTTACATTACTTTATATTTACTAATGTATTTTCTTGATAAAAGCTTTACCTTACATAATTATCTCACATAATATCGAATCTATGAGATTTTGATGTTCAAAGCTAAATTCTAGTTCTATTCTACTATACCTTGAGCCAACTTATACAGTTTCATATGCAAATGAGATTAATCACCTCATTTACACAGACGAAAAAGCTATATGATTTCTCCCGTTTCCAAAGTCCAGCAGTTGCAAGAATGGGAGAGATTGTCCTGACAAGAACCAGTTGAGACCGAAATGCATCAACGATTGTCCCCCCCCCCCCTGCTTCTGCTGGACACCATAGGATGGTGTTAGCTGCTATGGCTTTCTAAATATTTATTTATAAAGATACTGTATTTCTTTAGAAATATGAAATTCAAATATATTTATATATATAAACATATTTATACATATAGATATACATTTATATACATATAGATATACATATATATATACATATACATATATGTGGAGGCACATGGCTTAGTGGTTAGAGCATTGGCCTTGCAATCGAAAGGTTGTGAGTTCAATTCTCAGACCGGGTGATGTGTTGTTTCCTTGAGCAAGACACTTTATTTCACATTGCTCCAGTTTACTCAGCTGTAGAAATGAGATGATAGGGACTGGGGTCCATATCATTCCACTGCAAAGTGGTCGTGGAGGTGCCACGGCAAAAAAGCACCCAGCACTCACTGTAAATGAGGTTGGTGTTAGGAAGGGCATCCAGCTGTAGAAATCAAGCTAGAATCAGTTCCCGTCCCACCCTTGCAAGCAGGGAAAAAGCGGACGTAAAATGAAATGATGATGATGAAATGATATACATACATATACATATATACATATACATACATATACATATATATATATATACACACACGCATACACACATATAAAGTGTCTGTGGTGATGAGACCGAGGAGACTGCTAATCATGTGAGTACTCAATACATGGGGGGTACTGGTCAGGTTGCCAGTTTGTCCAATGGCAAGTGGGAACCAGGGGGCCCACGGCAGCATTGCAAGAGCTCACAGTAGCATTGCCCACTGTAGTATTTTAGGGGCTAAATGCTTTGCTTTCAAAATATACCTGAAATCTAAGAGAAAGAATAAAATAAAAATTGCTTAAAACAATTAAGCAAAGTATTTGGTCAACCAATTACTCTGGGAATTACTAGAAACCAAAATATACGATAGTGCAAATAGCTGGAATCAGTGGATGTGCATTCCATGCATGCAAACATATAGACACAGACACACTCTTAAGGGTGAAACTAATAATTGTTTCTATTTTTGGCACAAGGTTCCACGTTTTTTTATTTTCTGTTTACTGTCTCAACTATAAAATATATTTATATACTTATATACGAACTACTGACCAAATAATATTTGGTATCAATGGGTTAAACATATCTGTCAAATCAATGAGTTGTGAAGGTGGCCTAGCGGTAGGTACTAGGGATGGTGGAGATCCTGGCCACTGGTTCAATCCTGGCCAAGAGGTACATGTAACCTTTTTCAGTTTTAATTTTACAACCAATAGAAAAAAACTGAAAATGTTTACCGGGAATCCTACACCCGACCAGGGTTGAACTTCAGACCAGGTTCACCACCGTCTATGATTCTTCCAACTAGGCCACTGAGACAGCTACAAAAGATAATGAAAATTGATAATTATAAACCTACTTTCAAAATCAATGTTTAAATGAGCTGGTGTCGTTCATGGCTTTCCTAGAGCTATTAGTAATATTTAAAGTCGACTTGTCAATCTTCTGGCCCTTTGGTAACAACTTTATTATTCCTATGTGTGTTTAACTGTTGAATTAATTTAATTTGATTATTTTAGCAAACAAATAATATATATATATAGATTCAAATATCAGAGAGAGAAAGAGAGAGGTGGGGGAGAAATGAGGTGCAACAGAAATGAAACATGGATTACAGGTTAAAATATGGTCTAGATAGATGTGAAACAAAATGAGGATGTAGTTCATGGAACACCCAAATGATTTAGAAGTCGACCTTAAGTAGGAGCAATAATATTAAGAAAGACATGAACGACACCAGAACACTTTGTTTGGAAAATTTGAAAGTAGGGTTATAAGTATGAATTTCATGAGATTTTTGTTGTCTCTGTAACCTAGCAGTAGGTACTAGAGATGGTGGAGATTCTGGCCTCTGGTTCAATCCTGGCCAATAGGTACATGTAACCTTTATCAGTTTTAATTTTACAACCAATTGAAAAAAACTGAAAAGGTTTACCGGGAACCCTACACCCGACCAGGGTTGAACTTCAGACCAGGTTCACTACCGTCTTCCAACTAGGTCACCGAAACAGCTACATAAGTATAATGAAAATTGATAATTATAAACCTACTTTCAAAATCAAAGTTGAAAAGATTTGGTGTCGTTCATGGCCTTCCTAGAGCTATTAGTAATATTTAGGATTGACTTCTGCTCATTATTGAAAGTCTCTGGATTTCACAAAATACATATTTTTTGTTGGAGAAGGTAAGATATTTTTCTGCAAAAATTTGATTGCCCTTTTTGCTTTCCATTTATGTATTTTTCAAAAATGTTATTTATTCATTATAAAAATTAAATGATAGCATTCTATATGCAGGTGTGCCCCCTTCATCTGGCAACCAATATTTTTAGACTGACTCCGCCACTCTATAGAAATGTTTGAAATTCTTACTGCAGCGCCAAGCAGTTTCAGTTTGTGTGTTCAGCAAGCCTTTGCTGAACACACTATCCAAAACTGCTTGGCATCGCAGTCAGGATTTTACATATCATCTCTATATATACATATATATTGAATTAGAGATCTCACCATAACTTTGCCTAAATAAGATAGTCTAATAATATACCGGTGAATTGGCAGTATCGGTAAAGAGTCAGACATGCTTTCCAGCATAGTTACGTCCCTTTATGGCCTGATTTCAAATCCAGCCGAGGTTAACTTTGCCTTTCAGCCTTACGGGGTCGATAAAATAAAGTACCAGTAATGTACTGGTTAATTGCTGGCCTTGTGTCTAAAGTAGAAACAATTATTAGAATACATGATGGCAAGATCTAATTCAGGATTCAAATTCCACTCGCCGTTTTCTAAACATACATACTTTCTACACATATATATATATATATATATATATATATACCACCTGTAGACAAGTTGAAATCATAGTGTCCATTACAGTTTGATTACTGAAGATGATGTTTTTCTCTGTCACATTTGTTCATGTCTCTGTACTTTCGTGCAGATATTTTGGCAATATATATATATATATACATATAAGTATACGAGTTATCATTTTCAGTTATTCTAATTCAAGAGTTAGAGTAACTCTTATCGAGGACTATATATATATATGAAGTTCTTCAAGAGATAAGACACACTTGATTCTGAAAGGCTAAAATGAATCACTAGAGCTGCTAAACCATGTTCCAGCCATCCATATATATCTTCCAGGTATCCCTCTATTTCCCAATTGCAAATGTTCCGCTCACACTATTATTAATATTATTGTTGTATTTATCATTTCACTAGCCTCCACAACACATTTATTTTTTTACCCTCGTTTTTTCCCCATGCCGGTATGACTGTCTCTCTACGAAGTCATCTACTCCCTTCGAAATCCTAACATTTCACCTTGTCTAATATAGGTACTCGTATCGGTTTATTTCGCCCTGAGATGCTATAGGCCATGATGGCTACCTATCTCACAATTTCCTTCCCACCCCCTCACACCACCATAGCCTATTCGCCCAATCAAACCTCAGCATGCCCCCCCCCCCACCCATTACCAACCGCAACAAACTCTACCATTAATACTACTACTACTACCTCTCTCCTCCCCCATCCCAGCACCAACAAACCCTGCCATTATTACCACCACCACTGTTCTTCTAGCCCTGAATTCTCCTACCGTTATGTATGGATGAGCTGAGAATAAATGGAGCAACCCCGAATTAATAAATGAAAATGAATATGAATCCGCAAGCTACCAAGCACCCATGTGAAGCTCCAATTCAGAGACAGGAAGCACACACACACCCCTGCAAAAGTTTATGTTGACAAATGCCCAAAACTCCGAGTTGGAACCATCAATGTAAGCACAATGAAAGGAAGAGCAGGAGAAATTGTAGAGATGCTAGAGTAAAAGGAAATTGATGTATGCTGTGTGCAAGAGACTAGATGGAGAGGAGAGTCTGCTAGAGTCCTTGTAGGCAAAAGGCAGTGCTACAAATTTTTCTGGGTGGGAAATGACGATGGGATGGGTGGTGTAGGTATACTACTAGCTGACAAGTGGGTAGATAAGGTAATCTCAGTGAACAAGGTGAATGCAAGAATCATTAAACTCAGACTAGTCCCGAATAAAACAATTGCCACAATAATATCAATTGCCACAATAATATCGGGGTTGCCAGACGAACTTAAAAATAGGTTTTATGAGTCCCTAATGTACACTACTGCTCTAACAAACAACAATGACTTCCTAATCATTGCAGGAGATTTTAACGGACACGTAGGTAAACACCGTGACGGCTTCTATAGAGTCCATGGAGGCCATGGGGTTGGCACAAGAAACGAAGAAGGCTTCAGGCTTCTAGAATTCTGTGATGCCAATGACATATCGATATGTAACACAAACTTCAAAAAACCCGACAACCATCTGATCACCTATAGATCAGGGGAGCATTATAGTTAGATAGATTTTATCCTCATCAGAGGACGTGACAGATGGACAGTGGTAAACACAAAACCCTTCCCTAGTGAGGAATGTACCTCCCAACATAACTTAGTTGTCAGCGATCTCACGGTCAGAACTAGATGAACCTGGAGAAGAAAGATCTGGAAGCTGAAAGACCCCTCAGCCAGTAACAGATTTAAAGATATTTTACTCAACGTCTATGACTGTAAAGAAGAACAGATAGAGACAGTCAATGTAGAAGAGCACTGGGAGTTCCTAAAAAATAACTTACTAAAGGCGACGGATGAGATCTGTGGTTGGAGTAAGACCACAGGCAGGAGGAGAGTGACTTGGTGGTGGAACAAAAGGGAGATGAGGCAGTTAAGGCCAAGAGACAGGCATGGAAAGAATGGAAGAACGGGGGAAGCAGGGTACATTACATAGAGACCAGGAGGGAAGCTAGGCGACAAGTATATTTAGCTAGGAGGGAAGCAGAGAATAGAAAATTCAAGCATATTTTGCAATGTGAGGACCAGAAACAGGAGGTGTTCAAGATTGCGAGGCAGTGTGTCAGAGACAATTGTGATGTCATTGGAGAGAAGTGTATCCGGAATGATAAAGGTGAGCTTGCCCTTACAAGTGCTGAGAAGAAAGATGCGTGGAAGAGCCATTATGATAGATTACTAAATGAGGAGAATGCATAGGAAGAAGAGACCCTACTCCAAGTAGACCCTATAGAGGGGCCAGCAGTATAAGTCAGCAGCAGCGTAGTAAGTAAGGCAATCAAAGATATGAAGACGAGGAAGGCAACCGGTCCATTGGGTATAGCTGCAAAGATTCTGAAGGCATCTGGGTCGGTAGGTCACACCATAACCACACATATTGTTAACCAGGTAATACTAGAAAGTGTCATACCAAAAGATTGGTGCAGTAGCATCATTGTCAACTGCTTCAAAGGTAAAGGGGATGCACTAGATAGCAGAAACTATAGAGGTATACAGCTGATGGACCAGGTCATGAAAGTAACAGAAAGAGTTATAGCACAGTTGATTAGGGACCGGGTGAAACTAGATGAGCTGCAATTTGGGTTTGTGCCAGGAAGAGGCACCACTGATGCCCTCTTCCTTGTGAGGCAGTTACAGGAAAAGAACCTAGCTAAAAGTAAGCCGCTCTACCTGGCATTCGTCGATATCGAGAAAGCCTTTGACAGAGTTCCATGTGCTGTAATCTGGTGGGCTCTTAGAAAACTAGGAGTAGATGAATGGCTTGTGAAAGCTGTACAAGCCATGTATAGGGGAGCAGTCAGCAAAGTTAGGATTAGCAATGACTATAGCGAGGAATTTAGCGTACAGGTTGGTGTCCACCAGGGCTCTGTTCTTAGCCCTCTCCTGTTCATCATAGTTCTGCAGGCAATAACAGAGTGTTTAAGACTAGATGCCCATGGGAACTCCTGTATGCAGATGACCTTGCACTTATAGCTGAATCTATGGTAGAACTAGAGAAGAAATTCCAAACTTGGAATCAGTGACTAGAAAGAAAGGGTCTCAAAGTCAATCTGACAATGACTAAGGTCCTTGTAAGTAGACGAGAAAACAGAACCTAGATCCCCTCAGGGAAATGGCCTTGCTCAGTATGTAGAAAAGGTGTAGGTAGGAACTCCATTCTCTGCCCCTAATGCAAACAATGAGTACACAAGAGATGTAGCGGGATATCAGGAAGGTTAACTAAGAATGTAGGCTTCACATGTAGCAGCTGTGCTGGAACAGCAAGCAGCAAACAGCCACAGGAAACAAGTACCACCAAACTCTGGGAGGGCTCTGTAGAAACAGTAGACAGCTTCTGCTACCTAGGTGACCGAATTAGCAGCGGAGGTGGGTGTTCAGAAAGTACAATAACTAGGGTAAGAACAGGATGGAAGAAGTTCAGGGAGCTACTGCCACTGCTAGCTGCAAAAGGCTTTTCCCTCAAAATGAAAGACAGACTGTATGATGCATGTATACGAACAGCAATGTTACATGGTAGTGTGACCTGGGCACTGTCTGTGAAAGACTTATGTAGATTAGAAAGAAACGAAGCCTGCATGTTCCGATGGATGTGTAATAGTAACATACGCGAACGGCAAAGCATAAATGAATTGAGAGAGAGACTGAGCATAAGAGGAATCAAATGCTGTGTGCAGCAGAGGCGGTTGCATTGGTATGGACATGTGATGCATATGAAGGATGATAACTGCATAAAAAGGTGCAGAGCACTAGAAGTCGATGGAAACCGCAGAGTGGGGAGACTCAAGATCACCTGGAATGAGGTGATAAAAGCCGACCTTACCCAATTACACCTCTCAAAGTCGATGACACATGACTGTGACCTCTGGTGTCATGCAGTAATGCAGAAGACCTGACCCCCCATGAGTACAAGCCGAAGCTGAAGCATATAGACAATATGCCCCACACCCTCCCACTGCAAAAAAAGCAACCAGCCCACACCGTAAAGTGGACATGTAGGCGCCACGGAAAAAAAGCACCCAGCACTCACTGTAAATGAGGTTGTTGTTAGGAAGGGCATCCAGCTGTAGAAATCAAGCCAAAATCAGTTCCCGTATGAGCAAGACAAGGTCAGCCGACCGGACACTGCCCACAACAGGACAACCCGTCTAACCCATGTTAGCGTGGAAGAACGGACGTAAAACAGTAGTGGTGTGTGTGTGTGATCATCATCATCAACATCGTTTAACGTCTATTTTCCACGCTAGCATGGGTTTAGATATGTATATATTGTATATAAGGCATCAAATTGTAAAGTGCTGAGGAATTAAGAAGTTCATAGAAAAGTTAAGGAACACAGACAAAGAAATACATTTTCTTAATAAATAATTGTTTCTACTTTTGGCACAAAGGCAGTGATTACCCCAGTGCATTACTGGTGCTTTATTCTTAATAAATAATAAGATCACATTCATTCTCTTTTATTCCATGTGACTGTCTGTATTTTTAATTTTATACACTGCCTGAAGATGTCGCTATATTCATGTATTCTGTGAGACTGTCTATATTTTTATCTGCATACACTGCCTGAAACAGGCCTGGCACTATACTTTGTTGCTTGGGCGGTGAGGTTGGGGATTGAGTATGTTTTAAACATTGATTATGAATCAGTAAAAAAATTTTTCTTTCAAAATTACTATTTTGTAAGCACCCTTTCTCCTGCCACCCCTGTTTCAGATTATACAACTAGCTGTAACTTTTTTTCATTTTTTACATTTTTTACAAAAATTCCTTCAGAATTATGTTTTTACAAAGTTATAATCAAATTTCTTTAAAAACAGAAATCTGAAGAAATTGCCAAAAAAAACAAAAAACGATAATAAACATAAAATTTATGGTAACTTACGTGGTGTGATTCTATATTTATCTGTTAACTGTAACATGATTTGGACCAGAAAGATAATTATTTAATTTAAATTGTTAAGTCAAAATACTAGCTATGGAAAATATGTAGAATTTCTGACACTTCCCAATCTCAAATTCAATTCAAAGGAAGAATAGCAACATATTCTCTGCTGGGGAAACATCTGTTGTCATTCCATCACCTATGGTTTTTATGAGCTTGATAATTCTGTCATCTATTCTAACTACCTCAATTATTTTGTCTCTCCACTTCTCGGCTAGTAAAATACCTACTCCAACTACTCCTTTATCATTTCCTACCCAGAAGAGCTCGTATCTAAACTGTTTGCCTGTGGAGAGTCTGGCTGATGCAATTCTTCATTTCAACTCTTGCACACAGCACACATCTATTCATCTCCTATCAAGTATCTCTATAATTTCACTTAATTTTCGTTTCAATGTGCCAACATTAAGGGTGGTAGCCCTGAGCTGGGTTACCTTACAGTTCATACTTCTAAGTGATTAATTTAAGAAACAGTGGGGAAATTTGAAATGTCATACCTTAATTTTCACATATTTTAACTCTTAACCACTTAGCAGTTAAACCAACCATATCCAGCTAGAATTCCCACACCTCTTTCTGTTCAAACTGGCAATGACCAGCCGCTTATACTTATGTTAAGGTATTGTTCTCAAAATAAATATTATCAAAATCTCGTAGATTTGATATTATGTGAGATAAATATGTGAAATAAAGTGTTTACTGTGAAAATACAATAGTAAATATAGAGTAATATAAATGATAACAACCACCTGTAATGATTTAGCAGGAAATATTAAAAATAGGTTTGTTAATTCAAATGTTTATAACTATCTTTGCTGGTTGGGAAAATTTGTAGTATTAACCCTTTATCATTTAAAACGGCCATATCCAGACAGAATTCTCTCACCTCTTTCAGTTCAAACCTGCTGTAACTGGCTGCTCATACTTATGTTAAGGTATTGTTCTCAAAATAAATAATATCAAAATCTCATAGATTCGATATAATGTGAGATAATTATGTGAGGTAAAGCCTTTACTGTAAAACTATAATAGTATATATAGAGTAATGTAAAGGCTAAAGGGTTAAAGTAAGGACTATAATTTTTAATGTGTTACAATCATAGTTGATGTTTTACACGTTTTGAATTGGCAGTATCAGTAGAGGGTCGGACATACTTTCCAGCATAGTTACGTCCCTTTACGATCTGTGTTCATATCCCGCCAAGGTTGACTTTGCCTTTCATCCTTACGGGGTCGATAAAATAAAGTACCAGTAATGCACTGGGTATCTGCTGGCCTTGTGCCAATAGTAGAAACAATTATCAAGAGTTAATAATATCAAGGGTTAATTATTTTGTTATATCACCTTCCATACAAACAACGATACACACACAAGCACATACACACTTGTGCATTGCATATAACACAATCATCATATATATTTATGCATAAGTCAGTTTTACTACAAAAAATATGAAAACCCAAGGCTTGTCTACTGTACATAGAAAATAATAATTGTTTCTACTTTTGGCACAAGGCCAGCAATTACCCAGTACATTACTGGTACTTTATTTTATCAACCCGTAAGGATGAAAGGCAAAGTTGACCTCTGCGGGATTTGAACTCAGAATAGAAAGGGCCGTAACTCTATGCATTAAAGCATGACGTCCGAACCTCTACCGATACTGCCAATCCACTGCTTCTGGTTTTATTTTTTTTCCTCTTTAGTGTTACTGTTGTTGTTGTTACCAATGTCATTGTTGATGTTTTTTGTTTTCATTCAATATCATTTTTTTTAAACTCTGTTATCTTCATGAATTTTTCAACCAGTTTCTTTACTTAACATTTTTCTTTGTTTTAATGTTGAGAAGAAAAATTAACAAATTCAAGACTTCAAGAAACATATTTCAGAACATATTTTTTTATAAACTCTTATTTTCTAAATCTAGTTGAAGGTGCATAGCTTAGTGGTTAGAGAATTGGGCTTGCAATCATGAGATTTCGAGTTCGATTCTAAGACCAGGTGATATGTTGTGTCCTTGAGCAAGACACTTTATTTCATGTTGCTTCAGTTTACTCAGCTGTAGAAATGAGTTCTGACATCACTGGAGCCACATTGTATCAGCCTTCATCTTACCCTTGGACAACATTGGTGGCATGGAGAGAGGAGTCTGGTATGCTTAGGCAACTGCTGGTCTTCCATAGAACAACTTTGCCCAAACTTGTGCCTCAGAGGGGAAAACTTTCTAGGTACAAATCTCATGGTCAATTGTGACCAAATGGGGTCTTTATTTTCTAAATCTGAGGGTACACCACTGAAAAATAGGTGGGCAGTGTCATTAAATGCCACTTCCCCCAGCACCTGGCTTGAAAGCCTCTATACATTCTTGTATTCCATGTGAAACTGCTTGTATTTTCTCCTGTATTTTCTGCATGAAAACCTCTGTACATTCAATAATTATTCTTTTACATACATGCCTGTGGCAGATGTTTTACGATAGGTGTACAAAACTGATGTTTTTATAGAAAGATATACTCTTCAGAATAATTCTTATAATATAGCATAATGGAATATATTTTTTTTAAATTCAGGTGAAAGTTATTTCTGATCGAATTCTAGAAATATTGATATCAGAAGAGTTTTTCTTTCTTAGAGAGGAGGAAATATATGATTCATCATTATTTATTGAGAAAAGGCGAAACATATTTATTAGTGAACAGAAATATAGAATAAGGAATGGACTTAAAGACATATTTATTAGTGAACAGAAATATAGAATAAGGAATGGACTTACAAACATAAATTAAAATAACAATCAACAAAAAACAGGAGGGAATAAAGAAAAATAAATGAATTGTTGGGCAGTATATCACATCTGCCTCCTGCTGACAGACAAGATAGTTAAAGAAAGGAAATGTGTAGGAAATAGTAAACATCTTCTGGTAGAGTGGCAGTGGTGATGTTGGTGTTGTTGGCAGTGTTGATGGTGGTGGTTATGGTGTTGGTGGCAGTGGTTATAGCAGTGATGATTACAGTAGTTATGTTGGTGGTGTTGGCAGTGTTGATGGTGGTGTTGATAGCAATGTTAGTGGTGGTGGTGGTAGTGGTGATAATAGTTGTGGTGACAGTGTTGGTGGCAGTGATGATGATCATGGTGTTGGTAGCAGTAGAGTTTGGTAATTACTTATGAATGGTGTAATGATGTTTGAGACATAAAGAATTATGGCAGCTGATGTCACATCAACATCATTTACACATTACACACTGCAACAGCAACAACAATAACAACAACAAAGCAACAACAGCAATAGCCAGAACATCATCAATAACAATAGCAACAACAACAACAGCATCAATAACAACAATAGTAGCAACAACAAAAACAGCAGTAACAATAACAGCAAGAAATAACAACAACAATAACAATGGCAACAAGAACAATAGCAACAACAGCAGTAACAATGTATATATATATATATATATATATATATATGTCATTAGATACATGAATATGCTTTTGTTTTTGTTTTAATTTAATTTTTTTTTTATTAAATAATAACAAAATAAAAAAAATACGATAATGTATTTTCATGAATCATTAATTTTTGACAAATTATCTTTTCAGTAAATTTGAGTCCGAAAAAATTATCAATAAAACATTGTAATATTTCCCACGCATTTTATATACACACCTTTGTTTATTTTCAACAATAGACATTTATATTCTTCAAGAATATTGTGGATTGGCAGTATCGGTAGAGGGTCGGACACCATGCTTTGACGTATAGAGTTACGGCCCTTGCCATTCTGAGTTCAAATCCCACCGAGGTTAACTTTGCCTTTCATCCTTACGGGGTTGATAAAATAAAGTACCAGTAATGCACTGGGTAATTGCTGGCCTTGTGCCAAAAATAGAACCAATTATTACAATACAGTACCATTTTAGAAATATGCACAACTTCCATCATCATCATTGTCATTATCATCAACAGCATCACCATCACCATTATCATCACTATAATTTACAGATGACCGTGTCCTGCTCATACGGAAATGATTTGGGATTGGTTTCTACAGCTGGATGCCCTTCCTAATGCCAATCACATTTCCAATGTGTACTGGGTGTTTTTTATTGCAACACCTACATGACCACTTTTCAGCATGAGCTGGGCACTTTTTGTTGTGTCACCAACATGACCACTATACAGTGTGGACCAGCTATTTTTTGTCGCGACACCCAAACGACCACTTTACAGCATGGATTGGGAGGTGGGTAGGGAAGGTGCATGGGGATTGGAGAGCTAGATCTAGAGCGAGGGACTTATCAGGGAGGGTTTATGAGTAGAGTGTTAGGACAGGGGAAGGAGAAGGTAGGAGAAAGTGGTGCATACTAGATGTGTGCTTCAATCTATGCACATGGGAAGGTGGGTCTTCTGTATTACTGCAGAATGCCAGAGATCTCGATCCTGTGTCATTCATCACCTTTGAGGGTGTAATTGTGCAAGATCAGCTTTTATCACCTTGTCCCAAGTCTTTCTATTCCATAGCTTCCATCAACTTTGAGCACTCTGCATCTTTTTATACAGCTGTCATTCTCCATATGCATCACATGTTCATACCACTGCAATTTTCTTTCTTGCACACTGCATCTGATCCCTCTTATGCCCAGTTTCTCTCTCAGTTCATTTATGTTTTTCTGCTCAATATATTACTATTACACATCCATCCTATTATATATATATATATATATATATATATATATATAACCCTGGGCTTAAACCCAACTGCCTTTTTTTTTAACTTCGTCCCCTCTCTCCCCTCGGTTACTTACTTACATGTGCCATTGTCCTGTGTTTCCCCCTTCTATCGGTATTTTTTTTTCTCTTTTTTCTTTCTTTCTCTCTCTTCGCTATCACCTCTTTTTCGTCTTTTCTTTCCCTCATAACTTATTGATAAGTTATGGGCACACTATGGATAGATGTATTGTCTATAATGCACTGAAACATCCGTGACCTATAGTAGACAACTGATGAAGGGAAAATGTCTATCACTTGTTTGTGTTCCCTTAACTTTCTAACACTCGTTATCAGTAACCATGCAGCCTCGTCCCTCTCAATCCATATTTATGTGTATGCATATATAGTCTCTATTTTGTACTCCTGAAGAAGAGCTTAAGCCCGACATATCCAACTTTCTTTCCTCTTCTCCATATAAAGCATGAAACTAATAAGACTTTTTGTACCTCTGTTTATTGTCTCCTTGAACTATATTTATATAATCATCCTCATTGTTTTTCCCACTAGCAAAGGTATATATATCTCCCAAATCTAACTCACAAGGTATTGGTCAACCCAAGGTTATAATAGAAGTCACTTGCCCTAGGTCCCACACAATGGGAATGATCGTTAAACCATATAGCTACAAAGCAAACTCCTTAACCACACTGTCATGTTAGTGCCTACAATGAATATTATGAATATTATTAAATAAGAACAAGTGAAAAGATGTTTTGAAATATTTAATTTAATTACATTTCATTTGTCTCATTTATCCTGAAGGATTATTAGTAATCAATATCTTCTGATTACAACCCAGCTTGAATAATTTCAAAATCTTTCAAGTGAAATATTTGACAAAATATTTTTTAATTAGTTTAATTATTGTTCCATAGAAGACAGTACAGCAGTTGAATTCCATACCAAATTACAATGATACCTTGTGGCTGCCAGCAGGCTTCTAATGGTGAGATCTTTAACCCTTTCATTAACATATTTCCAATGAAAATCACTGTCTATGATGTTCAAACGATTTCAAAAATAATTAAGACTTTGGAGGGAATTAGTAATATAATTAACTTTCTCATTAAACTAGTGACTGGAACATAATTTAACAAAGATACTTACATAAAATTTATGATGAAAAATATTTAGATAAAATATATACACTTTAACCCTTTTTTTTACCACACTGTATCTAACAAAAGACACTATAATTTTCATTTAGTTTTGAAAAATAATCAAGAATTTGGGGATTTAATAATATAACTATCTCATTATTATGCTGTTTTTTTTAATGTAAATTAAATGGTTTCACATAAACTTATAGGTTTCTCAATAAATATAAACATTTTAACATCTTCATTACTAAATTTGTAATAAATTACACTGTAACTTGTTACTACCAGTAGCCACTTAATTGTGATATATTTAACCCTTACAAAACCTTCAAAGGAACTGCAAACAATGTATGAGAAAAATAAAAATGTTTAAAATGTTAAAGATACTCGAACATAGTTGTGTCTAAAAGAAAGGTTCTCTCTCTTTTTTCATCTCTCTTTCTCTCTGTATAAAATGCGTTAATAGTTTTATTAAATAACGTTACAAATGGGAGTGAAAACATATATGATATATAGAAAGCATATAAATAAATTTACAGTAGAATAACATAACAAATATGTTTTAAATATATACATAAATAACATTACAAATGCTTAGATAACATTATAAATTGCTCGCGATTCTTTCAGAAGGATATATTCCTTTAATCTTGCAATCATCATCATCATCATTTTACGTCCACTTTTCCTTGCTTGCAAGGGTGGGAGGGGAACTGATTCTGGCTTGATTTCTACAGCTGGATACCCTTCCTAACACCAACCTCATTTACAGTGAGTGCTGGGTGCTTTTTCGTCGTGGCACCTCCACGTCCACTTTGCAGCTTTGCAGTGGAATGATAGGGACCCCAGTCCTATCATCTCATTTCTACTGCTGAGTAAACTGGAGCAATGTGAAATAAAGTGTCTTGCTCAAGGAAACAACACATCACCCGGTCTGAGAATTGAACTCACAACCTTTCGATTACAAGGCCAATGCTCTCACCACTAGGCCATGTGCCTCCAATACCTGCAATATTAAAGAAAATGTAAAGGAAGGGGTGAACAACCGAGCCAACACCAGAGCAAAAGACAGCAGCATCGCGAGGAGTACTGGGCAACCTTTCTAATGATTTTTTAGGCAAGCCAGCACACTCGCAGCATTTTCTTGGTGATGGCGAGGCTAATGCACTGGAACAACCAAGGACCCTCATGAGATTCGCCAGTTACCTCTATTAAGCGAGCCGCCAGTGAAGAGAGGAACCTCGCAGTGGCCCGACTCCCCCAAACGTCTTGAAAACCACAGGCTGAAAAATGTAGCTGGCTGACAGATCACAGTATTTGAGGGTCTTACTCCGTTCGGCTGCAGGAGCTGTGACTCTCGCCCTAACCGCAGTATCCAGGATGTGAAGAAACAAAAGAGTCACTAACAGTGACGTCCCAGACAAGGCACCTGCCTCTCGACTAGGTGCACCGGGTAAGGCCGTCAGGTCTTTTGCCGTTACTTCTGGACAACCCAGATGGTCCCAAAACTGAGGAGATATTCGCCCGGGCCAAAGCTCTCTTCAGAATGAGATTTAGCTCCATGCGACACATGAAGCGGCCGGCATTCAGGCGGCAAGAAAGACCGTGGAGTCGAGGAGGTTTCTGCAAACTGAGTCAGACTCTCCAAGAGCTCAAGTTTGGTGTCACCAGCCGATAAGGAGATACCATCCTTGAGGTGTTGAGGATGAAGGCCGTCAATCCCCGTGCTTGACTCAGCGGGGAAGGATGAAATCACCTTTCTGATGATATCGGTGGTGTAAACCGGTCTTGAGTATTCTGGTGGTTCGGGCCAGTGTAGCTGAACATCTGGGGGTGCCGATGGGTGCTTCTCTTTCAGTCGCTTAAGAGAATCAGAGTTGTGCGGAGTGAGGGCGGACAGAGAAGAGAGGAGACAGACAACCCCTTTAATGTCAAATTCGCTAAATTTGGCATTGACCGCTCACTTGAGATCTATCGGTTGACTGTTGGTGGACACTGGCTCGATGTCGAACTGAGGTGAGATGTGGTTGGGGTGGACTCAAACAGCTGGAACTGCCACTTGAGAGAGGACGTGAGGGAACCTGAATTCGCATTGTGCACGTGAAGAGAGACGAGAGGAAACAAAAACAATTTCTGCCAGTCAGACCTATTGTTGGACGAGCAAACGTTTTTCAATAAATTAGAGAGGGCACGTGCAAAGCTATTCCAAGCTCCCTTAAGGATCCAGTTGACGAGCTTTGATTTGGTGAAACCCTGGAGGGCTGTGGCAAAGTCCTCGGTAGAGAGTTGGTCATCAAAGCGTGGGGCATCCCCACGGAATACATCGGAGCTGAAGTGGCACCGATTACAGGTCCAGTATTGAAGCCTTTCGGTTTGAGCTTTGGTGATGCCGACACAGCTTCTGTGGTAGCTTGCGTGGCATAGGTGACATTTGATTGTCTTTAACCACCAGCTAGTGCGGACACAGAGACTGCAATCAGGTGGTGGGTTGGCAGCAGCCGGCAGTAGAGGGCCAGCGTTGGAATTCGGTGGAGGGAGTGAGTCAGTAAAAGAGGCAGCAATGGTTCTAACAGTGGAACTAGAGCGGAGGTTGGGTGGAGAGCTAACAGTTGTAGGGGTGGTGGGGTTGGCTGGGTTGAATTCGCTCAGAATCTTCGGTGAAGAGGAGGAGGGGATAGGTGGTGACAAGTTAGCTCCTCTCGTGCGTGCCAAAGTTGGTGGAGAATGGTAAGTCGAAGGTTGACCGGTTGTAAGATAGTCGTTCCACCAAGCAGGTCTCTTGTTCGTTCGACGCATGCCCCCACCACCTAGAGTGGGTTAGTTTAAAGTGGTGGTAACTTTATCAATCGGCAATCGCCGGTGATAGTTCGATCGAAACATCGGGCCATCAACAGGTCGAGCGAAGACATTGGTGGGCTGTGCACGAGGACGAAGTAAGGGGTGAGCAGAGGGAGTGATAGAAAATGGAGAAGGGGGAGAAGATTATGAGTGCGTGGAGATGAGTGTGGTCATGTGAGAGGCAGGTAAACACAATGGAAGAGAAAGAGCAATGAACATGCAAAGAGAAAATAAAATCGTTAGAAGTAGAAATACTAAGGCTGTGAGTTTGTGTAATATTTCGCATGGGTAAATCAGTAAAATCAGAAATTGGGAGTTTGTGTAAAATTTCACATGGGCAAGACTTCAGTAAAATCAAAACTTGAATGTTAGTGATACAAGATGTTTACTATTAAAGAGTGATTACATTACTGGTCCTGAATTCTATCAAATGGTCAAAGCTTCTAATTCTATGAAATAGAATGGAAGTATGGATTGAGCTTTCAGTCACACCTGTCTATAAATAGATTCAGGTTATTTCAAGAGAGAGATGGGGGTGGTGCCATGTGTTATCTCTTCTTGTGAAGCTAGTGTCAGTTCTCGCCATTTATAATTATTTATTTTTATTCTATTTTTTGGGGGTTTGTTTTTGAAAAATTGTAAGTGAACGTTAAGGAGGAATATGTAATTGTGTGATACAATTGCTCCAGGTTGGTTTCATGCGTTGTTGACAGTAGAATGTGACAGTGGATTCTGGTCCACAACCAATCCTTTTAAATGTTTCTTCTGAATATCTGTTATTCCTCTCTGTAAATGGTAAAAATCCGTTCGAATGTCCCTGGGAGTTAAATGATCCAACGGAATGGTAAAATCCAGTTCTTTGAAGAATACTTTCAAGTTGTCTCAGACAAAGCACACACTCATGCGAAAAAAGCGAAAAGTTGAAAATGTTTACCTCGTTTGGTGTTGAATTTGTAGGTCCAGAAATCTTTTTCAATCACAAGAAAGTGCACACACTCGCATACGCATACATATATGTATATATACATACACATATATCAATTAACATGTATTTCACATTAAACACAGAGAGACATCTGTAAATAATAATAACTGTTTCTACTTTTTGGCACAAGGCCAGCAATTACCCAGTGCATTACTGGTACTTTATTTTATCGACCCCGTAAGGATGAAAGGCAAAGTTAACCTCGGCGGGATTCGAACTCAGAATGGCAAGGGCCGTAACTCTATGCGTCAAAGCATAGCGTCCGACCCTCTACCGATACTGCCAATCCAAATAATAACGATATTTAGATATAAATATACATATCTCTATTGGGTTTTTTTCCTTGTGTATAGCAACACGTGGTTGTGTGTGTTGCTGCTGACTCTAGCAGAGCCCAAGAAAACACGTCGTGCCCTAACAGTACCAGCGTTATATATATATATATATATATATATATATATATATATATGTACAGCCACCAGAAATAAAATCTGTGAAATATATAACGCCATCTATCTGTTAGCTAGCTACCTCAACGTGAAACCAAACAACCCTTAGAAGCTACCAGAATAAACGCCTACACAGGGGCTAAACATCAAACGATTATTTCTGTATAAATAGAGTGATTCCAAACACTTCGCCAGTCGAAATTTGGCTGTCAACCCGCGTATCGTTGTTCCTCGCCTCTGCCACGCTTTGTCACTCACACATGCCTTGTACCTTGTATCGTCGCTTCATGTGAAAATAAATAACTGATCGAATTTACATCACTCGCCTTGCTTCGTCGTTTCAACTTGTGCTTTCGTCTGTTCATCCTCACCGTATATGACAACAGTTCTTTTAAGGGCTATCTTCAGATACGATCAGACCGTATGCGATAACAGTTCTTTTAAGGGCTATTCTCGGATCTGATCGGAAGAAGTGACCAGACTGACCAACCACGTCGCTACAATTGGTGACCCCGACGTGATTCGAACGCGCAACCAGATAGCACCTAAGAAGATACCAACATGGACATGTCACAACCAACGACAGAGGCCGAGATTTCAGAGCTGCGGGCTATGATCAGAGAGCGGGATGGTCAAATTAAAGCACTCTCAAATCAAGTAGAGAACATGACCTTTCAAGCACACCGACGACGCAGCAACAGTCGATCCAGACCTTTTCACAGTCAAAGATCCAGAAGTCCCAGTCAAAATCGTGTGCCTGGCAACCTCTGCTGGTATCACACAAAATTCGGTGCACAGGCATCTAAGGGCAAAGCCCCGTTCCAGAATACCACCCAGGGCTTAGCGATGACGTTCACCCCTGGTACTGAAAAGAAAAGTCGTCTATTTTTTACCAACGACCAAGCGACAGGCATCGTGGATACAGGAGCCCAGATTAGTGTTATTCCTGTTTCACTAATCTCGGGCAAAAGACACCCAACACCGTCCTTTCTGCAGGCAGTGAACCGATCGTCAATTCCGACTTTCGGAGAAAAATCACTGACCCTCAATTTAGGCCTGAGGCGGCGTTTTCAATGGGTGCTCGTCGTGGCAGACCTGCCGACCCCTATCCTAGGAGCCGATTTTCTCCACCACTTCAACCTTCTGGTGGATATGAAGAACCGGAGACCTATTGACACCACCACAAACCTCACTGTGAGAGGTATATTTACCACGCAATCCACAGTGAGCCCTGTAATTTGCCAGTCAGAGCCTTCGCGGTACAACGGCATTCTCCAGAAATACCCAGACATCACTCGCCCAGTATTTAAGGATGGTCCTATTAAGCATAGTGTCACGCACCACACCGAGAGAAGGGGACCACCCACAGCTGCCCGACCAAGGAGACTGCCTCCAGACCGATTGAGAATCGCCAAGCAGGAGTTCCAACACATGCTGGACCTCGGAATCATTCGCCCTTCCTCCAGCAACTGGTCTGCACCCCTACACCTTGTTCCTAAAAAAAACGAGAATGATTGGCGACCATGTGGGGATTATCGTGCACTTAACAATTCTACAGTGCCCGATAATTACCCTGTACCTCACCTGCACGATTTTTCTGCCTCTCTGCAAGGCGCACGCATCTTTTCCAAGATAGATTTGGTGCGTGCATATAACCAGATACCTATGGAGCCTGCAGATATTCCGAAGACCGCAATAACAACACCGTTCGGTTTATTCGAATTCCTGCGAATGCCGTTCGGTCTGCGCAAAGCTGCACAAACTTTTCAGCGGTTTATTGACAACCTGTTACGCGATCTACCCTTCGTATACGCGTATATTGACGACGTGCTGGTAGCAAGTACTTTCGAGCAAGAACACGAGAAGCACTTAGATCTCCTTTTCCAACGTTTGGCTGAGTACGGTATCATCATCAACCCCAGCAAGTGCCTTCTCGACGTTCCTTCACTGTCCTTTCTCGGGCACATCATCGATAAAGACGGCATCCGTCCACTTCCCGAGAAAGTAGAAGCTATCCGCAGTTTTCCCGCACCTACATCACTTCGGAAACTGCGTGAATTTCTCGGTCTGGTGAATTTTTATAGGCGTTTTATCCCTCATTGTTCCGACGCAACCAGACTCCTCCCGGACCTTCTTCGTAACCGAACTCGCAAAAACGAAGAGATCACTCTAAACGAGGAAGAATTAACATCTTTTAACCGAGGAAGAATTAACATCTTTTAACCTGAAGGAAATGTTGGCAAACGCTTCCATGCTCGTTTTCCCCAGGTCTGGCGCTCCTCATTCGCTGCTAGTGGACGCATCAGACACTGCGGTTGGAGGCGTTTTACAACATATCGACGGCGTGTGGCAACCCTTATCCTTCTTTTTTAAGCGGTTGCAACCGGCAGAAACGAAATACAGTACCTTTGGCCGCGAACTCTTGGCAACCTACCTTTCGGTTAAGCATTTTCGGCATATGCTCGAAGAGTCGGATTCGTGATCTAGACGGACCATAAGCCACTAGTTTATACGTTCCGTACCAAACCTGATCGACATTCACCGAGAGAACTCCGACACCTGGATTTTGTCTCCCAATATTCAACTGATATCCGGCATATCAAGGGATCAGACAACGTAGCAACCGACGCCCTGTCCCGAATCCAGCTGAACGCAATACATGTGCATTCAGGCATCGACCTTCAACACATCGCAGCTGACCAAGAGACTGACGAAGAGTTTATCAAGCTCCTAGATTCTCCATCCCTCAAGTTTCAGCAAGTTCCCATTCCTTCTTCTCCGGGACAAATTTGGTGCGACCTTTCTACCGGTCATGAACGACCTTACGTACCACAGATGCATCGTCGACAGGTTTTTTCTGCTTTACACTGCTTGTCTCACCCGGGAATCCGGGCTACACGAACTCATCTCTGCTCGTTTTGTGTGGACTAACATTAACAAGGACGTGCGCGATTGTTCCAGGAGCTGCATTGCCTGCCAGAAAGCCAAAGTCCAAGGACACATCAAAACTCCACTCGGCACATTCGCGCAACCTGATGCACGTTTTCATCATGTGCATATCGACATCGTCGGACCTCTACCACCATCACAGAACTACACACACTTGCTCACCTGCATAGATCGATTTTCCCGTTGGCCTGAGGCTTTTCCCATAAATGATACCTCAGAGGAAACAGTCGCTAAAACTTTGGTTTTACACTGGGTATCACGTTATGGCACCCCAGCGAAGATAACAACGGACAGAGAACGCCAATTTGACTCGCACCTCTTCAGGGAACTGACTCGCCTGTTAGGATGTAAACACATCAGCACGACAGCTTATCACTCGCAAGCTAATGGTCTCGTGGAAAGATTCCATCGCCAATTGAAAGCTGCAATAAAAGCATATCCAGACAAGACCCACTGGTTTGAATACCTACCACTCATCCTTCTGGGAATTCGATCCACCGTTAAGGAGGAATTCGGACACACACCTGCAGAATTAGTGTACAGCACCACCCTGGTTCTACCTGGTCAGATGGTTGCTCCCATCACTCCTCAGGATGTTCCAGACCCAGGATCATACGTACACCGTCTTCGACAATATATGTCTCACCTTGCTCCTGCAAGCACCCGTCAACAGAACACGGCCACACACGTACCTTCAGACATTAAAAATTGGACACACGTTTTCGTTCGCAACGACACCATCTCAGCTCATCTTCGACCTCCATATTCTGGCCCTTATCGTGTTCGAAAAAAATATCCGAAATATTTTATTCTCGATCTAGATGGTAAACAGAATTCTGTCAGCGTACACAGATTAAAAAAAAGCCATCATGGATACTGTTACAGTATCTACACCAGAAACTCCAACAGATTGCTGTTCCAGCGAGCCACCTGTTTCATCTCCAGTCACGAGAAGTGGACGACGCGTCCATTGGCCCGCCAAGGTGGCACAATATGTGAATTACCGTTAACCTCAAGTGAGTTTCTTAATCATTCTTCGTGCAAAACATTTCCATTTTTCTTGTGTTTACTATTTCCAGTTTCAAATACTTTCTGCTTGAACAATTGCAATTTTTAGTGACCATGTGCTCATATCACGAAGAACATTATTTATTATGAACATTATTTATTACAAACACTGTTTAAGAACAAACATTGTGCATATTGTGTATAACATTTTTTTTCTTCTCTCTCTTGTTTTGCAAATTTTTTATTTTTCTTGTTCTGTAACATTGATTGTGTAATTGCCATAATTTCTATATACATACAAGGCGTGTACATATTCTGTTTTTCATGCACACTACAAAACCACGTTTGTTTCACCTTTTGGTTCATACACGGAGCAATAGATATTTGTGTCCCTCTAACTCTTACACTACAAAATGTTTTCTCTTTGATCACGCATTTCACAAATCGCATCCTCAAAACACTGGCCTTCCTTTTTCACGTACACATTCACTCAATAGCTCGAGAATGCCTCGCTATTTTTTTACCACATGCATTCGCTCAAGTCATATGCTGTGGAGCAAACTGTTACTTTTAGGCAGCATGCTTACGGCCATTCAGTTCACACATTACGGTTATCTTCACTGCCCAGTTAGACTTTTTGTCACGCAATTCACAGGCAGCTCAACCCAAATTGCAACAGGCTCATTCATCACGCCTGCATAAATCTGGTCAAAGTCATTTTATAGTTTATTTCTTTTTCTCTTCCTGACACACACATCTTGCCATATTATCTCTACATCGACTCTGTCCTGTACTCGATGATCACAAAATTTCACAACGTGCTGGACACTCCTGGGGCTATTGTCATGACAAATGCCCCACTGGCCCATTACTATACGATATTTCGCTCTTTTGTTGTACAAAAGATCTAGCAGGGGGCTAATGTACAGCCACCGGAAATAACATCTGTGAAATATACAACGCCATCTACCTGTTAGCTAGCTACCTCAACGTGAAACCAAACAACCCTTAGAAGCTACCAGAATAAACGCCTACACAGCGGCTAAACATCAAACGATTATTTCTGTATAAATAGAGTGGTTCCAAACACTTCGCCAGTCGACATTTGGCAGTCAACCCGCGTATCGTTGTTCCTCGCCTCTGCCACGCTTTGTCACTCACACACGCCTTGTACCTTGCATCGTCGCTTCATGTGAAAATAAATAGCTGATCGAATTTACATCCCTCGCCTTGCTTCGTCCTTTCAACTTGTCCTTTTGTCTGTTCATCCTCACCGTATGTGACAACAATTCTTTTAAGAGCTATCTTCAGATACGATCAGACCGTATGCGATAACAGTTCTTTTAAGGGCTATTCTCGGATCTGATCGGAAGTAGTGACTAGATTGACCAACCACGTCGCTACACACACACACATATATACATATATATATATATATATATATATATATATATATATATATATATATATGTGTGTGTGTGTGTGTGTGTGTGTGTGTGTGTGTGTGTGTAAAATTAAGAAATTGTGACACCAAGAAAAATGATCAAATGCATATGGCCATAATTATACCGCAACTACGATAAATAGAAACTGATCTAATCTATTTCTGTCTACTCGAGACCATCCAGGTCTCGAGTAGACAGAAATAGATTAACATCTTCGAGAGGTTTCTGGAACTCCGGGAAGCTACAGTACAAGTTACATAATGGATATGAAAGTTATAAATGCATTTTCGTGACGAAACGGGAGCTTCTCTCATCGGCAGGTTCCGTTCCGTAATATCCAACGTGTTTCTGCTGAGAGATATTGAGGAGGCATTCTACTATGGTAGTAAATTCACCTGTCATCACGTGACTTAGCATGTGAACAAAGATATTTTCAGTCTCAAACAAAAGCTCTCAACTAGCATTTATAAACAAAATCAATCGAATACATGAAACTAGGTAAAATTTGTTAAAGTTACCCACATTCTTAAATTTTTTTTCTTGAGACAAAGTTTGAAAAATTTGTCGAGGCTTTTGAGATAATAATTTCTTTAAATGTTTTCGAAAATGTGTTGATATTTTCGAGTGAACATTTAGAAAAAAATGTGAAGCAATTATTTGAAAATATTTTTAAAAGTAAAATTTGTCAAAGTTACCCACGAAATTGTAAAAAGATTTTGAAAAAATCATTCATCAAAATATTTCAAAATATTTTCTTCAAAAATTCTCCAAAGAACGTCATCAAAATTTTCAAAAATTTCCTAAAATATTTATCACTGTCTGGAAACATTACACACCTTTACTTTAATTTATTTTTCAAATATAATCATCTGCATGCTCTGTTACACTGTATCACTAAATCACTTTTATTTTATCTTATTTTTTTTATCTAAATGTACGTTTGAATAGAAACAACTTCAATTTTCTTTCAGTGATCGTAGTAGATGTGATGATAGAGAAGATAATGGAGATGTGGTGGAGGTATTGGTGGCGACCGCGGTGAGAAGAGTATGACAGAAAAGAAAACGATTGTTCGGGTTGTGGGAATATATATTTTGTAACGTGTAAAAAACTTACATACATCAAAATTTTCTCAAAAGATTTTTCCAAATTTTTCCAAATTCTTCATCAAATTTTTCAAAACTTTTAATCAAAATCTTTCACAACTTTTCCCAAAACTTTCATTAAAAAATTTCCTCAAAACACTGGAAATTATTTCAAAATTTTCCTCAATAATTTCTAATATTTAAAAAAATTTCATGATATATTTTTGAAACCATAAACATAATTTCTGTGAAGATTATGAGCAAAATTGTCGAAATGATAATTTGAAGAAAATTTCAAGAGAAATATTTTTGAAAAAGCTTTCATAAAACTTTAATGGAAATATTTGAAAAAGTTCAAGGTTAATTTTTGAGAATCATTTTCAATGAAATGTTTGGGAAGTTTTAACAAATTTTGGAGGAAATATTTAAGAGAGTTTTGAAGATTTTATTCCAAAATTTTAAATTTTGAACAAAGCCTTAAACAAAATTTTAAAGCAAATATTTGAAAATCTTTTAAAGAATATTTTGTATGGTGGGAAAATCACGATTGTTCAGTTTACGTGAAAGTAAATTATATCCAATTTAATCATGAAACATGCAAAATTCTTTGAAAAAATCAAAGATCATTCATCAAAATATTCTCAAAACATTTTCTTCAAACATTTTCAAATTACATCATCAAAATTTTCTTCAAAATTTTTCAAAAATTATCCTTAAACATTTCTCAAATATATTAATCAAACTTGTCTAAAAAATTTCCCCACAAATTTTTGAGAAAATTTTCAGTAATATTTTATCAACATTTTAAAGTAACTATAAAAAAATTGAAAACCATTGAAAACATTTTATTAATAATTTTGTGAGAATATTTGTTTAATTTTTATTAATGTTTTGAGAACATTTTTCTGAAAAATTATTTGAAAATTTTCGAAAGTATTGAGAAGTTTCGAAAAAAAAAAAAAAAAAAAAAAGCAAGGAAAACTTTACAGAAAATTTTTGCTGATATTTTCTCGGAGATATTTTGATGATTTTTTAAAAGAAAATTTTCAAGTAAAGTTTTGCGAAATTTTAATGGAAAATTGTAAATAAGCTTTAGAAAAAATATTTGTTGAAATCTTTTGGAAAGATTTTGATAACATTTTTGCGAAATATTCAACACTAATATAAACGCCTTCACTTTAAATTATCTTTCAAATCTAACCAAACTGTATGCTGTGTTATTCTATAGCTAAATTACTTTTTATTTTATGTGTATGCTTGAATAGAAATAACTTAAATTATATTTCGGTGATCATAGTAGACATGATAATAGAGATGAAAATAGGGATGTGGTGGAGATGGTGGTGAGAGGAGGGAGACAGTGAACAAAACGATTGTTCAGGTTAGGCAAAAGTAAATTGTGTAACGTGATAAAACATTTTCCTATAAATTTTCTCAAAGTTTGAGAAAAATATTTGAGAAAGTTCTTAGTAAAATTCTTATTAAACTTTGAAGAGAATTTTTGTTGAAGATTTTGTAAGATGTTTTGATTTCCATGTGTCTAGCACACGTGGGCATGCCCACAAAGTCAGAAAAAAGCATAGCTCCCATGACTTTCGGAAACATTTTTTCACGCTCAGAGTTGCTGAAGCATGGATCAAACTACCTGCATCAGTTGTTAGCTGTCGAGACACTGCATCCTTTAAAACCTCCATGCTTCCTGAGATTCGCCAACACAAAACCTAATATTCCCCCTCCATACACACGCACACATGTATATCATGACTCATACACTATTCACTTCCCTGACATTTGTATATTATTCTATGTACTATACATGCACCTTTGACGAGTTGTAGTGCACCTGAGCACTGAGAGGGTCGGACACCATGCTTTGACGCATAGAGTTACGGCCCTTGCCATTCTGAGTTCAAATCCCGCCGAGGTTAGCTTTGTCTTTCATCCTTACGGGGTCGATAAAATAAAGTACCAGTAATGTACTGGGTAATTTCTGACCTTGTGCCAATACTAAAAACAATTATTAATAATATAACGGCTATTATATTAATAATATGGAGGCACATGGCTTAGTGGTTAGAGCATTGGCCTTGCAATCGAAAGGTTGTGAGTTCAATTCTCAGACCGGGTGATGTGTTGTTTCCTTGAGCAAGACACTTTATTTCACATTGCTCCAGTTTTCTCAGCTGTAGAAATGAGATGATAGGGATTGGGGTCCCTATCATTCCACTGCAAAGTGGTCGTGTAGGTGCCACGGCAAAAACCACCCAGCACTCACTGTAAATGAGGTTGGTGTTAGGAAGGGCATCCAGCTGTAGAAATCAAACCAGAATCGGTTCCCGTCCCACCCTTGCAAGCAGGGAAAAGTGGACGTAAAATGATGATGATGATGATGATAAAGATTAATTATCTGATAAACTGTTTGGAGCCATTACACATCTTCACTTTAAATTATCATCTCATCCCATAAACAATGCCATTTTAAAATTGTTCTTGTTAAAACATGTTGCAGCATATCTAAACATAATTTTTACTCAATTGTATAAATACTGAGGAGAAAGAAAATCTTCAATCAGATAGTTTTCTGCTTGCAGTTTTAATTTACTGTTTTAATAATCCTTCATGAAAATGGAAGTCACAGAAGAGCACATATGACACATAATGCTTTATGAGTTCAGAGAAGGCAAGAGGTGTTATGTATACTGTAAAAATATGTAAAGAGTGTAAGGTGAATGTGTTTTGAATGTTTGTAAGTGCCAACGATGGTTCAACAATGAACAACTCGATCAACTGAATGAAAAATGGAAAGAAAAAAGGTTCACTTTACTGAATCGAAAGGGTGTTATCATTACAGTGCCCTACCTCAGAGTGTAACAATTATATGTTTCAACATTGAGGATCTTGGTTTAGAAAGGTTTCCACATTCTCCATATTCTCTTGGCGTTGCTCCTTCTTATTATCATTCATTCATTCCCAAGTTTGAAACATTTTATTGATAGAGAAGAAAGCACTTTTTTAGAAGCACTTAAAATGGACCTACATAACTGTTTTCCCTCAAAACTGTCTGATTTTTATAGGATATAAGAAACTTTTTATGGCGTTGGAAGAATGTTATTGATATAAATGGAGAAAATATACTTGATTCAATTAGTGTGTAACATGTGTTTTTATCTACTACGAGCATATTTGCTTGCCTCAAAGTGTTTAGTTAACCCTTATGATGTGATGTTCAGCTGATTATTGCACTTGGTGGTGAATTGCCCCCTGCCTTTCCTCCTTTTTATGTTTTTTATCTCTCATTTACGCGTTTGTATTTGTATATATTATATGTGTTTGTGTTTTCCTTCTGTAAGTATTATATTATTATATTTTTTTAGGGATTGGCAGGGCAGTATCGGTAGAGGGTCGGACGCCATGCGTTGACGCATAGAGTTTCGGCCCTTGCCATTCTGAGTTCAAATCCTGCCGAAGTTAACTTTGCCTTTCATCCTTACGGGGTCGATAAAATAAAATACCAGCAATGCACTGGGTAATTGATGGCCTTGTGCCAAAATTAGAAACAATTATATTTTTTTATACAACTGTAAATAAAAGTCATTGTACAATTTATTACAATGCCAAAAAACAATTATCAGCAGGATATGAACTCAGAGTGCATTGAGCTGGAATAAATACTATTAGATTTAATCTGAAACTCTGACTCGGCCAATTCATTATCGTATAAATACTATCCAAATTTCTAAATTTACTGAGAATATATTCTCCAAGAATATTGATTGTTGCCATAAACATCAAAATTTTGTATGATAACATCTGTCTGTCTCTTACTTTAGTTTTTAACAAAGAAACTGATTTCCAATTATACTAAAACATATTGCCAAAATTGAAGATCTCATTCCATTAACTATTTTCATACCAAAACACCTGAAACTGCACCTAGGTTCTATGATATGAATCTGTTTATTTTCAAGTGTTTATATTTATCTATAAACATTCCACCCTGAAGAACTTTCCACCCAGTAAGAACTTTCATTAAATTATGTTCTAAATACCAACTTAACTATATGATACCAACCCACCCAAGACATAACAAACCCATTATTTATCTAAAAAAAGCTTTCATCATAGTTTTAAATAAGAACCTTTGTTAAGTTGTGCTCCAACATTAGTTTAATAACAAGAAAGTTAGTTATATAACTAAATCCTTTCAAATTCTTGATTATTTTCAAAACTAAGCTGAAAATTATAAGTAAGTATGGTAATGAAAGTGTTTATAATTTTTTTTTTAATTTTCTATTACAGTTCATATAAGAACCTTTGTTCAGTTATGTTCCAAACACCAACTTAACTATAACAAAGTTACTAAATCCCTCCAAATTCATTATTATTTTCAAAATGTTGTCAAAATAATGTGGCATCTTTCATTAGAAATATGGTAACAATTCAGAGTTAAATTGCATATGAACACACATACATGTCTATATATAACAAACATACATTTAAATTTTCTAGAATATAGTCATAGATATCTCTACAAGTAGCTTCCAAGATGAATAGCCATACACCCTATTTATATAGGTTTTACATGCTTCTCTAACTTTTAAATAATTTGAGATTATGGAATCACTTGAAAATCGGCTGTCTGTTATGTAAACCTCTCTACCAAAATAGACAGAGGATTGTTCAATTATTATACATGATATTCTTACATGCAGTTCCTTCATCAATATTTTATGTTTACATAGCTATGAAACTGGCAGAGTCATTAGTATTTGTTCTAGCTCTCTGTGTTCTGAGTTCAAATCCTATCATGGTCAATTTTACCTTTTATTGTTTTGGTGTTGATAAATAAAGTACAAGATCAAGTGCTGAGATTTGGTAGGAAATTGGACATTAGCACCTGCTGCTAATGTTCATTTCTTTCGTTATGGGAACATATATGTCCTATCATATGAATTATTTTTCTATAGTAAAAGAAATTAAATAATATAATAATAATAATAATAATAATAATAATTTCTTTATTAACCACAAGGGTTTACATAAAGTAGACATTAAGGACAGTGCAGGACAATACAGAACGGTACAAATGGGCATTTCTGCGTGTAAAAAACAAAAACATAGGATGTAACAAAAAAATAACAATGAAAAATTCCCCAATAGGGGGAGACTTCGGAGGGACATTTGTGGAGAAAGCCCAGTAAAAGGCCACAGTGACCCTGACCACCAAGGCAAGTGCTCTCTCCCAGTTTTCCACCTTTAATTTACAGATATATACTCAGAGTAGGCCCATTCACTCGAGCCATTCTTGCTTCTCTCACCCATCTTTCAACAAAATGCTGGGAAGAGAGCACTTCCCTCTCTACTCTGATTTTCCTTTTCAAATGAAATTTGAAAAAGTCAATCAGAGCATCACCGAAGAGGTAAGTGCTCGTCTTCAGCCCTTTCAAACGTGTCCACCATACTATCTCTTTCGCCATGGCCACCAGACAGATAAAAACTGCCTGCCCTTCCCGGCTAAAGGAGGAGGGCGGGGCAATCCTGACGATGGACTCAGATGATAGCCGGATCCGTCCTACATGCGACAGCAGGTGTTCGACATAAACCCACAAGTCAGCAATTTTCGGACACTGGACGAGTGCGTGCAGGACGGTTTCGTCGCCCTGCGCGCATCTCGGACATGCCCGGCTGACGGCACCTCCATGCCTGTAGAGTTTATCCCGAACTGGCAAGGCTCCTCGGTAGCACTGCCAGGCCAGAGATTTCTGGAAGTTGTCCATAGGCCCTGGCCCGAAAGTTCTTCCGAAGAGATTGGCTAGTTGATTTTCGTCGACGCCTAGAGTTTCTCCAAGTACGTCGTCGCTCTTCCCCTCCACTAATCCTCTATAGAACGCCGAGGTGGAGTTTCCACCGATCACATTGCCCGATTGGTAGAGGGCTGTGAGCGCCTGAAGACATTCCAGTCTCCAGGCGCTCCCTCTCGGTCTTCTCTTGACCCAGGACAGCAGCTCCGTCAAGGAAACGAGCTGGGGAAATACGTGTCTAGCAAACGGCGACCCCACCTGATCACCGTCGAGGAAGAGGTGGAGATGTCGTAGCCTGAGCGCGTGCCTGCGCATCATCAGCCACAGCATGCCCAGCCCTCCACGTAGCGGGTGTTGACAACAGATGGACCGCCTGACCATCGTAGCGCGTCCCTTCCACAAAAAGCGAAAGAGCAAACGCTCCAGCGCAGTCAGGCGAGGCTTAGGACAAGGTACGACGGTCAGGCGGTAGCAGATGACAGACGCGATGTACGCGTTAGCCACCTCCGCTCGACCTTTCAGATAGCTTCCTCTCCGCCCATTTCTGGGTGAGAGAAGCCACCCTGCTCGTCACCTCGTCCCAGTTTTTGTCCGTCTGGAGGTCCGGACCGAACCAGACCCCTAGCAATTTAACCGGTCCGTCCGTCCAGCGTCCGACGGCGCTGTTGGACGTCATGGACCTGCCTCTCCAGGTGCCGAGCTGCAGGCCCACTGACTTTTCCTGGTTGATCATTGCTCCTGTCACCGCTTCGTATTCTCTTCGTGTAGTGCCGATCGCCTCGATGTGTTTGGCGTTCGACACCACTACGGTGACATCGTCCGCATATGCTGACACGGATCTTCCGTATCCTAGTTCGCGCGGGACGCCCCTCAACGTCTCTAGTTTGTGCAGTAATGGCTCGAGAGTCAATACGTACAAGAGGGACGAGAGGGGACATCCTTGGCGAACCGAGCGCATGATGTTGAACGGTTCCGAAAGGTGACCGTTCACTCTCACCACAGAACAGATGACGCTGTGCATGGCAGCGATCCAGCCTCTGAAGACGGGCCCAAAGCCAGCCGCCCTCAGGACTGCCGCTAGGTAACGATGGTCGACCCTATCGAAAGCTTTCGACTGATCTAAATTGATCAAGGACCCACCCGTGCCAGGTCCCCTAGCTACTCTCTCTACGATGTATCGCATGAGGTGGAGGTTGTCGTGGATGGATCTGTCGGGAATGGCGCATGTCTGCGCCTCTCCCACCAGACCACCAACGACAAGCGCCAACCTCTTTGCTAGCACCTTGGCCAAAATCTTGAACTCTGTGTTTAGCAGAATTATGGGCCTGAAATTATCTATGTTATCCCCCTTGTTCGGATCCTTTCTCAGCAGTGCCACCGCTCCTCGGCTCACAGAACTGGGAATTCTCCCGTTCTGTTGCCAGTTGCATTAGACGTCCGCCAATAGGCCTCCGAACAAGTCTGGCATTTGTACGTAAAATTCATAGGGCAGACCATCCAAACCAGGCGATTTACCCCTTGTGCAGCCAGTCATTGCCTCCCTTACTTCAGCGGCTGTTATCGGCTTTTCGCAACACTCCGCCTCAGTGGCCGAGATCCGCGGCAGTCCGTCGAGGTAGACACTAAAGTCCATCCCTCGACCTGGCCCACCGCTGCCCCCGAACAGCTGAGTGAAGTGTCGCTGAAAAGCTTCACACATTTTCCCGGGTTCGAGTAGCATGCGCCCGTCGTGGTCCACCAAAGACCGGATCGTGGCTTTGTTGCCACGGCGCGCCTCCGCCACTCGGGCCCATTGAACGGCTTTCGTCCCCTCGTGTCTGAGAGCACGCACCCTAGCTCTGACAAACCAGCCTTCGTGCTTTGCATTGAAGAATTGGTCAAGGGCCAATTTCGCCGCAAGCACGTCGGTCGCAATTCCTTTGCTAAGCGCCTCGTCTAATTTTCTAACTAGTTCTCCCTCTGCTCTATTTTTCTCTATTGCTAAAGCCTTACTAAACCTAATGGATTCTATTCTAATCGCTCTTTTCCACTTGTTGTTGACGATGGCCCCCGTCAACGCCCGCTTAACTAGTTCGCTAATCCGGTCTCTGTAGGCCTTGCGCGCTGGTAAGGACGCGTTTAGCTTCCAGTAGCCGGGTCCTCGTCTATGAAGCCTATCTAAGTCAAGCACACAGATCACGAATTTGTGGTCCGTGTAGCTGACTATCTTGAATTGTGGACAGCCTATGCTAGACCTATCTATTTCCCTACAAGATACTCTATCTAGATATGATCTGGATGACCCTATGCGGTTTGTCCAAGTCCACATTGGCACATTCGGAAAATCCAATCGGTACCTGTCAGACAGTTCAAAACGCCTGAGCAGGTTGGTGAGGCTCTTGCACCCTCCACCCCTATCCGCTAATCCCACACAGTCCCAGCGTGCATCTAAGATCCCGTTCCAGTCGCCCACTAACACTAAAGAGCGGGACGTTCCAAGAAAGGTCTCCAGACGCCGGAAGAAATCAGGCCGCACTGCTTCTGTCGGGGCATAGACGGCCACTAGCCTGAAAGCTTTCCTGTCTCCGCTGGTCACGTCCAGCACCACCAACTTACCCCCTGGGTCCAGGAAGATGGCCCGTATGGCGAGATTCAAACCTCTCCGAAAAAGCACAGCAACTCATCCCCCGATCCAGGACGGCTGGGAGATGCGTACACATCGTAGCCGCCGAAGATCGGTGCGAAGGCCCGTGCTTCGGAGATTCTGGTCTCGCTGATGGCCACTACATCTATGTTTAGTGACCTGAGGTCGTTGAGCAGGTGACCCTGCTTCCATGACGACCCCAAGCCACGCGCATTTATGCTGCCTATTCTGAGTGAGGTCATGTAGAGGAGGGATGGTTTTTCCATTCCTTTTCACTTGATCGTCTGGTGAAGGGACCGTTGAATCGTCCCTTCGGCTGGTCGTCGGCTCTTCTCTGAGTATGTCCGAATATACTCTTCGATTGAGAGTCCCTCCTAGGTTTCTGAAATCACCAACTGCGTTGGGAAATTTCGTTTTAATGTTTGTGTATTGTTTCTGTGCTATTTTTAGCATTCTTATGTTAGTTGGCGTTTTGATTGGTGCTGGTATTATGTAGTCGTGTTGTGAAATGTCTGTGTGTTCAATTATGTAAGTCATTAGTTTCTTGTTGTGTGTATTTATTGCCGTGCATTTTTTTTTCTGGGGATGGGGTGTGGTTCTGCTATTTTCTTGCCGTTGTTGCTGGGTGTGTGTGTTTTGTTGTTGTGTTTGCAATGTTGGTGCTTGTGGTGGTGGTGTTGAAGGTGTTGTTGTTGTAGCGGTGGGGTTGTCGCCGGTAGTTATGGTGGTGCTAGTTTGGGTGGTGATGGTGTTGGTGGTGTTGCTGCTGTGAGTCTCTTTGCAGTAGCCTTTACCCTTTTTTCATTTCTTTCCTCCCTTTTCGAAGGCGACGATGCGCTGCTTCTGCGTTTGTGCCTTCTTACGACCTTTTTCCATCCCTCTCCCACCTCACACTCCATGTCTGATTCTGTGAGGTCGGGGAGGGGTACCAGCTCCACTCTTTCACTTGTTGTTGTTGGTGATGTTTGCACTGGAGTCTCTGTTGCAGCTGCATTTGGTATTGCTGTTGTTGTTGTTAATACTTCCACTGCTGCTGCTGCTGTTTTTGATTTCCGTGGCGTGGGTATGGGTGCCACGGACCTATCGTTCCTGGTTGCCGCTTGTCCTGTTGCTGGTAGCCGTGGAGCCGGTTTCGGAAGGAGGGGGGTTTTCTCCTTTCTCAGGGTCTTCTCGTTGCAGAAGGCCCTGAGGTGAGTCTTCGATCCACAGCGAAAGCATTTCGGGCGTTTGCCCTCAACACTTATGGGCAGTTGAGTGCCGTTATCGAAGTCTATCACATCCGGGATAGCTTCGATGCACTCCTGGTTGGTTTGGATTAACATCTCAATGGATCAGTTTGACCCTCACAATTTTTTGCCCGCAGTAGGAGGGCACCAACACCATTTCCTCGCTCCTTAGGGTCACTAAGGATTGAGCCTTTGCCTCCTGGGGTGTGGCAAAAAGTACGTCTACGGTGGCATATTTCTTGCCTCGGGTGATGTGCGTTTTCCGCTGCCACACAGACCCCAAAGCTTTTTGTATTTGAGCCTCTGTGGCTCTTTCAACCCTACGGGATTTTGTATTTACTGTACGGTACGTGACCGTACAGTGCTGTTGGGTTTCGAAAACTTTTTCGACTGCCTTGCAGATTGCTCGGTGTCCAGTTTTTGTCACCATCTTCTTCGCTTCCTCTAATTCCTCATTTGTTATGAGGATGGTTTCCAGGTTCTTTGCGATACCTGCAAACGAGATTGGTTTTTCTTTGCTGCTGTTGTTGTTGTTGTCGTCAGAGCTGCTGTTACTTTTGTTGTTGCTGCAGGTACTACGACTACTGCCGCCGCCGCTGTTGCTGTTGTTGTTGCTGCTGCTAATGCTGTTGTTGTTTATGCTGCTGCTGGTGCTATTGCGGCTGCAACTGTTGTTTTCCTTGTCACTGTTGCTGTTGCTATTACGGCTGCTACTGCTATTATTCCTGACGTCAGACGAATGAAATGGGTTTTCGTATTTCCCGCACACCTGTTTCGTCGTTGTCGTCGTGGAGAAATCTTGCACGCTTTGCACGAGATTTTTCTTTTCTGTCGTCGCTTACGAAAGAGAAGGGAGGGAGAGAGACACATTTAAAGAAGGGAGGGAGAGAGACAATCTTCTCTCTGCTGTAGTGACGATTGAGGAAGAAGAAGACGGAATGAGTGGGAGTGACCTATGAAAATTCTTTTTCGTAGCCATGTTGTTTTTTTTTTTGTTTAAAATAAATATTGGGCACAAAACCCCAATAAGCGGTTATTTAACCCCGAAGGGCCAAATAACGGGCAGAAAGACGCCTCTCACGAGGAGGAGGGTGTTTTTGTCTACAAGTTGGTTAAAGTTTTAAACAATTTACAATTGTTATAGCGGTCAAAATTTACAATACCTTACAGAGCCGAGCTTCAATAATAATAATAATAATGAAATTATTGTGTACAGTGCTCAGGTGCAGTACAACTCATCAAAGGTGCATGTATAGTACATAGAATAATGTACAAATGTCAGGAAAATGAACAGTGTATGAGTCATGATATAATAATAATAATAATAATAATAATAATAATAATAATAATAATAATAATAATAATAATGAAATATTGTGTACAGTGCCCAGGTACACCACAACTCATCAAAAAGTGCATGTACAGTACATAGGGCAATGCACAAGCATCAGTAAAATGAACAGTGCACGAGTCATGATACACACATGTGTGCATGTGTATGGAAGGGGTACATCAGGTGTAGCCTTGGCGTATTTCGGGAAGCATGAGTGTCTTAAAGGATGCAGTGTCTCGGCAGCTAACAACTGACGCAGGCAGTTTATTCCATGCTTCAGCAACTCTGAGCGTGAAAAAATGTCTACGAAAGTCATGGGAGCTGTGCTGTTTTCTGATCTTGTAGGCATGTCCACGTGTGTTAGACACATGGAGATCAAAAAGGTGCTCAGGGTTGCAATTGGCGAGATGGTTAATAACTTTGTGGGTATTCACCAAGTCCATTGCCAGACGTCGGAGCTTCAATGAATCCATGCCCAGGGAAGCAAGGCATTCAGAGTATGGTAGGTGTCTGATGGAGGGTATGCGCTTGGTTGCACGTCTCTGAATAGTTTCCAGGAGGTCAATGTTCTGAGCAAGATAAGGGTTCCAAACTGATGTTGCGAATTCCAAGTGTGGTCGTACCATAGCTGTATACAGTTTTAAATAGATGGCTGGAGTACGGTTAACAAAGGTCTTGCTGAGTGATGTCAAGACACCCTCGGCCTTCTTGACAATCTTAGAGACATGCGTTGTCCAACGCAAATCGCTGCTGACAGTAATGCCCAGGTCACGTTCACAAGAGGACTTCTTGATATCAGTGTTGTGGAGGGAGTATGTGGACGCTGGATTTTTCCTTCCAAAATGCATGGTGGTACACTTGTCCACAGCCAGCTTCAGTTGCCAGTCTGTGATCCATTGCTGCATTGTGTCCAGGTCTGATTGTAGGAAAGAGTTGTAAATTTCAGGATCAGTCCTTTTGATTTCAAGGTACAGCTTGATGTCATCTGCATATTTCAGTACTGTGGCATTCTGTAAGTTGGCATCTATGTCATTAATATATGCCACAAACAAAAGGGGACCAAGAACAGATCCCTGTGGTACACCACATTACATCTCATATGGTGAAGAATGCTGTCCTAGAACCGTGACTACTTCTTTTCGGCTGAGAATGAAGGATTTCAACCAGTCGAAAAGATCATCCCTCACACCCATTGCAGAGAGTTTTGCCATAAGTCTTTTGTGTGGCACAGAATTAAAAGCCTTAGCAAAGTCAAGGTAAACAACATCCACCCATGAGCCGCTGTCAGTGATCCGAGTGATGTCTTCAAGGAACTCGATAAGCTGATCACAGCAGCTGGAGTTAGGGATAAATCCAAACTGTGAGGGCCGGATGAGGCTGTGAGAGCTCCAGAAGTTCCAAAGTGTTTCTCTGATACAGGATTCCATCAGTTTGGCAATAGAAGCTAGTAAGACTGACTGGACGATAGTTGACAGGTGACATGCGGTTGCCCTTTTTGAACAGGAAAATGACACTGGCAGTTTTCCTCTGCTCCGGAGTAGCACCATTGTTGAGACAGTATTGAAAGAAGAAAGAAAGCTGGCGCAAAAGGAAATACCCGCCACGTTTGAGAAGCAGGTATGTCACACCATCAAGACCAGCGGAGGCATAGTTGCGCTTATTCTTAAGGTGACGTCGCAACATTGCAGGTGTAAATTCCATAGTTGTTATGGAATTTGATGTTAGAGATGGTGGAGATGGTACATTCTGGTTTTCAACAGTAAAAATACTTGCATAGCACTCAGCAATGAGTTCTGCGCATTCTTTGGGATCGTCCGTGATCTGGCTTGTGTGGGGATTGCGAAGAGGTCCAACTGGAGAGCGAGGTCTCTGCTTTGAATGAACATATTTCCAGAACACCTTACTGTCAGGATTGGTTGCTATGCACTGTTCAAATTCAAGCACTGCCTTCTTTGTCACTTGCTTGAGATGGTTAGAAGATTTATTCCGCTTTTTTCTGTTGGCATCTGATTTATGCAGTTTATATTCCCCTTCAGCGTTCCGACGTTCTTTCCTGGCAAGTCGGACCGCTGAAGTTTCCCAAATTGAACTTTTGGGGTGGTTATTTTTCCGCTTACGTGGCACCGATGCTGCACATGCTATCTATATTGAGTCCAGGATGCTCTGGAGTATAGTGTTCACATCTCCAGAGTTATACATCTCATGCCAGTTTGGGCGCTGTAGCTCAGTGCAGTACAAATTCCAATCCGCCCTCTTCCAATCAAAGCAAGCAGATTGGAGATGGCTTTGGTTTTTGTTGGTGCCCTCAAGTGCCAGATTGGCAATGATCATAGCATGATCAGAGTCGCCTAAAGGTTCCTCAGTAGTACAACTGATAACCACTTCAGGAGTAGTGGTGAAGATCAGGTCCAAAGTGTTGTCACCTCTTGTTGGAGAGGTGACTACTTGTGACCAGTTTGAGTCCAGCACTAGTTCAAGGAAATCGTTTGCACCTTGTGGCCAATGAAAGGTTTCCCAATCGATCTCAGGATGATTGAAGTCACCTGCAATAAACACATAAGTGGCTGTTTTCTTGGCAGCAACTCTGAGGATATCGCAAAGATGTGTGTCCTGATGGTAGTTTGGGGGGCGATAAACAACACCAAGCAGAAGTGTTGACATGGTCATACGTATGTCACTGAAAAAAACTTCTTCCTGTGATTCGTTCAAATCAACGCAAGGAATTACCGAAAAGTTTGAACGAACGTAGACCATCACACCACCACCACGCCGATTAATGCGGTCCTTGCGGAAAAGGTTGTACCCAGTAATGCTGAAAACCCCATCACAGAGTAAGGAATGTGCCCATGTTTCTGTGACTGTGATGAAGTCAGGGTCGATGTTTCTGACGTAGGATTCAAACAGATGTATCTTGTTGCATAAACTGCGAGCATTTAAGGACAACAATTTGTACCCTGCTCGCAGTTTATGATGGTGTGTAGAGGGTGGCAGGTTGTTCTGGTTTAGTTTCCCAGAGTTGTAGCAGTTTTTACATTGCCAGTTATTGTGGGTAGATCACACTCAGACCAGCTGGTATCTCTCTTCCACGTTTCATCAGCCTTGACAAACCTCCAGATCTGCCCATCATCACGCAGACTAAAACTTTCATGTTGTGCTGAGTTCCGATTCAAGGAAGCTGCAGCACGGAGCTTTGGACGTACATGGATCCCTAAGGGATGTAGTGATTTGTTTTTTTTTTTCCCCCTTTTTCCCCGTCCATGTCCACACGTGGTTTGTTGGCGAAAATCAAGTCAAATTAAATATACTTCGTTAAAATAATTCTATGTTGAAGCTGGTACTAGTTGTCAGGGAACAGTCAGAGTAATTGTAATAATTGTTTCTACTTTTGGCACAAGGCCATCAATTACCCAGTACATTACTGGTACTTTATTTTATCGACCCTGTAAGGATGAAAGGCAAAGTTAACCTCGGCGGGATTTGAACTCAGACCGTAAAGGGACGTAACTATGCTGGAAAGCATGGCGTCCGACTCTCTACCGATACTGCCAATCCACCTTATTGTAATAATTGTTTCTACTTTAGGCACAAGGCCAGCAATTACCCAGTGCATTACTGGTACTTTATTTTATCGACCCCGTACGGATGAAAGGCAAAGTCAACCTCGGCGGGATTTGAACTCAGATCGTAAAGGGACGTAACTATGCTGGAAAGCATGGCGTCCGACCCTCTACCGATACTGCCAATCCACCAACCTTATTGTAATAATGAATATTGTAATCCATCTGACATGTGTTTAAAGGGCAGTTTTTGGTGAAAATATTATATTTTGTTTGGTCAAGACGTGGTCAAGCGACCTTCCTTGTCGCCATCTTGGTCTATATATTCGATAAAGCTTCTAATTTTCTCATAAATTTTGTGCTAAAAGTAAAAATCATCGTCACTATACCATCCTCTGTCAGCTTTATTGTCCTCTTAGTGTTAGTTCTGTGTGGCTAATAAAGAAACCATTATTATTATTAGGACAGTGTATTGGCAGTATCGGTTGGGCATCGGACACCCTGCTTTGCAGCTTAGATTTACGGCCCTTTACATTCTAAGTTCAAATCCTGCATAGGTTAACTTTGCCTTTCATCCTTACGAAGTCGATAAATTAAAGTACCAGCAACACACTGGAATCGATTTCACCCTCCCCTTCAAATTGCTGGCCTTGTGCCAAATGTAGAAACAATTATTTTATTTTTTTAATTTTTGTCATGCAGCATAGATGGAAAATGCACCAGAGTATTTAGTCATTAGTGTAGCTATATGTCTGTCTGTCTATCAACCTGTCTATCATCATCATCATCATCACCGTTTTACGTCCGTTCTTCCATGCTAGCATGGGTTAGACGGGTTGTCCTGTTGTGGGCAGTGTCTGGTCGGCTGACCATGCCTTGCTCACACAGAACTATCTATCTATCCATCAGAGATGCCCTCTCTCCTCTATTCTGTATGTACTGACTCTCGAGCCATTACTGCGGAAGTTGGAGCTGTTGCAGGGCATCCCGATCGAACCAGGACTGCAGAAAGCAGCGTCAGCCTATGCCGACGACATAACCGTAATGGTGTCGAAAACCTCGGGAATCGGGGTAATTGGCAACCTATTACAGGAATACGAAACGTTGACAGGAGCAAGACTAAACCCAAACAAGTCTGTCGGTCTACAACTCAGCCCATGGAGAGGCAAACCCATGCCTTCTGACAGTGTCGTTGAACGCTGAACGGAAGGACCGGTGAAATTGCTCGGGGTCTGGTTTGGTCCAGACCTCCAGGTGGACAAGAACTGGAACGAGGTCATGGAGAAGATGTTTGCACTCACCCAGAAGTGGGCTGAGTGCAAACTCTCCTTGAAAGGTCAAGCGGAGGTGGCGAACACTTACATAGCATCCGTCATCTACTACCACTTGCAGTCGTGCCTTGTCCCCGTGAATAGCTTACCAAAATGGAACACTTACTCTTCAAGCTCCTCTGGAAAAAACAGGCTCCATTGGTGAGGAGATCCATCTGCTGTCAACACCCTTCTAACGGAGGGCTGGGCATGCCGTGGCTGATGATGCACAAACATGCGCTGAGACTACGCCATCTCCAGGTATTCCTGACTGGTGAACCGGTGTGGCTGTCGTTTGTGAGACAAGCTTTTCCACAACTCGCCTCACTAACAGAGCTGCAGTCCTGGGTCAAGCGAAGACCGAAAATGGGTGCCTGGCACCTCGAGTGGCTTCAGGTGCTCACAGCCCTCTACAAAGCGGAAACTTCAACATTCTATAGGGGATTAGTGGAAGATAAGTGCAACAACGTTCTCGGGGAAACTCTAGGCATCGAGGAGGACGAACTGACCAGTCTGTTTGGGAGGACTTTCCGTCCAGGGCCTATCGATAACTTTCAGAGGTCTCTGGCCTGGCAGTGTTACCGAGGAGCTCTACCAGTTTGAGACAAAATCTACAGGCACGGACGCCCTGGCAGAGATCCTGCCAAAAGGACCTGTCCAAGATGCAAGCAGGACATCGAAACCGTTCTGCACGCAATTGTTCAGTGCCCAGAGGTGACTGACCTGTGGAATTATGTCGAACAGCTAGTCACATGTGAGATGCATCCAGTTATCAACCGAGTCCATCATGAGGATCACCCCGCCGCCTTCATTTAAGAACGAAGGAGAGGCAGTTTTCCTCTGTCTGGTGGCTATGGCGAAAGAGGTAATATGGTGGATGAGGTTAAAAGGATTGAGGGCAAACACCTTTCTCTCCGGACAACAACTTATCCCCTTCTTTAAGTACCACTTCAGAAGGAAAGTGAGAGTGGAGAGAGAGGTGCTACACCCCAGTAATTTTGCTGAAAGGTGGGTGAATGTGGCGAAAATGGCCCGAGTGAACGGGCCTTCTCTGTATATAAATCTGTAGGTTGAAGAAGATAAACAGAGGGAAGACAGGAACACCTACAAAACATGTTCCTGGTGTTGAGGGTTGTTCTATCCATGGGGTGTAAAACAACCCTGCAGTAATGCTCCCCACTATTGGGGATTTCAATTGTTATTTATTAATGTTAAAGTTATATGATTTTTTATGTAAAACCCCCGCCCGCCATCACATCTTGTAATGTCCCATTTTTGTACGCCCCTGTGGCAAATAAAGAAAGATATCAATCTATCTATCCATCTATCTATCTATCTATCTTTCTATCTATCTATCCATCCACCAAACCTTTTCTAGCAAATTATATCTACACTTAGAAAATACACTCACAGTATGAAGAATATGTTTGTCAGCTGAAAAAAATTAACATTTGTAAACAGGTCTTTAATTAAAATGAAAAACCAACGATTTAAATATTTTTTCCCCTTTAATTTCATTCTGTTTGTTGAAAAATAGAATTAAAAAAGAAGATTGTTCTATAATTTTAAAATAATCTTTGATTTTTTCCTTGCTATTTACAGATCAGACTATTTGAGTTTTTAATCTAAATATTTGCATATTTGAATTTGTGTAGAGAAAAAACATGTTGTTATATGGCAGTATGAATGATTTTTCTAATTCTAATCAATTTATTATAAAAAGTAAATTATTGCTATTTTACTGCAATGGTATTTACACAAAAATATATGAAGTAGCCATTTTTATAGTCATTTCATCTTTCTTGTTCTCTTTTGTTTTTTGTATCATTGTATTTTGTCAACATCACCATCAACGTTATTATCAATATGTATGTGATGCTATTAATGAAGATGCAACATCAACACCATACATACCAGCAGGACCACCACCACCACCACCACTATCCTATCACCACCATCACAACCCCACTACCTCTATCCCGCCATCAGCACCACCACTATCCTATCACAACCATCACAACCCCACTAACACTATCCCACCACCACCACCACCACCAACATTACCACTCCAATGTATGAGCAAGGAATGATATCCAAATTGCTTTGTCTCAGATTAAAATGATCTGTCCAAACCATGCAATAACAAAGATATTAAATATGTAATGATATTGAATGGCAGTGCTCCAGCATGGCCTCAGCCTCTTGACTAAAACACGTAATAGAGTAATTGATACAAAATATTAAATATTAGAATATATATCTAATGTGTTAACAGCATTGCTATAGCCTTCTTTAACACACTGTTGTCTATATATTCCATAAGACTTGAAACAATCTACAACACTGTTGATCATTATCATCATTAATGTCCATTTTTCCATGCTAGCATAGGTTAGACGAGTTGTCCCGTTGTGAGAAATGCCAGGTCAGGTCACCATGTCTTGCTCGTACAGAACTGGTTTTGCCTTGGTTCCTATAGCTGGATGCCCTTCCTAACACCAACCACATTTACAGTGTGGACTGGGTGTTTTTTGTCGTGACACCTACATGACCACTTTATAGTGTGGACTGGGTGCTTTTTGTCATGACACCTACATGACCACTTCACAGTGTGGACTGGGTGCTTTTTGTCGTGACACCTACATGACCACTTTACAGTGTGGACTGGGTGCTTTTTGTCATGACACCTACATGACCACTTTACAGTGTGGACTGGGTGCTTTTTGTCGTGACACCTACATGACCACTTTACAGTATGGACTGCGTGTTTTTTGTCGTAACACCTATATGACAACTTTACAGTGTGGACTGGGTGCTTTTTATTGTGTTCTATTTTATTATAAATATATAATGTAAACACATTCCACATTAGCTTGAATGGTGCAACTTTCCCTTCTTCCTCTTCTTCTTCATCATCATCTTCTTTTTCTTCTTCCTCTTCTTCATTATCGTTGTAGTTGTTGTCATCATCTACTTCTTCTTGAAATCAATCAATACATATTGACCAGTTAATAAGGAGCCACTTGTAATCCGTAATCCTAACAAATAACCATTTATTGAATGTTATACTGGTGGTGGTGCTGGTGGTGCTGGTGCGACAGCTGTTGGTAGAGATGTATCTGATGATACCATGAATATTCTTTTTTGTTTATTTACTATTCTCCTCCTCCTCCACAATGTCATCATTAACATCATCACCATCATCATCGTCATCATAGCCATAATTTAAAATGTCTATTAATTCTGTAAAATGACATCTTTAACCAAGTTTTCCATCAATAATTATGTTATTTTAATCATGACCACATATAACTCATTAATCCTAAATTCTTCAGTTATGACATAAATACATCATTCATTGTCATATATATAACTCATTAGTTTTAAATACATCAGTTATAATCTAAATACAACAGTCAGGGATAGACATGTGCTCTGTAAGCTGTAGTGAAGGCAACCCGTCTAGGAGAGTTGACAATCCAAATAAAAACTAATACAAGTTGGAGAGAACGCTTGAGTCCAGTACGACAACCTCTCTAGTGTTGATGGCATGAATGTTGCACCCAGTCCACACTGTAAAGTGGTTGGTGATAAGAAGGGCATCTAGTCTGAAAAACCCCACCAAAAAACATGGTCCAATCCATGCAAGTGTGGAAAAACAGATGTAAAAACAAGGATGATGATGATGATGATTGTCAGATACATAATTCTTCTTCTTTCTCTCCTCCCCTCCTCCTTCTTCTTCTTCTTCTTCTTCTTTACAGGATCATGGGTACAGAGTCTTCAAACACTCCTAGTAGGTCCTGTCAGAAGCCAATTGATACAGCTGGATCCCAAAGCAAGACCAGCTGAGCTCATGATTGAAACAACGCAAAAATATGGAATATGGAACATATGAGCAAAACATGGTCCCCATGATCAGTCTAGTCTCAGACCTGGACAACACCTCCGACCTATGACAGCTTAGAAAGTGATCATAAATTAATGTTGATGATGATAATGTCGAGGAGACATCAAAACTAGAAATTCAATAAAGATCTTAAGAACTCTAGAACAACAACTACAACAATATTTTTCTTGGTAAATTTCCAGTGCACTTTATTAGAATTCCCTCCAATATATCTTGTTTCAATTCTATAAATCATTCCATGGGGACATGTTGGCTGAAGTCTTGGAAATAAGAGAACTAGGCACCTCCTCATTGGCCAAACATTCCATTTCTTAAATCTATTAAACGATAAAGGAACAAAATGAACATGTTGGTCAAGGTTTCATTTACAAGTGAGAAAAACAAAGAAATAAATGACATTGTTACATATATACATTGATATATGATATAATATATATGTGTTACACACACACAAACACACACACATATATATATATATATATATATATATATGTATATTGATTTGTTTGTATATTGATCTGTTTAGATGTTAACTGTCCTAGAGATCTTATTGATTCTGAAGAACATCAGTGTTTCATTTGCTCAGAGTCTGGAATTCTTCTATAGTAAACGTCTGTAGTTGAACACATATTATAGCAAACATCAATTTTCTCACATGTAATTGACTTCAACTAATAGTAAATAAACATTTAAATTAACTTTGAAGTAACACCAACCCAGCCACACACTATACTAGTTCACATTGCACTTCACCAAAGCACATCACATCACACTGCACATTACAGCACACTGCACATCACACCACACTACACTTCACCACATGACATCACACCATACTGCACTTCACCACAGCATATCATATCACACTGCACATTACACCACACTGCACATCATACCGCACTACACTCACCACAGCACATCATATCACATTCCACATTACACCACACTTCACATCATACCACACTACACTTCACCACAGCACATCCCACCACACTGCACTTCATATGATATCACACCACATTGCATTTCACTACAGTGAATCACACCACACTGCACCACATCATACTACAGCATGCTACCCTTCATCATACAACACCACACACTGCACCACACAACAGCATACTTCACTATACTACACTACACCATACAACATCACAACACATTACACCACACTACACCACAGCACACTACATGACACAACATTGCACTTTACTCCACCACACTTCATCCCAGCACACACCATACCACATGTGCAACACATCACACCCTACCATATGATACTGCACCACACCACCACAACACCAAACCACAAACCACCCCAGCCCACTCCACCCACACCATACTTCCTACATCAGTCAAACTCATACATTCCAAATTTGTGCATATTTTCTACAGCCTGATGCCCTTTCTAATGTCAACCCCTTTACAGAGTGTATTGAGTTCATTTTATTATGACACCAGTACAAGAGAGGCTGCTAAGTCCTTGACAAGACTAAAGAGTTTTCACTACATCACATAATTTCTGTTTGATTGTTAATTCTTTTACAGAATGTACTTGGTGCATTTTATTGTAACACTGACACAAAAGAAGTCGTCCTCCATAAGATTAGAGAATCTTCTTTACATTACATAGCTTCTGTTTGATTGTCAACCAGTTTATAGAGTGTACGGGGTGCATTTTATGGCATCAGCACTAGAGAGATTGCTATATCCTCAACGTGACTTAAAGAGTCCCCTCTACCCTATGTTGTCTTTGTTTGAACACCAACATTTTATTGTGACGCCAGCACTAGAGAAGTTGTTGGATCCTCAACAAGACTAAAGAGCACCCTCTTCATCTGAATGCCAACCCTTTTACAGAGTGTACAGGTTGTATTCTATCAGGGCACAGACACTAGAGAAGATGTCTTGTCTTCAAGACTTATGCCTCTCCTCTACCTTCTGCAGTCTCCATTCAATTGTCAACTACTTTACTGAGTGTACTGGGTGTATATTTTGTGTCACCAACACTAGCAAGGTTATTATACTCTCGACAGGATTACATGAACCCTTCTACCCTATATAGTCTCCTTTCAATTACAAACACTTTACAGAGTGTCCTGGGTGTATTTTATTGTGAAAATAAATTTATGTTGCATTCAAAGTGAAGGTGTTCATATTTTATTGATAAAATATTTTTTAATTTTGGAATGTGTTTAGATTTATAGCTTAAAATATATTTTATTTCAGACACACGAGAGACATCTGAACAAACATTAAAGTAATTACAATTAATTAATTTAATAAAGACTCATTATTGATATATTCCCTGGTAACAGAAACTCTCCAACTATTTCATTCTCCAGAAAACAATTTCATTTCGTAAAATACATCTGTACATTTTTTACACAAAACAGTCTATCATTGTAAGTAGTTTCTTAACTTAAGAAACACACACATACTTGTATATATATAAACACATACACATACACACATAATACATATACTTATATATATATATAGGATAACTTTTCCTTGTAAATATGCACACATATATATACAAGCATTGTAACACTAAAAGTAAATGCAGTAAGAGATAGGAGACTATGTGAAGAGATCTCTTTAGCCTTCAATGGATAAGACACTTTCTGGAGTCATAATAGAATGTTTATGGTACCTGTCTCTTTATAAAGGGTGGGTGAACAGACAAACACATTATAGGGTAGTGAGGACCCTCTAGCCCTGTTGAGTAACTGACAACCTCTCAAGGGCTGGGGCCATGATAAAATGTGCTCAGTACACTCTGAAAACTGATTGGTATTTGAATGAAAACATGACTAGGTTGACATATGTTGGTGCAACTTTTCTCTCCTTGATTGTTCCTGCTTTTTGTTGGTATGTTGTTTTGTTGAACATGAAATATTTTTTTTTAAGTTCTTCCTTCAGTTTATCTTTAAAAAAATTATTTCATGTTCAACAAAACAACCTACTGACAAAAATAAGGAAAAGTCATAGAGACAAAAATTGTGCTAACATATGCCAACCTAATCATGGAATAACATAAATTAAAAATCTCCAAACAATCCTCACAAATTTTGGGGGATGAAATTAGCTGTTATGTAAAGAAAACTGGAAAAGATACCTGGATGACTGATTTATTTAGGGAAGGGAAATCTTGACAAACTAAAAAAAAAAACAACTAAATTTACAGTCCCATCAGAACAAGGAATGGCATGGCCAATTCTTGCCAAACTTGTCTCTCAATGCAGACAACTCATCTGACCCATGCAAACATGGAAAAATGGATGTTAAATGGTGATAATGATGATGATGATGATGATAATAATATATATATATATAATGGGGAGGTCATGCAACCATTAGAAACCATGCCAAAATGGCACATGTGAACAAGATGTGGTTCCCTCAGACATGTCTAGTTGCAAACTATGACAACCCATCCAACCATATAAAAAGAGACATAAAGTAATGAAGGGGGATATATATAACAGGCTTCCACACAGCTTCTGGCTACCAATTTTATTCACAAATTATTAATGAATTAGACCAACATTTATCCACCATTAAAAATACTTCAACACTAATGTTTCTACTTTAGGCACAAGGCCAGCAATTACCCAGTACATTACTGGTACTTTATTTTATCGACCCCGTAAGGATGAAAGGCAAAGTTAACCTCAACACTCTAATAATAAAATCACTTCATAAGAACATTAGTATAAAAAGTTTTAACAGTTTCAAGATGAAAGTAGAAATTGAATTCGTATCTGTTATAGAAATCACTGTATACTAATAACTTTTACTGATGTTTATTACATGGAATACCAAAAGTTTTCATGAACAGACTAAAAGCTCGTTTTATTCATAGAAAAAATAAACTGTAATAATCTTTTCATTGCAACTATTCTGGGGCTCTGCCATAAAGTACATCTCTCCCACCTCATTTTTCTTTTTCTTTCTTTTTTATCCTTTCTTTTTGTCATTGGGATATTGTAAACATAATTTGAACATCGTCATCAGCAACATCATCATTACCATTTTTACATCTGCTTTTCCATGCTTGCATCTCTCTACTTGCTGCATTTCTTCATCATCTCCTCAGTGAGTCATTTGAAAAAACAAAAAAAAAAGAATATGGAAATCCTCATCATCAATGATTGTCTTTCCAGGCTGGCATGGGCTGGATTTGTTGTCACAGACCAATTCTGTAATTAATTGGAGATACTGCATTCCTCAATAGACTGGGGCAATGGCTTCTATAGTTGGATGCCCTTCCTATTACAAGTTACTTTACAAACTATACTTGGTGAGTTTTATCATGTGATCAGCACTAGAGAGGTTATCATGTACACTCAGGTCTTGAATAATTGTCCCCCCACACTGCTTATTAATTTTTCAGATTCCCCACCTCCCTCCACTTATTATATTTTGCTAATCTAACTCCAGCAAAATTTTATTTTAGGTGGTAGCACTCCTGCGACAATTAATTTTCATTAGACATTAAAAAGCCACTTTACATGACAAAAAAGAACATTACTAGAAATCGCATATGTTATAAAATAAATAGGATGGGTTGAGGTCTCAATGTGTAAGCTAAATGACTAATTCTGGTTTTTCAAAAAATCAACAGGGACAACCTAGAAAAATTACCGATTCCCCACCCACTTATTCCACCCATCCCCTATTATTTGGAACCAGAGAGTACTTGATACAACTAGAGAATCCTCTTAACTCTTTGTTAGGCATGACTTCTACTGTTGGATGTCCTTATTAACATCAATAACTTTACAAAGTGTAATGGGTGTATTTTACCATGGCAACAGCCCAAGGGATATTGTTGTGTACTTGACACAACTGAAGAATCCTCTCATCCCTTTGTATGGAAGTTTGAAAAAAACGAACTCTTTATATTGTTTTAAAGTATGTTTTTCCTCTCAAGCAAAGAACTACGGTGCATGAATTACGACAATAAAATAGTTGTGAATACATTAGGGGAATAATTCCATGAAGCAGGAAAAAGGAAATTATTGCCACAGGTTCCTTGCTTGATAGCAAAAATATACTTTGAAATTTCAATCTCCCATGTGCTTTATAGACTTTCTGTTGTATTCTTTATATAATAATAATTCTATTAAAGGAATATCATTGGTTTATCTGCTTATTGGCCAGCTAAAGTGATCTGATACAGCATTTCAACAACACCATGTAAGCAGCTTATCGAGATTTACTTTCAATAATTAAAACATGATGATTTAGTGTAAGAAGATTTTACAAGTTATTATATTATATTATTCTAGAAAATATTTCTATTTCCATTCCTTTTCAATCCCATTTTCTTTCTGTGTTTGTTTTCCCACCCATTCCTTAGAGTTTTTATTTTCTTAATAAATTATTACTTAATGATATTTTAAAATTCATTAGCCAGGTTTAGAAATGGTTTTGAATAATAATGAGATTAAAGTGTAATCTCAGTGTTATATAAACAAGAAAAATAAATAAATCGTGAAATAAAAAATAAAGAAAGAAATGGACATGACTGTGAGGATAAGGTGTTTTGTTTCGAACCCACATAGTTTCAGGTTCAGTTCCACAGCATGACACCTTGAGAAAGTATTTTTCTCTATAATTCTTGGTTGACGGTTGACAAATGTGTTATAAGTGAAACTTGGAAGATGGAAGCTGTAGAAGACTGATAAAACAATAGTTGAAACTTTGAAGTTACTGCAATGTTTCTCTTTAATAAATGTCATACTTTGCTCACATGTACTGAGTGGTCATTCAGTTAATGTTTGAAGTGCACTAATATTTAAAACACCTACTTTAGTGTGTGTATATATAGGTACAGCCACCGGAAATAACATCTGTGAAATATACAGCTCCATCTACCTGTTAGCTAGCTACCTCACCGTGAAACAAAAAACCCTTAAAATCCACCAGAATAAACGCCTACGCAGCGACTAAACATCAAACGATTATTTCTGTATAAATAGAGTGATTCCAAACACTTTCGCCAGTCGACCTTTGGCAGTCAGCTAGCGTATCGTTGTTCCTCTACTCTGCCACACTTGTCACTCACACACGCCTTGTACCTTGTATCGTCGCTTCATGTGAAAATAAATAGCTGATCAAAACTACATCTCTCGCCTTGCTCGTCCTTTCAACTTGTGCTTTCGTCTGTCCATCCTTACCGTATGCGACAACAGTTCTTTTAAGGGCTATCTTCAGATCTGATCAGACCGTATGCGATAACAGTCCTTCTAAGGGCTATTCTCGGATCTGATCGGAAGTAGTGACGAGACTGACCAACCACGTCGCTACAATTGGTGACCCCGACGTAATTCGAACGCGCAACCAGATAGCACCTAAGAAGATACCAACATGGACATGTCACAACCAACGACAGAGGCCGAGATTTCAGAGCTGCGGGCTATGATCAGAGAGCGGGATGGTCAAATTAAAGCACTCTCAAATCAAGTAGAGAACCTGACCTTTCAAACACACTGACGACGCAGTAACAGTCGATCCAGGCCTTTTCCCAGTCGACGATCCAGAAGTCCCAGTCAAAATCGTGTGTCTGGCAACCTCTGCTGGTATCACGCAAATTTAGGTGCACTGGCATCTAAGTGCAAAGCCCCGTGCTCTTTCCAGAATACCACCCAGGGCTTAGCGACGACGTTCACCCCTGGTACTGAAAAGAAAAGTCGTCTATTTCTTATTAACGATCAAGCGACAGGCATCCGTTACCTCGTGGATACAGGAGCCCAGGTTAGTGTTATTCCGGTTTCACTAATCTCGGGTAAAAGACACCCAACACCGTCCTTTCTGCAGGCAGTGAACCAATCGTCAATTCCGACTTTCGGGGAGAAATCACTGACCCTCAATTTAGGCCTGAGGCTGCGTTTTCAATGGGTGTTCGTCGTGGCAGACCTGCCGACCCCTATCTTAGGAGCCGATTTTCTCCACCACTTCAATCTTCTGGTGGACATGAAGAACCGGAGGCTTATTGACACCACCACAAACCTCACTGTGAGAGGTATATTTACCACGCAATCCACAGTTATCCCTGTAATTTGCCAGTCAGAGCCTTCGCGTTACAACAGCATTCTCCAGAAATACCCAGACACCACACGCCCGTTATTTAAGTATAGACCTATTAAGCATAGTGTCACACACCACATCGAGACAAGAGGACCACCCACAGCTGCCCGACCAAGGAGACTGCCTCCAGACCGATTGACAATTGCCAAACAGGAGTTCCAACACATGCTGGACCTCGGAATCATTCGCCCTTCCTCCAGCAACTGGTCTGCATCCCCACACCTTGTTCCTAAAAAAAAACGAGAATGATTGGCGACCATGTGGGGATTATCGTGCACTTAACAATTCTACAGTACCCGATAATTACCCTGTACCTCACCTGCACGACTTTTCTGCCTCTCTGCAAAGCGCACGCATCTTTTCCAAGATAGATTTGGTACGTGCATATAACCAGATACCTATGGAGCCTGCAGATATTCTGAAGACCGCAATCACAACACCGTTCGGTTTATTTGAATTCCTGCGAATGCCGTTCGGTATGCGCAACGCTACACACACTTTTCAGCGGTTTATTAACACTGTGTTACATGATTTACCCTTCGTATACGCGTTTATTGACGACGTGCTGGTAGCAAGTACTTTCGAGCAAGAACACGAGAAGCACTTAGATCTCCTTTTCCAACGTTTGGCTGAGTACGGTATCATCATCAACCTCAGCAAGTGCCTTCTCGGTGTTCCTTCACTGTCCTTTCTCGGTCACATCATTGATAAAGACGGCATTCGTCCACTTCCGAGAAAGTAGAAGCTATCCGCAGTTTTCCCGCACCTACATCACTTCGGAAGCTGCGTGAATTCCTCGGTCTGGTGAATTTTTATAGGCCTTTCATCCCTCATTGTTCCGACGCAGCCAGACTCCTCACGGACCTTCTTCGTAACCGGACTCACAAAAACGAAGAGATCACTCTAAACGAGGAAGAATTAACATCTTTTAACCGCCTGAAGGAAATGTTGGCAAACGCTTCCATGCTCGTTTTCCCCAGGTCTGGCGCTCCTCTTTCGCTGCTAGTGGACGCATCAGACACGGGGGTTGGAGGCGTTTTACAACATGTCGACGGCGTTTGGCAACCCTTATCCTTCCTTTCTAAGCGGTTGCAACCTGCAGAAACGAAATACAGTACCTTTGGCCGCGAACTCTTGGCAACCTACCTTTCGGTTAAGCATTTTCGGCATATTCTCAAAGGGTCGGATTTCGTGATCTACACGGGCCATAAAACACTAGTTTATGCGTTCCGTACCAAACCTGATCGACATTCACCGAGAGAACTCCGACACCTGGATTTTGTCTCCCAATATTCAACTGATATTCGGCATATCAAGGGATCAGACTACGTAGCAGCCGACGCCCTGTCCCTAATCCAGCTGAACGCAATACATGTGCATTCAGGCATCGACCTTCAACAGATCGCAGCTGACCAAGAGACTGACGAAGAGTTTATCAAGCCCCGAGATTCGCCATCCCTCAAGTTTCAGCAAGTTCCCATTCCTTCTTCTCCGGGACAAATTTGGTGCGACCTTTCTACCGATCATGAACGACCTTACGTACCACAGATGCATCGTCGACAAGTTTTTTCTGCTTTACACTGCTTGTCTCACCCGGGAATCCGGGCTACACAGAAACTCATCTCTGCTCGTTTTGTGTGGACAAACATTAACAAGGACGTGCGCGACTGGTCCAGGAGCTGCATTGCCTGCCAGAAAGCCAAAATCCACAGACACATCAAAACTCCACTCGGCACATTCGCGCAACCTGATGCACGTTTTCATCATGTGCCTATCGACATCGTCGGACCTCTACCACCATCACAGAACTACACACACTTGCTCACCTGCATAGATCGATTTTCCCGTTGGCCTGAGGCTTTTCCCATAAATGATACCTCAGCGGAAACAGTCGCTAAAACTTTGGTTTTACACTGGGTATCACGTTATGGCACCCCAGCGAAGATAACAACGGACAGAGGACGCCAATTTGACTCCCACCTCTTCAAGGAACTGACTCACCTGTTAGGATGTAAACACATCAGCACAACAGCTCATCACCCGCAAGCTAATGGTCTCGTGGAAAGATTCCATCGCCAATTGAAAGCTGCAATAAAAGCATATCCAGACAAGACCCACTGGTTTGAATACCTACCACTCATCCTTCTGGGCATTCGATCCACTGTTAAGGAGGAATTCGGACACACACCTGCAGAATTAGTGTACGGCACCACCCTGGTTCTACCTGGTCAGATGTTTGCTCCCATCTTTCCTCAGGACGTTCCAGACCCAGGATCATACGTACACCGTCTTCGACAATATATGTCTCACCTTGCTCCTGCAAGCACCCGTCAACAGAACACGGCCACACACGTACCTTCAGACATTAAAGATTGGACACACGTTTTCGTTCGAAACGACACCATCTCAGCTCATCTTCGACCTCCATATTCTGGCCCTTATCGTGTTCGAAAAAAATATCCGAAATATTTTATTCTCGATCTAGATGGTAAACAGAATTCTGTCAGCGTGGACAGATTAAAAAAAAGCCATCATGGATACTGTTACAGTATCTACACCAGAAACTCCAACAGATTGCTGTTCCAGCGAGCCACCTGTTTCATCTCCAGTCACGAGAGTTGGACGACATGTCCATTGGCCCGCCAAGTTGGCACAATATGTGAATTACCGTTAACCTCAAGTGAGTTTCTTAATCATTCTTCTTGCAAAACATTCCCATTTCCCTTGTGTTGACTATTTCCAGTTTCAAATACAATGAAATTTCTGCTTGAACAATTGCAATTTTTAGTGACCATGTGCTCATGTCACGAAGAACATTATTTATTATGAACATTATTTATTACAAACACTGTTTAAGAACAAACATTGTGTATAGCATTGTGTATAACATTTTTTTTTTCTTCTCTCTCTTGTTTTGCAAAAATTTTTATTTTTCTTGTTACACATTAATTGTGTAATTGCCATAATTTTTATATACATACAAGGCGTGTACATATTCTGTTTTTCATGCACACTACAAAACCACGTTTGTTTCAACTTTTGGTTCATACACTGAACAATAGATATTTGTGTCCCTCTAACTCTTACACTACAAAATGTTTTCTCTTTGATCACGCATTTCACAAATCGCATCTTCAAAACACTGGCCTTCTTTTTCCACGTACACATTCACTCAATAGCTCGAGAATGCCTCGCTATTTTTTTACCACATGCATTCACTCAAGTCATATGCTGTGGAGCAAACTGTTACTTTTAGGCAGCATGCTTACGGCCATTCAGTTCACACATTACGGTTATCTTCACTGCCCAGTTAGACTTTTTGTCATGCAATTCACAGGCAGCTCAACTCAAATTGCAACAGGCTCATTCATCACGCCTGCATAAATCTGATCAAAGTCATTTTATAGTTTATTTCTTTTTTCTCTTCCTGACACACACATCTTGCCATATCATCTCTACATCGACTCTGTCCTGTACTCGATGATCACAACACTTCACAACGTGCTGGACACTCCTGGGGCTATTGTCATGACAAATGCCCCACTGGCCCATTACTATACGATATTTCGCTCTTTTGTTGTACAAAAGATCTGGCAGGGGGCTACCGGAAATAACATCTGTGAAATATACAGCGCCATCTACCTGTTAGCTAGCTACCTCAACGTGAAACAAAAAAAATCCTTAAACCTACCAGAATAAACGCCTACGCAGAGACTAAACATCAAACGATTATTTCTGTATAAATAGAGTGATTCCAAACACTTTCGCCAGTCGACATTTGGCAGTCAACCCGCGTATCGTTGTTCCTCGCCTCTGCCACGCTTTGTCACTCACACACGTCTTGTACCTTGTATCGTCGCTTCATGTGAAAATAAATACCTGATCGAAACTACATCTCTCGCCTTGCTCGTCCTTTCAACTTGTCCTTTCGTCTGTCCATCCTTACCGTATGCGACAACAGTTCTTTTAAGGGCTATCTTCAGATCTGATCAGACTGTATGCGATAACAGTTCTTCTCGGATCTGATCGGAAATAGTGACCAGACTGACCAACCACGTCGCTACACACACACACACACATACATATATATATATATATATATATATATATATATATATATATATATATATATATATATATATATATATTGTGTTGTTTATTATATAATTATATATATATATATATATATATATATATATATATATATATATATATATATATATAACGAAGGAAATGTGGTAAGGAACCAGATAGACCATAACGCACCAAAGTACTCAATACTTAGGGTAGTAGAGTGGGTAATAAGAACAAATATGACCCCGACGGCAGAGCACAAGCCGTGTCGACGGCTAATTCTGGACTAAATAAGAATTTTTAGGCTGGTAAATAAATAGCCGAACTTCTCAGGGGGTAATTCCATATATGGGAAGATAGTAATTGTCAAGAGGATTGGTCAAAAATTTGTTGTAAAGACAGTTGATTCTATCATGGCATTTAGTGTAAGGTAGGGTAGGGGTAGCTGAACTTTCCGGTAGAACAAAGAAGGAGTGGGGGAAGCCCAGTCAGGCGTTGAAAGTGAAATCTATACAGCAGATTCTAAGGAGAGTGTATAGAAGGTCGAAAAAAGTGTACTGGATAAGGGGAGGGGGGGGGTTGAAAAAGTAGGTAAATCGAAAGGGAGTAAACAAACGAGCCATTATAAAGATGAGGGGATAAATATATAAAAAAACAAATATATAAACAAACAGCAATTTCTGGTTACTATTCCATCCCCACAATCCCCAAATCTCTCATTTGTATTGTTAAGCTATAGAAACATTTAATAGGTGGAGAAAAATGCTAAATACGGGATTGTAATGAAAGCATTTTATAAAGCCATCTTTACAGAGGGTCTGACACCACTGCAAAAGTTAGTAGTAATCAGCCAATGGTATCTTACAATGACAGGTTAATAAGTTGAGGACAAACATACTAAAAACCTAATACGAACTATTAATTCAGAATACTAATACATACTAATACCAAGAATACTAAAGCAAAAATACCACTAAGAATTTTATAAAGCCATCTTTACAGGGTGTCAAACACCACTGCAATAGTTAGTAATAATCAGCCAATGCTATTTTACAATGACAGGTTAATAATTTGAGGGCAAACATATTAAAAAAACTAATACGAAATATTAATTCAGAATACTAATACATAAATGCTAATACAAGAATACCAATGCAGAAATACCACTAAGAAATTTAGAAATCACGGAAATGGAGCAGCAACCAGAAAGAAAGCAATTATCTGGGGTCTAACACATCTGCTATAAAAAGCGTAATCGGCCAATTCTAGCTTAAAATTAGGGGGGGGGGGCTGAGGCTACAGAGGACCGATGGGCTGCATCGGGGTGGGCGAAAAGTTGAAAAAAAAAACGACAAAGAAGGAGTTTTGGGGTGGAAGGACTAGGAAGAGATGGGGGTAAGAAGGAACTATAGAGGAAAAGATAGCATTGGCTGATTATTACTAACTATTGCAGTGGTATATAGCGAGGATACTGGGTTGTATGAATGTAACAAAACGAGACATTGTTTGTGTATATAATATTTAATTAACGGTAGATAGAATACTTGACATGTCAAAGATAGATGTTAGAATGAAACAAAGTTAGTAGTTACCGTTTTGATTGCCAGGCAAACGCGGCTGGCAGAGGGCGCCTGGCTAAGGCCAGGCGCCTGTTGGCCAAATTAATGGCAGAGCCAAATGAGAAGACTCTTGACCTGGTGCCGAAAAGGCAAAGAGAGAGAGGAAGCTTAAAGTTGTTAGTTTTATAGGGCTCTGACCGGAAGTCGCAGAAAGGGTTCCACCTCCCGTCTAGATCCCAATCAAAACAAGGGAGACAACCGCTACATAACCTCCCGCCAGAATTTTAGTGTATAAAAATCGAAATGAAAATATGTAGCAAGTTGGCGAGAATGTTGTAACAGGCATGAAAATTACGACAAAAGAATGTTTGGAAAAATCAATGATAGATATCAAGGTAGCCAACCGCTCTTGGCCAGAGAACGACTGGACATCCATCTATCCATCACCCAAAGATACAATGTAATAAAGTAAAAGTAATAGAAGAGCTCAAAGTTCAAAATATAGTTCACAGGTGTGCAATCACATGACAGCAGGAAAGAAAGTGTGTTCCAGAGAATGAATGCAGGTGGTTTCTGTTCTGTGGTATATCGTGAAATTTCCAACCTCCGAATGGATTTTCTCACAGGAAGAGTGCTGCAAAAATGAATTCTCTGGCTTTGGTGAAGCTGTATTGATGTATTGCTGTTGCTGCTGCTGTTGTCTCGCTGAGTGAGCGTATTCGGTGTTTAAATTCACAGTAAAAAAATTTTTTTTTAGAAAAAATGAGTTGCGCAAAGTGCTAGAAATAGCAGCCGAAGTTGATGGTCGATGTTGAGAATGCGTTGACCTGGAAGGGTCAAGAGGCCAGCGACCAGAGAAATAAGCATTCTTAATAAATGCGCGGTTATCAACTGTAACTTTACATTGTAAATTTATAAACCGGCAAATAGAAGAATATAGCTTAAGGCTGAAGAATCCTTGGGGGAGAAATGCTATCTCTGGCGTGCGGCTGTCTGTGAGTAGAGACATCTCAGTGAATCGAGAATTTATGCTGCCTACACGTGCCAATACAAGGTTGAAAAAAAATATTTCTAACGCGCGAGAAAATGATAGTGCAATTTTGAAAGTGATAATGATGAAAAAGAAAGGCTTCAATCAGCATAATTATAGGTGTGAACTTTGGAAAAAAACAAAAAACTTGAACGATGAAGAAAACGATGAACAAAAGGCAATGGTTCATCGAAAATAAATGTTCCTGTTGAAATGTTTTTTAAAGAATATCAAATTTCTTTTTTTTTTTGTGTTTTGAAAGAGTTCGTTGTAAGAAACGAGAAACATATATATATATCGTGAAATGTTTTTTTTTGTTTTGAAAGTGTTCGTTGTAAGAAACGAGAAACATATATATATATTGGTGAAATGCGACAGTTAATTGATGCGTGAGAGAAAAAGTATGTCTGTGCGAATTCCACATGTGCGTGTGTGCGTGTCCTTGAGTATTTTCATAGTTTGTCGCTAAATTTGCTGTGTATTCGTAATGTTACTCACAAAACCAGATGTGCTATTTTTTTCTTTTTTTGGGGGGGTGACCCTTATAGCGATGAACGGCTGCGTGTTCGTATCACGTCAGGGTTACCAATATAGCGAGGATACTGGGTTGTATGAATGTAACAAAACGAGACATTGTTTGTGTATATAATATTTAATTAACGGTAGATAGAATACTTGACATGTCAAAGATAGATGTTAGAATGTAACAAAGTTAGTAGTTACCGTTTTGATTGCCAGGCAAACGCGGCTGGCAGAGGGCGCCTGGCTAAGGCCAGGCGCCTGTTGGCCAAATTAATGGCAGAGCCAAATGAGAAGACTCTTGACCTGGTGCCGAAAAGGCAAAGAGAGAGAGGAAGCTTAAAGTTGTTAGTTTTATAGGGCTCTGACCGGAAGTCGCAGAAAGGGTTCCACCTCCCGTCTAGATCCCAATCAAAACAAGGGAGACAACCGCTACAATAGCATTGGCTGATTATTACTAACTATTGCAGTGGTAAAGATGGCTTTATAAAATTCTTAGTGGTATTTTTGCTTTAGTATTCTTGGTATTAGTATGTATTAGTATTCTGAATTAATAGTTCGTATTAGGTTTTTAGTATGTTTGTCCTCAACTTATTAACCTGTCATTGTAAGATACCATTGGCTGATTACTACTAACTTTTGCAGTGGTGTCAGACCCCCTGTAAAGATGGCTTTATAAAATGCTTTCATTACAATCCCGTATTTAGCATTTTTCTCCACCTATTAAACGTTTCTATAGCTTAACAATACCAATGAGAGATTTGGGGATGGAATAGTAACCAGAAATTGCTGTTTGTTTATATATTTATCCCCTCATCTTTATAATGGCTCGTTTGTTTACTCCCTTTCGATTTACCTACTTTTTCAACCCCACCCCCTCCCCTTCTCCAGTACACTTTTTTCGACCTTCTATACACTATCCTGATAATCTGCTGTATAGATTTCACTTTCAACGCTTGACTGGGCTTCCCCCACTCCTTCTTTGTTTACCGGCAAGTTCAGCTACCCCTACCCTACCTTCCACTAAATGCCATGATAGAATCAACTGTCTTTAAAACAAATTTTTGACCAATCCTCTTGACAATTACTATCTTCCCATATATGGAATTACCCCCTGAGAAGTTCGGCTATTTATTTACCAGGCTAAAAATTCTTATTTAGTTCAGAATTAGCCGTGGAAACGGCTTGAGCTCTGCCGTCGGGGTCATATTTGTTCCTATATATATATATATATATATATATATATATATGTGTGTGTGTGTGTGTGTATTTATTATAAAAACAGACTAAAGTTTAAGCAAAGAATCGTTGCTTTCACCCTTAACGGGATCTTCTGAAACTCATTATTTGCTCTACAGGTTTATATATATATATATATATATATATATATATATATATATATATATATATATATATATATATATATATATATATATATATATATATATATATATATGTATGTATGTATGTATGCATGCATATATATATATATAGTAATAATAATAAATTTGAAGACTAAAATCCAAAGAGGGCTCGATAAGGATTAATATATATCAAATATATAAGAACCGTAGAGCAAATATTTATTAAAATAACAGATTAAAGTTTAAGCAAAGAATCGCTGCTTTCACGCTTAGCGGGATCTTCTGAAACTAACAAAGTCAATCTGTAAACGCAGAAGTGGATATTTCAAAAAACGTTGCAACCGGAGGAAGACAGGAAGACGATACTTTGGTTCGTGGAAACGTTCCCTGGCAAAGAACGGGAAAAAACGAATATAATACGTCATTAATAGGAGCGGTGAAAAACAATTACGCGCAAAGACAGACCACGTTTATGGTATAAAAGAAGTCGTAGACTAATGTTCTCTTAGGTGGTTCATAGAGACGTTCTCTGGCAATGAACGGAAAAAACGAAGATAATACGTCATATGTGGATCGTGGAGAACAATTGCACGCAAAGACAAAACCACGTAAATGTTATAGCTGAAGTCGTAGACTAAAATTCTAACTAGGAAACCGAATGATCCTCCGCTTCAGAGTTAAGAATAAAGTAAATAAAATACAATACAGAGGTAATTGAAATGAAATAAATACATACACGCGTTCAAATACGTGCATACACAAGCATACGCGAAAACACTCGCCATAGGTATACAAAACCACGCACATACAAATATGTGTGTGTGTGTGTGTGTGCGTGTATACAAATAAATAAATAATTAAATAAACGTATATAAATAAATAAATACGTATATAACAAGCGCACACACATACCTACATGTAAATACACAAATGTTCGGAGACGTACGTCAACCAAAACATGAAGTACACATATACATACACCCAACATACGTACGAACCCGCATACTCACACAGACGCAAAACTCCCGTATACACATAACCAAAAGCATATATACCAGAATATATAAAAATATACGCCATAACATATACAATCAAATATACGTACGAGAAAGTATACGTACCTTCACAAAACATACAGGTAATATATACGTACCTATGCAAATAAGTAATGGTATAAACATAACATATACTTAGCTACCACATCAAGACGTAAAATACCCACGTATAGATCGTACTATCCGTTAGGGTATAATGTGGGGCTGTAATACAGGAAAGTTTTGTGCAATTTATGTTTACAAGCCGAAATTGCCTCAGATTTTTTGTTTAAGATGTGGTCTGTGGCGTAGAGTATTTCCAGGGCCTCAGCGGCGCAGAAGTCACATGGTCTTTTATTTCCGTTATACGATCTAGCCCTAGCTAGGATCTCCCAGTGTAACTTATACTGGGTGTGGTTGTCTTTTAGACTCCTGATATAAGCTGAAAGTGACGTCATATTCCTTCTTAGAGGGTAACAAAAAGAATGGGTATGCATGTAAAGAGGCTGCTTGAATCTATTGGCGGTTAACCATATGTAGGCCCTACGGGACGTGGGTGTTTCAACCTTACATTTGTAGATAATGTTACTAGAGAGGCATTTCCCGGATAGGGGCAATCAACCCGATTCCTACAATTACAGTTAGTACTAACTACAGGGTTGCACGTGTTCCTACGGCTAGGTAGTTTAGCTAAATTTGAAGCTGTGATGTTATGTGCAAGGTTAGGAGTCGTAGAGTAAGAAATTTTAATAGTATTTCTATTAAAAGTTTTACTATGTTTATGTGTAAGGGGAAAATGCTTCGTAATAAGGGATAGAAAGATCTTAGCTAATGGTGTGGCCACCTCCATATTATATGGTGGGTTATACCGTATAATGCGACGGGATCTATTTCTTCTAGGTCTATTCTCGTATTCTGTATATGCTACCTTATCGACAAATCCACTCCGAGCAAGAGCTTCATTGTAATAAGTGGAATGGTCGTTGAAAATATGCTCGTTAGTAGATAGACGGGAAAGCTTCAATGAAACGTTTCTTACCAGATTCTTGGTTATGCTGGCAGGATGGTTGGAATGCTTACTTATGTAATTAAGCGTATCATTCAGCTTTCTATACGGGTAATACACGCCATTCGATAAATTGAGGGTAACGTCGAGGTAATTAACGACCGAGAGGTTGGCCTCAACCTGTATAGAGAGGTTGAAGCCTTTAAAGAAGGCTGTGAATTCTTATCTGAACCTGTCGCAAGCAGAGGGCCGCACTTAGTCATGGTCAAAAGACCATCATCACGGTACAAACCACCGCCCGCGTTGGGGAATTCGTCCTTGATAGAGAAAAGAAGGAAAAGGCCGATAAGAGCAGTAACCTCCGCAGAATCGCTGGCGCCCATACTCACGTCGAATGGGGTACTATTGGATTTTTTAATCCAAATAGAGTCATCGAAATTAATCACCGACTTACGGGCATTGAGGATGACATCAACTTCGAAATCCTTAACCACTGTGAGTGTTTTAGCGAAATTGATAGCTCTAAAGAGAAGTGGTAAAGTGATGGAGGAGTAGTAATTATTGATGTCGAATTGGATAAAACGGCA